>CAUYUJ010016256.1:0-24926 GCA_963575745.1 Prorocentrum cordatum
ACGATTTCTCGCACAAAATCCACGGATACCCCCCTCCATGCCCCCCACCTGCCAACGGCATCCCCAGGCCTCTGGGCTCTGTTCTCGAAGCCCCCGGCCCCGCGATTTCTCCATGCCCCCCGCCTGGCCACGGCATCCACTGGCCTCCGGGCTCTACTCTTCGGACCCCCGGCCCCGCGATTTCTTCCCCCAAATCGACCGATACTCCGCTCCATGCTCCCCACCTGGCCACGGCATCCCCAAGCATCTGGGCTCTGTTCTTGGGCTCACGACCCCACGAATTCTCTGCCAAAGTCAACCGATACCCCCCTCCATGCTCCCCACCTGGCCACGGCATCCCCAGCCCTGTGGGCCCTGTTCTTGGGACCCCCGATTCCACGATTTCTCGCCCAAACTTGACCGATACACCCCACCATCCTCCCACCTGGCCACGGCATCCCCAGGGCTCTGGGCTCTGTTCTTGGGACCCCCGACCCCACGATTTGTCGCCCAAAATCGGCCGATACCCCCCTCCATGCCTCCCACCTCGCCACGGCATCCCCAGGGTTCTGGGCTCTGTTCTTGGGACCCCCGACCCCGCGATCTGTCGCCCAGAATCGACCCCCGACTCCGCGAATTACCGCTCAAACTCGACCGATACTTCCCTCCATGCCCCCCCCTCCATGCCCCCCCCCCCTCCCTGGCCACGACATCCCCAGGCCTCTGGGCTCTGTTCTTGGGACCCCCGACCCCAGAATCGACCCCCGACTCCGCGAATTCTCGCCCAAAATCGACCAATACTTCCCTCCATGCACCCCCCCTCCCTGGCCACGACATCCCCAGGCCTCTGGGCTCTGTTCTTGGGACCCCCGACCCCGCGATTTCTCGCCCCGACTCGACCGATGCCCCCCTCCATGCCCCCCACCTGGCCGCGGCATCCCCAGGCCCGCCGCGATTTCTTGTCCAAAATCGACCGATACCCTCCTCCATGCCCCCCCACACACCTGCCCGCGGCATCCCCTGGTCTCTTGTTCTTGAGGCCCCCGACCCGACGATTTCTCGCCGAAACTCGACCGATACCCCCCTCCATGCCCCCCACTTGGCCACGGCATCCCCAGAGCTCTCGGCTCTGTTCTTGGGACTCCCGAGCCTACGATTTCTCATCCAAAATCAACCGACACTCCCCTCCATGCTCCCCACCTGGCCACACGCCTCTGGGCTCTGTTCTTGGGACCCCCGACCCGACGATTTCTCGCCCAAAATACCCCCCTCCATGCCCCCCACCTGGCCACGGCATCCCCAAGCCTCTGGGTTCTTGGGACCCCCGACCTACGAGTTCTCGCCCAAACTGACCGATACCCTGCTCATGCCCCCCACCTGGCCACGGCATCCCCAGGCCTCTGGGCTCTGTTCTCGAGACCCCCGACCCCACGATTTCTCGCCCCAAATCGACGGATACCCCCCTCCATGCCCCCCACCTCCCAACGGCACCCCCAGGCCTCTGGGCTCTGTTCTCGAGGCCCCCGACCCCGCGATTTCTCGCCTAAAATCGACCGATGCCCCCCTCCATGCCCCCCACCTGGCCACGGCATCCACTGGCCTCGGGGTCTCACTCTCGGGACCCCGACCCCGCGATCTCTTCCACAAATCGACCGATACTACGCTCATTGCCCCCCGCCTGGCCACGGCAAATCCCAAGCATCTGGCTCTGTTCTTGGGCTCGCGACCCCACGAATTCTTTGCCAAAATCGATCGATACCCCCCTCCATGCCCCCCCCCCTGGCCACGACATCCCCAGCCCTATGGGCCCTGTTCTTGGGGCCCCCGATTCCACGATTTCTCGCCCAAAGTCGACCGATACACCCCACCATCCTCCCACCTGGCCGCGGCATCCCCAGGGCTCTGGGCTCTGCTCTTGTGACTCCCGACCCGACAATTTCTCTGCCAAAATCGACCGATACCCCCCTCCATGCCTCCCACCTCGCCACGGCATCCCCAGGGCTCTGGGCGGCTCTGTTCTTGGGACCCCCGACCCTGCGATTTGTCGCCCAGAATCGACCCCCGACTCCGCGAATTCTCGCACAAAAATCGACCGATACTCCCTCCATGCCCTCTCCCCCACATGCCCGGGGGGGGGGCCCCCCCCCCCCCCGCCTGGCATTCTGGGCTCTGCGACGCCGACCCCCGACCCAGAATCGACCCCCGACTCCGCGAATTTTCTCGCCCAAAACGACCGATACTTCCCTCCAGCCTCCCCCTCCATGCCCCCGCTCCTCCCTTGGCACGGACATCCTAGGCATCTGGGCTCTGTTCTTGGCGACCCCCGACCCCGCGAATTTTCGCCCCCTGACTCGACCGACACCCCCTCCCATGCCCCCACCTAGGCCACGGCATTTTCACCAGGGGCCCACGCGATTTCTTGGCCCCAAAAAGGGATGAATCCTCCTCCATGGGGGGGGGCCCCCCCCCCCCCCACCCACACCTGCCCACGGCATCCCCTGGTCTCTTGTTCTTGAGGCCCCCGACCCGACGATTTCTCGCCGACAATCGAACGACGCCTCCCTCCATACCCCCCACTTGGCCACGGCGCCCCCAGAGCTCTCGGCTCTGTTCTTGGGGCTCCCGAGCCTACGAATTATCGCACCAAATCGACCGACACTCCCCTCCATGCCGCCCACCTGGCCACACGCCTCTGGGCTCTGTTCTTGGGACCCCCGACCCGACGATTTCCCACCCAAAATCGACCGATAACCCCCTCCATGCCCCCCACCTGGCCACGGCATCCCCAAGCCTCTGGGTTCTTGTCGTGGGACCCCCGACCCTACGATTTCTCGCCCAAACTTGACCGATACCCTGCTCCA
Source organism: Prorocentrum cordatum (assembly GCA_963575745.1). Classification (NCBI taxonomy): domain Eukaryota; class Dinophyceae; order Prorocentrales; family Prorocentraceae; genus Prorocentrum; species Prorocentrum cordatum. The sequence goes on from CAUYUJ010016256.1 coordinate 2,841, forward strand.
TGCCCCCCACCTGGCCACGGCATCCCCAGGCCTCTGGGCTCTGTTCTTGAGACCCCCGACCCCACGATTTCTCGCCCAAAATCGACGGATACCCCGCTCCACGCCCCTCACCTGCCAACGGCATCCCCAAGCCTCTGGGCTCTGTTCTCGAGGCCCCCGACCCCACGATTTCTCCTCTAAAATCGATCGATACCCCCCTCCATGCCCCCCGCCTGGCCACGGCATCCACTGGCCTCCGGGCTCTACTCTTCGGACCCCCGACCCCGCGATTTCTTGCCCAAAATCGACCGATACTCCGCTCCATGCTCCCCACCTGGCCACGGCATCCCCAAGCATCTGGGCTCTGTTCTTGGGCTCACGACCCCACAAATTCTCTGCCAAAATCATCCGATACCCCCCTCCATGCTCCCCACCTGGCCACGGCGTCCCAGCCCTATGGGCTCTGTTCTTGGGACCCCCGATTCCAGGATTTCTCATCCAAAATCGACCGATGCACCCCACCACCCTCCCACCTGGCCACGGCATCTCCAGGGCTCTGGGCTCTGTTCTTGGGACTCCCGACCCTGCGATTTGTCGCCCAAAATCTACCGCCCCAGGGCTCTGGGCTCTGTTCTTGGGACCCCCGACCCCGCGATTTGTCGCCCAGAATCGACCCCCGACTCCGCAAATTCTCGCCCAAAATCAGCCGATACTTCCCTCCATGCCCCCCCCCTCCATGCACCCCCCCCCTTCCTGGCTACGACATCCCCAGGCCTCTGGGCTCTGTTCTTGAGACCCCCGACCTCAGAATCGACCCCCGACTCCGCGAATTCTCGCCCAAAATCGACCGATACTTCCCTCCATGCCTCCCCCTCCATGCCCCCGCCCCCCCTCCCTGGCCACGACATCCCCAGGCCTCTGGGCTCTGTTCTTGGGACCCCCGACCCCGCGATTTCTTGCCCCGACTCGACCGATGCCCCCCTCCATGCCCCCCACCTGGCCACGGCATCATCAGGCCCCCCGCGATTTCTTGCCCAAAATCGACCGATACCCTCCTCCATGAACCCCCCCACCGCACACCTGCCCACGGCATCCCCTGGTCTCTTGTTCCTGAGGCCCCCGACCCGACGACTTCTCGCCGAAAATCGACCGATACCCCCCTCCATGCCCCCCACTTGGCCACGGCATCCCCAGAGCTCTCGGCTCTGTTCTTGGGACTCCCGACCCCACGATTTCTCACCCAAAATCAACCGACACTCCCCTCCATGCCCCCCACCTGGCCACACGCCTCTGGGCTCTGTTCTTGGGGCTCCCGACCCGACGATTTCTCGCCCGAAATCCACCGATACCCCCCTTCCATGCCCCCCACCTGGCCACGGCATCCCCAAGCCTCTGGGTTCTTTTCTTGGGACCCCCGACCCTGCGATGTCTCGCCCAAACTTGACCGATACCCTGCTCCATGCCCCCCACCTGGCCACGGCGTCCCCAGGCCTCTGGGCTCTGTTCTTGAGACCCCCGACCCCACGATTTCTCGCCCAAAATCGACGGATACCCCGCTCCATGCCCCCCGCCTGCCAACGGCATCCCCAGGCCTCTGGGCTCTGTTCTCGAGGCCCCCGACCCCACGATTTCTCGCCTAAAATCAACCGATACCCCCCTCCATGCCCCCCGCCTGGCCACGGCATCCACTGGCCTCCGGGCTCTACTCTTCGGACCCCCGACCGCGCGATTTCTTCCCCCAAATCGACCGATACTCCGCTCCATGCTCCCCACTTGGCCACGGCATCCCCAAGCATCTGGGCTCTGTTCTTGGGCTCACGACCCCACGAATTCCCTACCAAAATCGACCGATACCCCCCTCCATGCTCCCCACCTGGCCACGGCATCCCCAGCCCTATAGGCCCTGTTCTTGGGACCCCCGATATCACGATGTCTCGCCCAAAATCGACCGATACACCCCACCATCCTCCCACCTGGCCACGGCATCCCCAGGGCTCTGGGCTCTGTTCTTGGGACTCCCGACCCGACAATTTCTCTGCTAAAATCGACCGATACCCCCCTCCATGCCCCCCACCTCGCCACGGCATCCCCAGGGCTCTGGGCTCTGTTCTTGGGACCTCCGACCCCGCGATTTGTCGCCCAGAATCGACCCCCGACTCCGCGAATTCTCGCCCAAAACCGACCGATGCTTCCCTCCATGGCCCCCCTCCATGCCTCCCCCCCCCGCCCTGGCCACGACATCCCCGGGCCTGGCGATTTCTCGCCCAAACTTGACCGATGCCCCCCTCCATGCCCCGCGCCTGGCCACGGCGTCCCCAAGCCTCTGAACTCTGTTCTTGGGACCCCCGACCCCACGATTTCTCGCCCGAAATCCACCGATACCCTGCTCCATGCCCCCCACCTGGCCACGGCATCCCCAGGCGTCTGGGCTCTGTTCTTGAGACCCCCGACCCGACGATGCCTCGCCCAAAATCGACGGATGCCACCCTCCATGCCCCCCACCTGCAAACGGCATCCCCAGGCCTCTGGGCACTGTTCTCGAGGCCCCCGACCCCACGATTTCTTCCCTAAAATCGACTGATACCCCCCTCCATGCCCCCCGCCTGGCCACGGCATCCACTGGCCTCTGGGCTCTCTACTCTTGGGACCCCCGACCGCGCGATTTCTTCCCCAAAATCGACCGATACTCCGCTCCATGCTCCCCACCTGGCCACGGCATCCCCAAGCATCTGGGCTCTGTTCTTGGGCTCACGACCCTGCGACTTCTCTGCCAAAATCGACCGGACCCCGCCCCCACAGTACGGCGCTAGCGAAAGCGCGGCCTGCTTTAAGGCCGCGGGACGTGCCAGCCGCGAAGCGGTTGAAGCGAGCCCTCAGAAGAAGATGACGATGATGGCGGCAGCGGTGCAGCCCCCCCCCCATTTGCTGCTGCGCTGGCCGCGCGCTCCTCCCGCCGGCGATGACACGCCAGGCGGGCCCCTCCTTCCGCCGCGCGAAGCGGGCCTCGCCGCCGGTGCCGTAGGACACCGAGGCAAAGCCCAGGGTGGGCGGGCAAAAGAAGGCCCCTTTGGGCCCTGGGAGGGCTTTGAGCCCCGAAGGCTTGAGCGGGAGAGAGGGAAAGGGAAGGGCAAGCAGAGGCAGGGGCAGGGAGAGAAGAAACCCAAGCCGACTGGGGAGGGCGGGGTCCAACCGTTTAGGACAAACAACTAAGACCCCGCCCCCACAGTACGGCGCTAGCGAAAGCGCGGCCTGCTTTAAGGCCGCGGGACGTGCCAGCCGCGAAGCGGTTGAAGCGAGCCCTCAGGAGAAGATGACGATGATGGCGGCAGCGGTGCAGCCCCCCCCCATTTTGCTGCTGCGCTGGCCGCACGCTCCTCCCGCCGGCGATGACACGCCAGGCGGGTCCCTCCTTCCGCCACGCGAGGCGGGCCTCGCCGCCTTTGTTCTATAATACTGGTGCTGCTGCCAGTGCCCCCGCACACTGGCCGCCTGGCGGGTTCTACGCGCCGGCGTGCTGTGTGGGCGCCCGGATGGGCGTCGCCAAAACTGGGTGCCAGGCGTTGTGTTGCCGGCACCGTCTAGGCACTGAGTCACGCATCGCCTGGCGTGTGCGCCGGCGTGCGTGTGGGGCCCGACTGGCCCTCTGTCTGCCGACTGCCGCCAAGCAACTGATGCCGGCGTGCGCGGCTGTCCTCCGTGAGGCTAGGCCTTGGGCTCGCGCCGGTACCTTGATTTCCGGCGGAGCCCGACCTCGGGCTGAGGCCCGAGGGTGTCGTCGCTGGCGCTCGGCACGGGCCGGTACCTGGCATCCCCGTCCGCGCCGCGGCCTCCAGATCTCCCGGCTCCCCGCCTCCACAGGTGCCCAAAGTGCACGGGGCGGGCAGGGTCCGGCCCCTGACAGAGGGGGTTCCCCGGGCCGGCGCTGGGGCGCGGGCCCGTGCCTGCGCATGAATTCAAGCGCTGCGGCCACCTGGGCCGTCAGATTGCCAGCTACTGTAGCACAGCTGGCGTCAGTATGCCCGGCACGACCAGGCTTGGTATGGAGAGCCGGCGTGCCAGGCGGGTTCCAGCGTGGTCCTCGTCCAGGGCTGCAAGGGGACCCACAGTATCCCAGGCACTAGTGGGGCCCTGACGGACGAGCCTGTACGCATGCTTCTGCCGTGAGGTATTAGCCAGTGCTGAAGGCACGGGCGGGTGTACTCTGCGAGCGCGCGGCTACTCGCCGGCGGGGCAGGTGGCTGGCGGCTGCACCCAAGCACGCACGGCGTGAAGCCGGCGGCTTGGGTTGGGCGCACGCCAGGTGCGCAAGCACCGGCGGCGCCCGCTGCGGCCCCTCATGGGCTCTCGCGCCTGGCGCTCTCGGCGCCGGCGGCAGCTCTGCTGGGGGCGCTGTCCTTCGCCGGGTTGGTCAACGAGGAATTGTCCCTGGCCATCTTGCCGGAGATGCCCTTCATCGGCTCGTGCGACTCCCACAGGTAGCCGTGGAACGCGTCCGACTGCCAGCGCCCGAATCGGCGCACTCGGGGGAGGTCCTCGGTCACGTGGTACATTGCAGTCGCCCCGCCGATCCTCAAGGAATGGCTGCCGATCTCCTCCCTGGAGAGGCCGGCGGCCAGCCCCGCGACCGTCAGGAAGTGCTGCACCTCTGCCCTGCGGATCGGTGTACCTGACGCCCAGCGGAAAAGGGGCAGCCGTTCCTCGGTGCCCTTTATCCGCTGAGGATGGTGAGCCTGGAGCCGCTCCATCGCCGCGATCGGGCAGAGCGACGTGCCGGCGCGGTAGTGGTTCCTCACCGTCCCGACATTGAGCTGGTCCGTCTTGCTGCCCTTGATGTAGATCACCATCTCGTCGGCGTCCTGGAAGCTGGCCACACGCTTCCCCTCCTTCTTGGGCTCCACGTCCTCCCCGTGCAGCACGCGCTCGAAGGACCACGAGCGCCCGTCCTGGAGGAGGTACTCTGAGGCCCTCAGGAGGAAGAAAAACGCTGTCACGATGGCCGCCCAGATGACCACTGCATCCTCCTCGGGGAGCCTGGCCTCCCGCTGGAGAAAGCCGCGGAGCCATTCGAGCATGGCTGGCGTGACGGGCTTCTTCCGCTTGGTCTCGGGCCCCTGCCAGCGTTTCAGCCCTGCCAGCGTGCTCCAGAGGCGGCCTCTGTGGAGCAGGGGGTCCGAGTAGCCGGCCACCAGATGGGCGTAGCGCACCGCGAAGAGCTTCTGCTTGATGGTCCCCTCGGTCCCCCCGACGACCCGCGCGAGGAGGACGGCGAAGTTGATGAGCGCCTCCTCGTCGGCCAGGCGCTCCTCGCGGTCACGTCCTGGGAGCCAAGGGCTGAGCCCTTGCGCCTGGCGCACAGCCACCCAGAGCCGCCATCCTCCCTCGTAACCTGCCCTTGTGCCTTCGCTGAGTTTCTGCAGCATGGCCTCCATCTTCTGCTGCGCGAACCAGCCGGCGTAGTTGGCTCCGCCAGGCTCAGCGCGGCCGGCGGGGGCGAGCTCCTTCCCGGGGTAGTTGGTCTTCCGAGCTACGCCCAGCGCTTGCGGCCTCACCAGGTTGGTTGCTGGCATCTCTTTGGCACGCCGAGGGCTCTTTTTGCGAGGGCTCTTCGAGCGTGTTACACTTTTGTCTAGCTTGACCTTCTCGGCGGCTGGGGCCTCGCGGGGTCCGATGAGCGTGTCCTCGTCGATCATCTTGAAGCGGACTGCCTGGGCGCGCCGGCGGTTCTTGTGCATCTCGTCGGTGAGCGCTCCTCCGGCCCTTGCCTCGTCCTCTGCTGCCGGCGCCAGGGCGGGCTGATCCGGTGCTTGGGCCCAGGCGCGGAACCAGCGCTTGGTGGCCTCCCACGCAGCCTGCTCCTCTGGATCATGGCACACCCCGGCCCGCTGCGTGCTGGTGTTGTCGAGCGCCTCTGTCACCGCGGTCAGCACTGCCTCCGCGGTCCTCGGCGGGAGCGCCCTGGCTGCGCCTTTCAGGAGTTCGTCCTCGGCGGAGCCCTGGGCTCGCAGGTGGGTCCACTCGTCGTTGGTCCCTCCCTGCACTCGCCAAACCTCTTGGGGCGTCAGGGCGCGGACCGTGCCTCCGCCCCCTCCGGTGACGCGGAGGAGCGTCGCCCCGGGTCCTTGGAGCTCCGCCCCAGGCCAGCGGATGGTGCCCACCGGCCCCTCCTCGCTGTAGATCAGGTGCTTCGCTCCATCCTTCTTGAGGTGCCCGACCGGCTTGAGGAGGAGGGGGTCGCTGGTGGATTGGATGCGGGGGTCCCATGACACTTCGCCTTGTTGGTCGAGCCACAGGTGGTCTTTTCCCTTGTCCAGGAGAGGCTTGACGCTGGCAGCTCGGGAGCAGGCCGGCGGCATGTTAATGCACGCCAGGCCCACTCCCGCTTTCCGACGTCCGCCCACGAGCACCCGCCTGGTCCGCGTCGTGGCGTCCCCGTGGTGCGTGCAGACCACCTCGAACTTCGAGACCATGTAGCCCAGCTGCTTGAGTGCCTTCTCGAACCTGGCTGTGTCTACCCCGGTCGGGGCGTCCACGACCACCACTTCAGGGCTCTCCTGAGTTGCTGCGACGAGGGAAGCCTCCATCTCTCGGCCCTTGGGGTCTAGGGACAGCGACGCCATGAGCCATCCCGCCTTCTGGTTCTCCTCGGGCTCCGATCCCCCGAGGCGCTTGAAGGCCTTCGTGTACGGGTTGATGAGTCTCCCCACTTCTGGACCCAGCTTCCCGCGGAGCGGGAGAGCTCTCGGCAGCCCATGTCCTCGCTGAAGCGCTCGGTGTCGAAGGGCAGCCTCGGCCACGGGGCCCGTTTCCCCAGGGAGTCTGAGAAGGCGCTCCTTGGCGTCTTCCAGTATCTGGCCCCAGGCTGCGGGAGGCTCTAGGCGCTTCCACCCTGAGGTGGCCAGCGTGTCGTGAACTTTCTTGACCTCTTCGCGGGTAAGCCAGTCGGCCACCTCATTGTGGTAGGTCCTCACGAAGAACGAGACGATGCGGCACCCGTGCATGGCTTCGATCCTTTCCACCAGACGAATCAGGTGGCGGGCCAGGGCGTTCTTGGGGCTTCTCTTGGTGAGCCAGGCCTTCACATTCTGATTGTCCGTGACGTAAAACACCAACTCGCCTTCCCACTTCGAGCCCTGCTTCGTGGCCAACGCGACCACCGCCAGCAGCTCGACCACCGCTATGATCCAGCCCTCCTCGCCGCTCTCGCCTCCGACCGCGTGACTCAGGGCCTCGAGCAGTGGTCCGGCGTCCGCGGCCATGTACTCCGGCGTCGGCGCGGCATCCCCTGCAGTTGCGCTCCCCCAGTCGATGGCACCGATCGAGGAGGTGGTAGCATCTCCGCCCGTCCACCGCGTGGTACGTGCTGTTCCCGGCAAGGCGAGGCGTTCGCGCACCGACAGGGCCTGCGTGAAGCTGGCCTGGAAGGTCGTGCTCCAGGCCTCAGGGACGTCGAAGAGCATCCCCAGAAACCCCACCGACGCGTCCCACTCCTCCCAGGCGAGCTCGATTTCCTCAGGCGTACCCTTCGGCTCTGCCCAGCTCGTCCCGCTGCTGAGGAGCCGGTCCAGGGCGGGGAGCTCGGGGCGGAGGGCCGGCTGTGCTGACGCCCAGAACTGGGCACAGCCTCGCAGCTCTTGGGCGACCTTCAGCGGGACCCGCCTGGATCCTCTGAGCTCCGGGAGGGCGAGCAGGTACTGAGCCTTGATGCATTTGGGTTCTGGGAGCCTAACCACCTTCGTATCGAAGTTCATGTGGAGGCCCCAGATCAACTGCTCTGCCGCGAACTCCCCCTCGACGTCCAGTTTCTCCTCGTTAACTGCGTCCGGGCCCCAGACTCGCTTCATGGCCCCGTCGAGCTCCTCGGCCGAGAGCCAGGGTCGGAGGCCCACCAGCGGCTCGAGGACGACCCCGTCGTCCATGAGCCACTTGGAGGCGTACCTGACGGTATCGTTGATCCTGGGCGCCGGCGGCTTCCTCCTCTCGTGCTCGCTCTTGGCCGCCCAGGCGAACGCCATGTACTCGCCCGGGCTGCCGGCCCAGCCGAAGACCAGCACGCCGTGGATCAGGATAACTCGCCCTGGCACCCCGACCTCCTTGCCCGGGAGCGTCGTCCCGAACTCTGGCACGGCAGCTGGCTCCAGGTGGTGCCACTTGAAGGCCCTGGCCACGTCGCGCTTCGCCACCACCTGCTGGACGCCCGGGTGCCTCGCCTCCCACCAGAGGCTGAGCCTCGCAAGCCCCCTGTGGAGGGGCTGCTTCGCTGGCGGGTGCTGCTCCTTCGGGGAGAAGGCGTTGGCCGCCCGCATGTCGTGGATCGGCCGGCCCTCTTTCGAGATGGTCCGATCCGGCAACATCTTGGGGACCCTCCCGCTGGGCGACTCGACCAGCGCCGAGGCGGCGAGCACGTCCTCGACCTCGTCCGAGGCCCAGAGGACAACGCCGTAGCGGCTGTCCTTCCAGGCCTTCTCGAACATCTCCAGCGCGTGGTCCACCGCCGAGGAGTGCGACTTGGCCTGCGTGCGCGTCCGCTCCTCCGTGCGTCGCACGGGTACCCCCCCGGTGGCCATGGCCCGGAGGTAGGCGGCGTGGTGCGGGTCCAAGGACTTCTGCACATCTTCTTGGAGTACGCCGCCCAGCGGGTTCCCATGGACCTCCTCCCGCGCGTGCTTCAGCAACTCGGCAGCCCTCTCGATGCTGCCGGCGAGACGGAGAAGTGAGTTGCCCCGCTTCACGACCTCTGGCACCTTCTCGGGCTGGAAGGCGGGGTGGTCCGCGCACCACTTGACGTAGGCACGCGCCTCCTCCTGCGCCCTCCCACCGCTCGGTGCCGCCGGCGCCCCCCCCAAAGGGGGTCCCCCACAGCGGCCTCCCCGCGGAGGGGGCGGCCAAGGGGGCGGCATCATCGGCGGCATTCCCGGCGGCCTGCAGGTTGCCCAGGGAGGAGCGGGCGCCACCCTGGAGGCCTCACCAAGGGCCTGACTGCGTGATCCGGGGGCACGAGCGGCCTGGCTGGATCATCTTGGCGGGGTCTGGGCTGCGATGGCTCTCCCTTGGAGGTGGCGCGCAGCTGGGCACCCAGTGATCTCGGCTTGGGCCTGAGTGTGAGCTTCTCTCCGGACGTCCCTGCGCTGCCGGCGTCTGCTCCCCCAGTAGGGGGGTCTCCGCTGGAGGTTGTCGACCTGCCTGCGGCCCGCCTGGCTGCTTCCACGACTGTCATGGCCGAGCGGCTTCTCCTCGTTGGCGCGGCCTTCTGGGGGATCGTGGCGGGGAGTCTGCTCCTCCGATGCTGGGCTGGGTCTGAGGGGGTTTCCAGTACCTCGGGCGGTGGAGGTGCGCTCGGCGGTGGCTCTGCGCCTGCGGCGGGGGCGGGGCCTCCGCTGCCGCTGGCCCCAGGAGAGCTCTGGAAAGTCTCCTCCCTGCTCCGCCTGGCCGCCTCTGCTTGCCCGGGCCAGAGGCTCAGGGGATCTGGATCCTCTGGGAGGGGGGGGTCTATTCCCTCCTCGGTCCTCGCGTGCGGCTTCTCCACCACCTCGTCTTCCGAGCTCTCGGCGGAGTCCGCGTCGTCGCTCGGGGGTTCCTCCTCCGCCTTCTCATGCACGATTCTCTGGCGCTTCTTCGCGGGGGTGTCGTCCAGCTCCCCTGCTTTCACCATCTTGCGGGTCAGCCTCTCGAGGATGTCAACGTACTCGCTCGCGATCTCGCCTTGCTCTTCGTAGGGGGTGCCGGTCCAGCTCCGCGGTAGATCCTCGAACATGGAGCTGATGCCCTCGATCAGGAGCTCCCGTGCTTTCCTCCTCCGATCAGGTCCTGTGGGATCGTCAGCTGGAACCCCGAGCAGGTTATTCAAGATGCACTCCGCTTCGTGGCACTTGTTCTCCCCATCCAGGATGGCCGAGGGCAACGGGGTCTCGTCCTCCCAGGCTGGATCGAGAGGGGTGGCCGCGCCCTGCCCGCTGGGGGGTTCTGAGCTGGCCCAGCGGGGATGCCCGGCTTGCGCTTGCTCTGCCTCGCGCTTGCCGGCATCCCTCGCACGACGGGCCCGGCGGCGCTCCTTAGCCTCTGCCAGCTGTATCTGCAGTTCCTTGATGCGCTTCTCCTCCTCCTCCAGGACACCTACCTCGGCGGCTTTGGCAGCTTCGAGCTTCCTCCTTATGCTCTCCAGCTTGATGCTGTCGGCTGAGCTGCCGCCGCTGCTGGACCCTCCAGCGGGCGCCTCGCGGCTTTGTCTCTGGAGGGCCTGGGCGGCAGCCTGCTGGAAGCGCCTCCCTCCTGAGTGCGGTGGGGGGGCCCGCCTGTTCCAGACAACGCCAAGCTCTGGGCTGCCAAAGCCCTGGGAGCTGGCGCGGTCGGCGATCCTCAGCGTGACACTGCGGTGGGACGCGGGGGTGGCCTCGCTGCGGTGCCACGGCGCTTCCTCACGCTCCTCGTCCACGGCCCTCTTGATCCAGCGTGGCGCCCAGGCTGCCCAATTCCCGATGTCTTCTTTCCCGATCCACAGGATAAGGCGTTCCCCGGGTTCGACACGATCGTCGTCTTCTAGGGGCGGTCCCTCGGCTCCTGCGGTGTCCCCCTCGTCGGTGTAGACGAACAGGCGAAGCTCCTCGGGACTGAGGACGTCGTCGCGCAGCCACCTGCAGGTCATGAGGACGCTCTGGAGCTCGTGCGCGTACATGGGGGCCCCAGGGATTGGTATCCATCGGTCCCCACGCTGTGGAAGAAGCACCTTGACTGGTTCATCGGCTTGCTGCTCGGCTTGCCTGGACTTCTTGACCCTCCTGGGCGGCTTCTTCTCTTCCTCTTCCTCCTCTCCCTCTCCTTCGTCTCCCCCAGGTTCGTCGTCTCCGCCATCTCCTCCAGGGCCCGGTGGTGGCGCTCCTCGGTCGGGGTCCCTCTTTCTCGCCTTGTTGCGCTTCCACCCTCCTCTCTTCTTGCCTCTGTTCGCGCACTGCCATCCTCTGAGCCCCGCTGGATGGTCCTCCTCCGCCTCCTTCTCCGTGACTGGCACGTCCTGGAAGCGAAAAGGAGGGGGGGGTTCCGCCAGGTGAACCCTGTCACCGGCTCCCGCCGCCATCTTGTCTCCGGCCCTCGTCGTGACGATGGGCTCAAGCTTCTTCAGGAGCTTCGCGGGGGGGGTCCCCGCCCCCGCAGCCTTGACGACCTCGGCCCAGGCAGCGCACAGCCTCGTCGGGCACTGGCCGGCGTAGCGGGTGCGACGTAGTCCACGCTGACCGACCTGGAAGCCGAGGGTGCTCAACTCCTCCCGCAGGGCCTTGGCCAGCGGGGGAGCTCCGCTGGGGATGCGCCCGCCACCGTGCAGGCATGGGGGCGACCGGTGTGAGATCTTGGCCACAAAATTGTCGGCTCGATCGCGCCCGTAGTACAAGGCCACGGCGCCCTCCGGGAGGTCCTCGAAGGCCTTCCCGGTGCGTGGTTCAACCCGGCTCCAGTGGAAGTTCACGGGCCCCAGCTTGCCGACGAGGTCGTTCAGCGGGCGCAGCAGCTCGGGTCCGAGCTGTGGGGTTTCCAGGGTCTTGGTATCTGCGGCGAGACCCTGGGCCTGCACGCCGGCCAGGGCTAATCGATTGGTCAGGCTCAGGATGTCTTTCTGCTCGGACGGGCTGAGCGAGAGCTTGGAGGAGTTGTAGTGGTCGATCTGGGCCTGGGTCAGGTCGTAGGGGAGAGGCCCCTCCAGGGCGACATGTTCGCGCTGGTTGGTGCAGCGCCTCGCCAGAGAGAGCGCCCAAGGGTAGAGGCCCTTCGAGACCATCCAGAACGTCAGCTTGCGGTGCCGTTTCGCAGGCTCCTCTGGGGGCCCTAGCCCCCACTCGCACATGGCGACGGAGATAATCCGTGCTCCTGTGCGCTTCTGCAGCTGCCTGATCCTGGCCCTGTCCCAGATCTTCGGGTAGCGTCCGTCGCTGGCCGTGTTCTCGAGCATCCACTCCCGATCGTTGGCGTCGAGGCGCTCGCAGAGGTCGGCGGCGAAATCGGTCATGATGTTGCTGTCGATCTCCGCCTGGACCGTCCCGTCGCCGTCCGGGTGCTCGAACGTGCGGGTCCCGCCGTTCTTGAGGCACCAAGCTGAGTGGGTCGTGCATGGGGGGGCCAACTGGTAGACGTTCGCCTCGTCGGGGCCTGGCGCTGCCCCAGCGTCGAGGAGGAGCCTCTCTCGCACTTGGGGATCGAGGATGTCGTGCTCCTCCTGGGGCCCGGTCTGGGCCAGGGGATCCTGGAAATACTCGACGGACGGGGCCGTCTGGAGTCCAGCTTCTCGCATCGCCTTGGTCCAGTTCCCTGTCCCTGCGAAGATCTCGCGAGTGCGGATGCCCCACGCGAAGGCGGGTCTGCGCAGGAGGGGTGCGAGACCGGAGAAGTCCTCCTCCTCGAGCTCCTGGTTCCCGACGGCGCCCTCACGCGTTGGGAGCTGAGCCTGCTGCATACGTTTGCAGTGCATGCAGGGCGGGGGCCGGCTAGGTATCACGGGCCCCGCGACCTCCTCTGACTCCAGGTACATCTCCCAGCCGACTGTGAGCAGCTCGCGGACGGGCTTCCCAGCTAGTGTCCAGGTCTTGAGGATCTCCCCAAACGCCCGGCCTCGCTTGTTGGGGCCCTGGCCGCCGATGGCCGGTGGCCTGAGCACCCGCATATGCCCTCGGTGGATCATGACGTGGACCTCCCTCTCGCTAGTCTGCGTCGGCAGGACGGAGTCGATCTCGAGCTGGTTCCAGTGGTTGATCCTCCAGACCCGGACGGTGGTCGTGTTGAGGGCACTCAGGGGGAAGACCGAGATGCACCTGAAGTCCTTGTCGTGGTGCGGGTGCTGGACATCGTGGCAGCGCATCCGGAGCTCGGCTTCACGTGGCGAGACGAAGGGAGGTGCGCCCCCCAATGCGGCGGAGGCGGTGGTGGCTCCATCCCACAACTCGCGGCGGAGCTGAGCAGCCAGGGCCTTCACGGCCGGCGCATCAGGCTCCTTATCCTCCCAGAGCAGGGCGGCCGCGATGTGGAGCACCAGACACTGCCTGAGCTCTGCGTCGCCTTCCTTGAGGCCGAGCCGGGTTCTCATCTCCTCGTCGGGCTGAAGCTCGTCCTGGAAGTCGAGATAGTCCCATTCTTGGTCTTGCACCGTGAGCTTCCCGCGGCCTACCCCAGCCTCCTCGTCCCAGGAGGCCCCTCCAATGCTGAGGTCCTGGGTGCTGCTCCTCCCCGCCTTTGATCCCAGCTTGTCGAGGGCCCGACCGGCTTCCTCGGCGAGGGTTGGCCCCCCGTCCCGAGTCGCCTCCAGCAGTACCTCCTCCAAGCTCAGGGAGATGCCCTCTGAGCTGGCACGTGCGAGCCTGGCCAGGGCGTGTGAATGCAGGTAGTCGCTGATGTCGCCCAGCGTCGCGATGGTCCCGCTCTCCAAGATATTCTCGATGATGTTCCATCTTTCGAGAGCAGCTGGATGAGTCGTCTCACCGGTCCCTTCCACCGCGGGCGCGTTGGCGTGGGCGTCCAGCAACCAGTCCTCCTCGGGGCCCTGGACGGCCTGCCTGAGCTCCTCCTCGAGGGCGGTGGTCTGGATCTCGTCGAAGGCAGCCGGGGGGGACCAAACAGCCGGCGAGCCTCCCGCTCGGCTGCCTCCCGCAGAGGCCCCGGGACCTTCTCCGGCGCCTCCCCCAGCCCTTTTGCTGTCCGCCTCGGCCTTGGCCTGGGCCCTGAGCTGAGCTACCCGCCCGTCGACCGAGGCGGGGTCGACCTTAGCGCCAGACTTCAGGCCGCCGCGCCTGATGAGCTGCGCCTGCACGGTCCAGTCCAAGCTGCCAAGCCCCTTGATGGCCTCGTGGGAGTGGGCGCAGGTCCCTGCCGCCTTGGGGCAGCCAGCCCATGTGCAGGCGTCCCAGCAGATGACCTTCCCATTCTTGTCCCGGGGGGCATGCTTGACCGAGCGCCCGATCTCGCTGGACGTCAGCGCCTTCCCTGCTGGGTACGCCCGGGCGGCGGGCCGCTTCTTGGCAGCAGCCCTCTTGACGGCGGCCCCTGCCTTCCCTGTGCCTGGACCAGCTCCTGCGGGCGTGTTCGTCAGCCTTCCCAGCCTTGGGGGTCCTCGAGGGGCCGGCGTGGAGGTTCTGATGGAGGAACCTCTGCAGCCGCCGGGCCTGGCGAGGGACGCACACCACCTGGTAGTACCCGTCCGGCGCGTCGAGGTCGTACACGTTCGGAAAGGTCGGCCACGCACTCCCAGACGGCCCCGTAGGGGCGAGGGCGATGGTTTTGATGTCCTCCCGGCGCGGGTTGGTGAGCCCCAGGATGCGGCACACCTCCCTTCGCTTCTCCCGAAGCTGCTCGCACCAGGTTGCAGCAAGCTCTTCCCAGAGGCTGTACACATAGTCAGCTGGGAAGGCCACGTCGTCCTCCTCGTAGGCAAGGCGCAGGGTCTCCAGGGCTCGGCGTCGCTCGGGCTCGTGCATCCGCCCGTAGACTAGCCCGAAGACGGTGATGGCGTTCTCGGCCTGCCTCACCCACTGAGAGAAGACGACCGGGTGCCGGGGGCGCGGCTCGAGCTTGCACGTGGTGGGCATGGTGTAGGCGTCGAACACCTCTGCTTTGCAATGAGGAAAATCGGCCACGGAGATCGACCACTCGGCCAGATCCTTGTGGTCCCGTCCCCCCCAACAGAAGGCGGCGATGCCGTACGCCATCCTGTTCGTCACCGTCGTCGGCCAGTTCACCGCCTGCATCACGTGCTTCGCGTGCTCGCAGGCGCGCTTGAGGCCATGGAACAACTCCCGCCCGGTCAGGGTACCGCAGACCTCCACGTCGAGGGTGTCGCAACCCCGCGCCAGGTACACGTCCAGCTCCTCGGCGCGTCCGATGGCGAGGGTGCCCCGCTGCGCTACCTTCTCTTCCTCGCCGGACCTGCGGAGGCTGTCCACCGCCTGCAGCAGCCGCATGTTGTCCAGGTGCTGCTGCTCTTGACCGTTCTGGAGGACTTGCGCGTAGGTGGAGAAAGCGGCTGAGGGTTCACCTTCTCCGGCTCCTGCGGCGTACCTACGGTCGGGTTGCCCCGGGGTCTTAACCAGTCCTCCGTGGCCGTAAGCGCTCCGGTTAGTGAACATCTGCCCGAGATTCGGTACAAGGCCGGGCATCAAACCTGGCGGAGACAAGCGAGTCGCTCCCGGCACGCGCACGCCAGGCGGGGTAGCCGGCGGCGGCAATGGCGGAGCGCTCGTGGCGGCGTCCAGCCCAGGGGGGGCTCCAGGTTGGCTGGGCTCTTGGCTGGCGTCGGGCTTGCGCTCGGTGTCTAGCTTCAAGAGGCCACTAGCGAGGGGTGGGTTCACCCCCTCGTCTTTTTCGGCTCGAACCCGCTCCAACTTTCTTTCCCACCTGTCGATGTGCGCCTGGTACTTGGCCCGCTCCTCGGTCCCGCTGCTGCGCATGAGACGCCTGGTGTACTTGATGAGATGCCCCAAGACCACGGTGATGTCCTCGTCGTATCCTGCCGCCACGCTCTGTAGCGCCGAGGCGTCGTCCGATCCTTCTTCGTGAGCGGCGAGGTACAGCCCCAGCATGGCCTCCCCGGTGTTCTCCTCTTCATGGTCCTTCCCCGCCGGACTGCGGGAAGAGCGCCGAGGGACTGAGGAGGCCAGATCACCCTCCTCGCCCAGGCCCCACCCGACGCCGAATGGGGGCTTGGGGGAACTGCTGCGATCGAGCCTCGCCCTATGCTTCTTGAGCTGCGTGTCCAGCTCGTCGGAGGTGGGCTGCGGTACTCCGGGGGCATCACCTGAGGTGCCCGCTGGATGTCGGTACACGAGCAAGTCCCCGCGGGCCCGAAGCTGAGCCCACTGAGGGCGGCCGATCCGCTTGGTCTTCCCGCCGACGGGGACCCCGTTCCAAGGACGCAGCTTCTCCCACATGGTGTTGCTCACGACGACACCATGCACCCCGATCCCCATTTCCTCGGCCCCGAGTGGTGGGTGGCACAAGAGCTCCTCAAGGTAGCCGGCGGGGAGCCTTCCCTGGTCGCTGGCGACGGGAGCGTACTCGATCCCCGCGGTCTTGAGGGTGAAGCAGACGTTCTCCTGGCCCTCCGCCGAGTAGTCTTTGCAGCGCGGCTCCTCCACGTCTACTACAGTCGTGCTGCCATCTCCGGTGGGCCCTCCTCCTGGACGGGACTTCCCCAAGAAGATGACCCACTGCGGGCCGGCGGCCCAGTGGGCTCGCACACGCAGTACGAGAGGGTCACCTTGCTCGGTGTCCTCGTCGGGGGCAGGGCTGGCGTCTCGCGGGAGGGGCACCCTCGGAGAAGGCGGCGCTTCAAACCTGACACCAACAGGTGGACCTCGCGGCGAAGCTGAGGCCCCCCGTCGGTGTTGCCCAGGGGCTGCCTGTCCGCGATGGCCCTCTGGTCCCCGAGCCCCGTCTGCGGGGGGAGCTGCGTTGACTGAGATGCCCTGCTCGCGCGCCCGTGGGCTGCGACTGCGAACCGTCCGACGCCGCAAGCCCAGGCTCGAGAGGAATCCGCGGCCTTGGGCGGCTGCGGCTGCCTGCACTGCTCGGCCTGCTTCTCCACCCAGATGAAGGAGACATAGTGGTACGCCCTCTGCGTTGCCAACTGCTTGGCGGCAGCAAATCACCTGCGAACATTTATCACGATACCGAGAGGCTCGGTAAACCTGGGCATGATGTGCGCAGAGATGAGCGAACGAATTCCGCCCGTCACTGGGTGGCGGGAGGTCTGACGCTTGCCCGTCTTCGAAGAGCAGGGTGGTCGGCTCGGCCTCCGCGGCGTCCCTGCAACCGTCGGGTGCCAAGGGGCGGGCGCCGCCACGTAGAACGATACCCACCCGAACAGCTTCACATGGCTTGTCCTCGGCCTCCACCTCCGACTCTGACTCCTGATCCAAAACTTCTGCGATGCCCCCTGCAACGCCTGGCTCCGCAGCGCCTGTCTTGCGACGGCGGCGTCGCCGGCAGCAGAAGGAGCAACCGCAGGAGAGGATACAGTAAAGGAACACGATAACTTTCCAGATGCCCCTCCCCAGGTCGGCGACGGTCCGCCAGAGCAGGAAGACGCCCCGGCAGGAGGTGAACCTGGCGTGGGAGCCGATGTCCACGATCGCCTCGGAATCCAAGGCAGCGTACTCTTTGCAATGAACTTCTCCAGGCTGATCTCTACAAACCAGGTTGCGGCACAGGTGAATGGAACGGCCTTCGAGCGACTCCAGCTTCTGGCGGAGTGCGCGTGAGCTGGCCCCCTTCACGCCCAGGTAGTCTATCCAAAGGCCCTTCCGGTCGATCCGCTTGGGCTCCGAAAGGTCGATCCTCAACCGGGCCACGTGGTCGTCGATCTTGATCAGCGCGTCGTTAGGTCGCCTCCCAGTCCCACGACCCTTCACCTTCTTGCTGTAGTACTCCGTGGTCGTGGCTGGTCCGGTCTCTGGCCCCATCCAGTTGATCTGGGTAAGGGCAGGCGGAGCCGGCGGCAGGTACCTTTCGGCAGCTGCATCGCCAGGCTCTCGCCGGCGGCACTTGGGGCACCGCGCCAGTAGACCAATCAGCCAGAGGGCGGCTGCGCAGGGGGCCAGTAGGGCACGACAGATGTGAGTGAGGAAAGCCAGCGCCGCCAGGAGAGCCAAGAAGATGAACGTCCATGCCACGGCAGGCCAAGCGGCTCCGAAGACCGTCAGGCCCAGCTTCTCGAGAGCATAGAAGAACCATCCGCCATCCTTGGTCAGCCAGCCCGTCTCGGCATGGGTGGAGAAGGCGCTCCCAAGGCTGTCAAGCTTCTCGTAGGCGACCCCGCCCATACCACTCAGGCGCCAGGCCCAGGTGCCCTCACGTAGTGGCTTCAATCCCAGCGCCCAGACACCCCAGCCGCCCACCCAAGACTCCTCGCTGCCCGGGTCCTTGGTGGGGTCGCTGCCATTGTCGACTCCTCCGGCGGCCTGGACTGGGGGCGGGGGCGGCGCTCCCGGCGGCCCACTGTCGGGCGGCGCCTGGGGGCTGCCTGCATCCCCACCCTCCTCCTCGTGCTCGCCGATCTCCATGCCGTACTCGGAGTCGTCGTAGTACGGCACGGTGTACCCGAACGGGGCCTCCTGGGCCGCAGCCGGGTGGCCCCAACTGGCGCGGGCAACAGCGGAGCTGAGGGGCCCGCGCCAGTCGTAGGCGGCTGCGCTGGTGACCAGCGCGGCCAGCCCGCGCGCCGGGCCTGCCAGCACCGGGCGCCGGGCAGCCATGGCACGCACGCTTCCGGGCGCCGCGGGCGCCCAGACCTCCTGAGGTCGGCTCCAGGGCTTTGAGCCCCGAAGGCTTGAGCGGGAGAGAGGGAAAGGGAAGGGCAAGCAGAGGCAGGGGCAGGGAGAGAAGAAACCCAAGCCGACTGGGGAGGGCGGGGTCCAACCGTTTAGGACAAACAACTAAATGCCCCCCTCCATGCTCCCCGCCTGGCCACGGCATCCCCGGGACTCTGGGCTCTGTTCTCGAGGCCCCCGACCCCGCGATTTCCCGCGTAAAATCGACCGATGCCCCCCTCCATGCCCCCCGCCTGGCCACGGCATCCACTGGCCTCCAGGCTCTACTCTTGGGACCCCCGACCCCACGATTTCTTCCCCCAAATCGATCGTTACTCCGCTCCATGCTCCCCACCTGGCCACGGCATCCCCAAGCATCTGGGCTCTGTTCTTGGGGCCCCCCTACCCCGCGATTTCTCGCCCAAACTTGACCGATACCCTGCTCCATGCTCCCCACCTGGCCACGGCATCCCCAGCCCTATGGGCCCTGTTCTTGGGACCCCCGATTCCACGATTTCTCGCTCAAAATCTGCCGATACACCCCACCATCCTCCCACCTGGCCACGGCATCCCCAGGGCTCTGGGCTCTGTTCTTGGGACTCCCCACCCTACGAATTGTCACCCAAAATCGACCGATACCCCCCTCCATGCCTCCCACCTGGCCACGGCATCCCCAGGGCTCTGGGCTCTGTTCTTGGGACCCCCGACCCCGCGATTTGTCGCCCAGAATCGACCCCCGACTCCGCGAATTCTCGCCCCAAATCGACCGATACTTCCCTCCATGCCCCCCCCTCCACGCCTCGCCCCCCGCCCTGGCCACGACATCCCCAGGCCTCTGGGCTCTGTTCTTGGGACCCCCGGCACCGCGATTTCTCGCCCGGACTCGACCGATGCCCCCCTCCATGCCCCCCACCTGGCCACGGCATCCCCAGGCCCCCCTGGATTTCTTGCCCAAAATCAACCGATGCCCTCCTCCATGCACCCCCCCCTCCACACCTGCCCACGGCATCCCCTGGCCTCTTGTTCTTGAAGCCCCCGACCCGACGATTTCTCGCCGAAAATCGACCGATACCCCCCTCCATGCCCCCCACTTGGCCACGGCATCCCCAGAGCTCTCGGCTCTGTTCTTGGGACTCCCGAGCCTACGATTTCTCACCCAAAATCGACCGATACACCCAACCATGCCCCCCACCTGGCCACGGCATCCCCAAGCCTCTGGGTTCTTTTCTTGGGACCCCCGGCCCTGCGATTTCTCGCCCAAGCTTGACCGATACCCTGCTCCATGCCCCCCACCTGGCCACGGCATCCCCAGGCCTCTGGGCTCTGTTCTTGAGACCCCCGACCCCGCGATGCCTCGCCCAAAATCGACGGATACCTCGCTCCATGCCCCCCACCTGCCAACGGCGTCCCCAGGCCTCTGGGCTCTGTTCTCGAGGCCCCCGACCCCACGATTTCCCGCCTAAAATCGATCGATACCCCCCTCCATCCCCCCCGCCTGGCCACGGCATCCACTGGCCTCCGGGCTCTACTCTTCGGACCCCCGACCGCGCGATTTCTTCCCCCAAAACGACCGATACTCCGCTCCATGCTCCCCGCCTGGCCACGGCATCCCCAAGCATCTGGGCTCTGTTCTTGGGCTCACGACCCTACGAATTCTCTGCCAAAATCGACCGGCACCCCCCTCCATGCCCCCCACCTGGCCACGGCATCTCCAGGCCTCTGGGCTCTGTTCTTGAGACCCCCGACCCCGCGACTTCTCTCCCAAAATCGACCGATGCCCCTTTCCATGCCCCCCACCTGGCCACGGCATCCACAGGCCTCCGGCCTCTATCCTTCGGACCCCCGACCTCGCGATTTCTCGCCCAAAATCGACCGATACTCTGTCCACGCCCCCCCCCCTTCCCCACCTGGCCACGGCATCCTCCGGCCTCCGGGCTCTGTTCTTCGGACCCCCGACCCCGCGATTTCTACCCCCAAATCGACTTCTACCCCCCTCCATGCTCCCACCTGGCCACGACGTCCCCAGGCCTCTGGGCTCTGTTCTTGGGACCCCCGACACCGCGATGCTTCGCCCCAAATCGACCGATACCCCCCCTCACCTGGCCACGGCACCCCCAGGCCTCTGGGCTCTGTTCTTGGACCCCCGACCCCGCGATTTGTCGCCCAAAATCGACCGCTACCCCCCTCCATGCCCCCCACCTGGCCACGGCATCCACAAGCCTCTGGGCTCTGTTCTTGAGACCCCCGACCCGACGATTTCTCACCCAAAATCGACCGATACCCCCCTCCATGCCCCCCACCTGGCCACGGCATCCCCAAGCCTCTGGGCTGTTTTCTTGGGATCCCCGACCCTGCGATTTCTCGCCCAAGCTCGACCGGCACCCTGCTCCATGCCCCCCACCTGGCCACGGCATCCCCAGGCCTCTGGGCTCTGTTCTCGAGACCCCCGACCCCACGATTTCTCGCCCCAAATCGACGGATACCCCCCTCCATGCCCCCCACCTCCCAACGGCACCCCCAGGCCTCTGGGCTCTGTTCTCGAGGCCCCCGACCCCGCGATTTCTCGCCTAAAATCGACCGATGCCCCCCTCCATGCCCCCCACCTGGCCACGGCATCCACTGGCCTCCAGGCTCTGCTCTTGGGACCCCCGACCTCGCGATTTCTCACCCAAAATCGACCGATACTCCGCTCCATGCTCCCCGCCTGGCCACGGCATCCCCAAGCATCTGGGCTGAGTTCTTGCGCTCATGACCCCGCGACTTCTCGCCCAAAATCGACCGATACCCCCCTCCATGCTCCCCACCTGGCCACGGCATCCCCAGCCCTATGGGCCCTGTTCTTGGGACCCCCGACCCTACGATTTCTCGCCCAAAATCGACCGATACACCCAACCATCCTCCCACCTGGCCACGGCATCCCCAGAGCTCTGGGCTCTGTTCTTGGGACACCCGACCCCACGATGTCTCGCCCAAAATCGACCGATACCCCCCTCCATGTTTCCCACCTGGCCGCGGCATCCCCAGGGCTCTGGGCTCTGTTCTTGGGACCCTCGACCCCGCGATTTCTCGCCCTAATCGACTGATGCCCCCCTCCATGCCCCCCACCTGGCCACGACATCCCCAGGCCTCTGGGCTCTGTTCTTGGGCCCACGACCCCGCGATTTCTCGCCCAGGCTCGACCGATACCCCCCTCCATGAACCCCACCTGGCCACAGCATCGCCAGGCCTCTGGGCTCTGTTTTCGGGACCCGCGACCCCGCGATTTCTTGCCCAAAATCGACCGATACCCGCCTCCATGTACCCCCCCCCCACGCCCACACACCCACACGCAACCAAACACACACACACAACAAACACCTCCACCCCACACGCCCACACACCCACACGCACACGCACACGCACATGCACACGCACACACGCACACGCACACGCACACGCACACGCACACGCACACGCACACGCACACGCACACGCACACCACGCACACGCACACGCACACGCACACGCACACGCACACGCACACGCACACGCACACGCACACGCACACGCACACGCACACGCACACGCACACGCACACGCACACGCACACGCACACGCACCCGCACACGCACACGCACACGCACACGCACACGCACACGCACACGCACACGCACAAGCACACGCACACGCACACGCACACGCACACGCACACGCACACGCACACGCACACGCACACGCACACGCACACGCACACGCACACGCACACGCACACGCACACGCACACGCGCACGCACATGCACACGCACACGCACACGCGCCCGCACACGCACACGCACACGCACACGCACACGCA
>CAUYUJ010016256.1:25026-142069 GCA_963575745.1 Prorocentrum cordatum
ACACAGACACAGACACAGACACAGACACAGACACAGACACAGACACAGACACAGACACAGACACAGACACTGACACTGACACTGACACAGACACTGACACAGACACAGACACAGACACAGACACAGACACAGACACAGACACAGACACAGACACAGACACAGACACAGACACAGACACAGCCACAGCCACAGCCGCAGCCACAGCCACAGCCACAGACACAGACACAGACACAGACACAGACACAGACACAGACACAGACACAGACACAGACACAGACACAGACACAGACACAGACACAGACACAGACACAGACCCAGACCCAGACACAGACACAGACACAGACACAGACACAGACACAGACGCAGACGCAGACGCAGACGCAGACGCAGACGCAGACGCAGACGCAGACGCAGACGCAGACGCAGACGCAGACGCAGACGCAGACGCAGACGCAGACGCAGACGCAGACGCAGACGCAGACGCAGACGCAGACACAGACGCAGACGCAGACGCAGACGCAGACGCAGACGCAGACGCAGACGCAGACGCAGACGCAGACGCAGACGCAGACGCAGACTCAGACGCAGACGCAGACGCAGACACAGACACAGACACAGACACAGGCACAGGCACAGACACAGACACAGACACAGACACAGACACAGACACAGACACAGACACAGACACAGACACAGCCACAGACACAGACACAGACACAGACACAGACACAGACACAGGCAACAGGCACAGGCACCAGGCACAGACACAGACACAGACACAGACACAGACACAGACACAGACACAGGCACAGGCACAGGCACAGGCACAGGCACAGGCACAGGCACAGGCACAGGCACAGGCACAGGCACAGGCACTGACACAGACACAGACACAGACACAGACACAGACACAGGCACGGCACAGACACCAGACACAGACGGCCATACACAAACACACAGGACACACACAGACACACACACACAGACACAGACACACAGACACACAGACACACAGACACACAGACACACAGACACACAGACACACAGACACAGACACACAGACACACAGACACACAGACACACACACACAGACACACAGACACAGACACACAGACACACAGACACAGACACACAGACACACAGACACACACACACACAGACACACACACACACAGACACACAGACACACACAGACACACACACACACACAGACACACACACACAGACACACACAGACACACACACACAGACACACACACACACAGACACACACACAGACACACACACACACAGGCACACACACAGACACACACACACAGACACACACACACACAGACACACACACACACACAGACACACACACACAGACACACACACACACACACAGACACACACACACAGACACACACACACACACAGACACACACACAGACACACACACACACACACACACACACACACACACACACACACACACACACGCGCACACCTGGCCACGGCATCCCCAGGCCTCTTGTCCTTGAGGCCCCCGACCCGATGATTTCTTGTCGAAAATCGACCGATGCCCCCCTCCATGCCCCCCCCCCCTGCCACGGCATCCCCAAAGCTCTGGGCTCTGTTCGTGGGGCTCCCGAGCCTATGATTTCTCGCCCAAAATCGACCGACGCTCCTTTCCATGCCTCCCACCTGGCCACGGCATCCCCAGGCCTCTGGGCTCTGTTCTTGGGACCCCCGACCCCGCGATGCCTCGCCCAAAATCGACCAATGCCCCCCTTCCATGCCCCCCACTTGGCCACGGCATCCCCAAGCCTCTGGTCTCTGTTCTTGGGCCCCCTGACTCCGCGATTTCTCCACCCAAATCGACCGATACTCCCCTCCATGCCCTCCCCCCCCCGCTTCTCCTTCACCTGGCCACAGCATCCCCAGACCTCTGGGCTCTGTTCTTGGGACCCGCGACCCCGCGATTCTTCGCCCACAATCAACCGATGCCCCCCTCCATGCCCCCCGCTTGGCCACGGCATCCCCAGGCCTCTGGGCTCTGTTCTCGAGACCCCCGCCCCTGCGATTTGTCGCCCAAAATCGACCGATCCCCTCCTCCATGCCCCCCCCCACCTGGCCACGGCACCCCCAGGCCTCTGGGCTCTGTTCTTGGGAGCCCCGGACCCGACGATGTTTCGCCCTAAATCGACCGATACCCTCCTCCATGCCCCCCACCTGGCCACGGCATCCCCAGGCCTCTGGGCTCTCTTCTCGGGGCCCGCGACTCCACGATTTCTCACCGAAAATCGACCGATACCCCCCTCCATGCCCCCCACCTGGCCACGGCATCCCCAAGCCCCTTGGATTTGTTCTTGGGCCCCCCGACCTCACAATGTCTCGCCCAGAATCGAACGATAACCCCCCCTCCCCCCCCTTCCCTCCCACCTGGCCACGGCATCCCCAGGCCTCTGGGCTCTGTTCTCGAGACCCCCGACCCTGCGATTTGTCGCCCAAAATCAACCGATGCCCTCTTCCATGCCCCCCACCTGGCCACGGCATCCCCAGGCCTCTGGGCTCTGTTCTTGGAACCCCCGACCCCGCGATTTCTCGCCCAAAATCGACGGATACCTCCCTCCGTGCCCCCGACCTGGCCACGGCACCCCCAGGCCTCTGGGCTCTCTTCTCGGAACCCCCTACCCCGCGATTTCTCGCCCAAGCTCGACCGATGCCCCCCTCCATGCCGCCCGCCTGGCCACGGCATCCACTGGCCTCCGGGCTCTATTCTTGGGACCCCCGACTCCGCGATTTCTGGCTCAAAATCGACCGATACTCCGCTCCATGCCCCCACCTGGCCGCGGCATCCCCAAGCATCTGGGCTCTGTTCCTGGGGCCCACGACCCCGCGATTTCTCGCCCAAAATCGACCGACACCCCCTCCATGCCCCCCACCTGGTTCACGGCATCCCCAGCCCTATGGGCTCTGTTCTTGGGGCCCCGTCTCTGCGATTGCTCGCCCAAAATCGACCGACCCCCCCCACAATCCCCCCACCTGGCCACGGCATTCCCAGAGCTCTTGGCTCTGTTCTTGGGGCCCCCGACCCCGCGACTTCTCGCCCGCAATCGACCGATGCTCCGCTCCATGCCCCCCCCCCCCCACCTGGCCACGGCGTCCTCCGGCCTCTGGGCTCTGTTATTGCGACCCCATCACCCCGCGATTTCTCGCTCAAAAATCGACCGGTACCCCCCATCCATGCCCCTACCTGGCCACGGCATCCCCAGGCTCCTGGGCTCTTTTCTTGGGACCTCCGACCCCGCGAATTCTCGCCCAAAATCGGCCGATGCTCTCCTCCATGCCCCCCCCACCTGGCCACGGTCGTCGCTGCTCTTTTCGGATTCGGAGACAACTATCCAGCCTTATGTATTTTCGCTACCGACGCATGGCTCCGCCCAGCGACTTCCTTCCGTTTGCGCTCCTGGCTAGCACAGCACACGTTGCACCTCCGCTTCCCATCCGCCTTCTGCGTCGATCGCCCAGCCAATCAGTTGCTGTAGTGCTCCTTCCCGAAAGCGCCCTTACATTCTACGCATTTCCATTTCCCGCGCTGCAGCTTTGCGCCATCGATGCAGCGCTTGCACTTGCGGCGCCGAGCGGCCACGCCTTCCCACATCCTAATCGAAAAAATTCACGCCGCTGCGCCACCTCGCACACAACGCAGGCCCTCACGTCCTCCCTCGCAGCTGCGTAGCGCTGCGCAGCCCCAGCGTTGACGCAGCGCTTGCATTCGCGGTCACGATCGGCCGCTCCTTCCCACATGAATTGCGAGAAGAACTCACGCCGCTGCACCACCTCGCACACAACACAGGCCTTGAATTCCTTCCTCGCCGCAGTGCCCCGTTGTGCAGCCGCTGCGTCTACGCACTGGGTGCAAGCAAGCGACGCTTTGGAGGCGTGCCCCAGCATGTAGGCGGAAAACTCGGCCTTACTCTTCGACTCCCCACATTGAAAGCATAAGCCCGCTTTGCTGCTTCTGCGCGCGCCTTCTCCTCCTCTCTCTGCAACTTCGTACAAGATTTGCATGTGGGCTCGTCGTTCATCTGTTCCGCTTTGGCATATTCCACCGGTACCTTGTGCTCGCCGCAGCGCGAACACTTCAGGTGCTTCTTCAGCTCCTCGCAATCAAGGCACATTCCCCCCTTTGCACCGGGCGTTCCCTGCCTTGTCCCACTGATACGCCGCGAAAGCTTGCTCGTATTTGCGATCCTCGCACACATAACACTTTCGCCTTTCGGGACAGTCCACGCAGCGCCGTGGCGTCAGCTTCGCGCAGTGGTGTTGGGAGGAGGGGGAAGCACCCTGGCTCTTCCAGAGTCCGCGCTCCATGCGCTGCCACGGCGTTCCCGCGCTCTTCTTGTCTTCCAGGCACAGGTTACACGCGCGCAGGCCGTCATCCCGACTCCACTGGCTCAGGCCGAACTGGTTCTTGTACTTCGCTGAGGAGCAGAGTGCGCATCTCCCCGAGGGCATAAACTCCTTCTCGATGGCGCCCCAGCCCAGGGCGTCGCCACGCAACGATTGCAAGAGCAAGGCGGGCCCCTTCCGTTCACCCTGGGTGTACGGCGCGCGGTCACAGGCCCGGAAGATCAACATGTCCGCGCGCCGTCGCACGCGCGTCAGTGCCGTGTAGCTCGAGAGCGGCGACGCTCCCCCGCCGATGCTCAAATCCACGATCGCACCTTCCTTGAACGTTTGCCCCTGCGCCGCGTGGGCCGTGACGCCGAAAGCTGGCACCAGAGGGGGCTGCCGTCTTTTGACTATGAGTCGTGGATACGGGCGACTCTTGTCCACGAACCACTCCTTCTTCTGTGGCGTCACCGGGTGCAAGCGGGGCGCGCTCAATCCCTCGATCGTCCACGTGCGCGGCTTCCGACCGCCATCCCCGTCCTCGCCTTCGTCAAACAACGCGAAAGTTGCTTTCGGCGTCGTCTTCAATATGGTCTCTCCGCCGCGCGTGACCTGGTCATCTTCGCCGACCCCGTCGCGAATCCAAGAGTGCACTCGCCCCGCGCGGCCGCGCAGGAGGTTCTTGTCCTCGCTTCGATCCATGCGGTCGGTGAGGGCGACCGGCGTGCCTTCTGCGATCGGCAAAAAACCATGCAAATCCCCGCTCTCCTCGCCATGCCGCTGGAGCCACGCCAGCTTCTGGCGCGGCAAATCTGGCCGCTCACGCAGCGCCTCTGGCGTAGGAGTGTCCCGTGCCGGAACGTGCACCATCGGCTTTCTGTGCCCGCGCGCGTATTGCGACGCTCGAAGCTTGTTCGTCTCGCATTTGACGTCGTTGTTGGGAAACACACCCGGCGCGGCAAGGAACTTCTCCGACAACAATCGTGGGTCGTCAGGGCCATCCACCACGAGCCGTCGCCGCGCCCGCTCCTCTCTGCACACGTTGCACTCCTCCTGGCGGATCTCCTTCGGCGTCGCTGGACGTCTTCGTCGCTTCCCCGACCCCATCCGCGCTGCATCCCTCCCGACGTCGCACAGCTCCCGACAGGCCCGACTCCCGCAACAAACGTCCCCGTTCAGCCAGCTGCCAGGCACGGTTGTATCGCGACCATGCAAAAATGCGCGCGCGTCCGCTGACAGCGCCCCTCTACGGAACTCTTCTTGCACTTCCTTCAGCCAGGCGTCGTCGCACCCCTCGCACTCCTCCAACTCTGTCACGCCCTGAACCCCGCACTCGGCGCCGCCCCACAGGAGCGCTTGCCCGTGCAGCACGGGTGGCAGCGACGTGTACTTGCGGGCCGCCGAGATGCGCTCCGTTGGGATATCCGCAAGGAAGCCGCCGCCCGGGGGTGCCAGCTGCCAGAAGTCACCACTCAGCACGACGTTCAAACCGCCGAACGAGCGCGGCACGCCATCTTCGCTACGCTTCGTCGTCCCCACGTCACGGATGACCCCGCGCAGTTTCGCGTCTACTTCTGCCAGTAGTCTGGCGCTCACCATGCTGATCTCGTCGATGAACAACCACCTCCACTGCAGCACGCGTTTCGCCGTCTCGTACTGCAGCTTGACGTCCTCCCCCTTCTCTTCACCCCGTTTGATGGCCGGAATACCACGCGCATGGTGGATGGTATCGCCTCCCAGCAGCTGTGCAATGACGGCCTGCAGAGCCGTGATTTGGAAGTGCACACCGATTGTCCACTTCATCAACCCCTCGAACAATTCATGACGGATGATGCGCAACACGTGCGACTTGCCCGTCCCAAGGCCTCCGTGCATACACCACTGCAGCGGTTCACTCATGCCGGCATCTTGACTTGCCTCGCCGTCAATCTCGCGCATCACTCGGAGCGCTACTATCTTCACCATCTCGAACTGCTTTGCGTTCACTACGCGCCGCCCCGTCTGTTTGTCCACTCGGCGCGGGTATCTTGGATTCGCGCTTGACCCGCCTTCCCTGTTGCGCGGAGCGCGCTGGGGAGGGCGCCGAAAACGCCGCCAAGGGCCCGGGCGCATATCCAAGAAATTCGCGCTGAACGCGTACAACTTATGCTCATGTTTTTTTTCTGACTCGAGATTCTCGGCAAGCGGTCTTCGGGGGCGGCCGCCGTCGCCGTCGAGAAAGCACGGCGGGGTCTCGCTCCGGGCCTGCAGCGGCCGGGCCGCCCCAGGCGGCGCCGCCCCGCCCCCGTCAAGCGTGCGCGCGGCATCGCGCGCGGGGAGAGGTTTGCGCGAGGCACCTGGAGCCCGTGCGGCGGGCCGGCAAGGCAGTGGGGTGGCTTCGGATGAGGGCTAAGACGGAGCGAGGGTGAGGAGTAGATCGAGTGGGGCTGCGCCGAGAATCTCTGAGACCCGGCGGCTCTGGAGGATATCTCGGGCGCCGCGCCCTTCGCAAAGCGTTCCAGGACGCTCTGAGAGCGTCCCAGAGCGCTCTGGGATGGATTTGCCCTCGCCCCAGCCCTGCCCCAAGGGTGACCCCAGGAGGCATCCGACAGGAACGAATGAACGATCACCAGTGCAGCCTGCAGTCCGGGCCTGCTCGAAGCCAGATGATCGGGGCCGCAGCATCCGCGAGGGAGGAGACTCTGGCCTCCAAGCCCGCAGGTGGCCGAATCAGAACGCGCCCATATTGGCGGCGAGCCCGGCGGGCATGACAGCGGACAGGCCTTCTCAGCAGGCGGCGGGGTTTCTCAGAAGCCATCGCTGCTTCTGAGCAGTTCTCCGAGCCATCTCCGAAGACACAGGGGACTTTTCAGAAGACCAGAGGGCTTCTGAGAAGCAGAAGCCCCTCCGCTCTATAGAAGGCCTGCCGCCTTTCACTTCCCCCCCCAGGGCGCACCGCCGAATGCAAAAGGAAGGCGACTCTGGCACCCAACCCCGCAAATGGCCGATTCCGGAAACCTTGAACCCCCCAGTGATGCCAAGTCTTGCAGGTTCGGTGTTCGGTGGCACCTCGTGGGAACCTCCCAAGCCGTCTTGTCGGCTCTTGCGAATCGAAGCTCATCGCCGCTAAATCGATGCTAATCGACGCTACATCGACGCTAATCGACGGAAACCGACGCGGCGCTATCCCATCGACTCCCCAACGCTACTCTTTGCTAGTCGACGATAAAGATCGGCTCCCATGATTTGCTACCAGATCTTGCAGGCACATGTCTTACTTCCGCCGGCTATTCTGGCAAAGGAGGGTTCGGTGTCCCTTCAGGATGATAACACCGATGCTGATCATAATGGTGGCGATGCTGTTTATGGCACTTGTGATGCAGGAGTAGGCGGATGATGCAGATGATAACGATGATGATGACGATAACGATGACGACGATCACGACGACGACGATAATGATGACGATGGCGATGATGAGGATGATGCTGTTCATAATTCAGGTGACGATATTGGCGATGAGGACGACGATGGCGATGATGACGATGGTGATGACGATGTTGCTGCTGGTGGTGGTGATGGTGACGACTGTGATGATGGCGATAGTCATGGTGATGATGACGGTGCCGCTGACGATGGCGCCAGATATGATGATGATGAGGATGGCGATGATGACGATGAGGATTATCCTAGCTAGAACTTGAGCGCGCGCGACGCGCGCGCGATGGCTCCAGTACATATATATGTATATATACATATACAGCTACACATATGTATATATATGTATATATGTATATATATATGTGTGTGTAGGTACACACATATAGGTATGTGTGTTTGGCCTGCTGGGGTCCCCTGCCCAGCCTGAGATCGCAAGAAACAGTCCGAGACGAAACGTGGCTCCCAGGGCAGGGGTCCGCCAAGAAGCTGGAACGCGCGTGGCATGAATCACGTCCAGAGCACCTGGAGACGACGCCATGCATACGCCAAGACATAGAAAGGCCGAGCACGAACGACAAAAACTTCAAACCTCGACGTGAGAGCCACTCACAAAGGTCGTCGACGTCGACTGCCAGAAATCCTGGTGAGCCAACTTTGGGGTCGGCGGCAGAGGCGGCAGCCTTTAAGTATGAGGGAAACGGGCGATTAGACCAAAACGTCCGGTCTTCGCCCCTCCCCTGGACCCCTCCCTAGAAGGGCTTCGCCCCCTGCTCAACGTCACTCGCTCGTACCTCGCTCTTTCCGTCACCCCGTGGTGGGGCCGTGGAGGGGTGATTTCATGCACTTGAGTGCCCACCCTTCTGGCACGCGCTTCCGCCCGCCATGTGAGAGAGATGACGTCGGGCTCCACCTTCGCCTCCCACATGTCGCTCAACAGCGCCAAAGCCCGCTGCCACTGCCCGCCACTCTCGCACGCGCTGATTCCAGCGCTGTAGATGATTACTGTGAACCCGTGGAAAAATCCAAGGCCAGCAGGGCATAGCCAGCGTCAGGGGTGAAGCTCGCTTACCCCTCGCCGAGTGGGTGCCCCTAGAAGGTCAGGGTGGCTGGAGGAGGAAGGATGTGCAGGATGAGGGGGTCCTGGAGAAAATGCAGGGTGAAACAGAGGGAGAGGCGGAACGGAGGACGAGGACATGTCGGTGGAGGGTGGGGAAAGGTGGGCAAGGAGAGGGGACGCGAGCCGAGTAACGAGTAGGGAGGCTGGAGAATCAGTGGGGGACGCATGGTGCTGGCGCAGAGGCCTCGAAATGTCTGCAAGTCCCCCTCCGTCACCCCCCAAGAGCGGCTGGAGATTCCAGGGGCCGCTCCAAAGGCTTGATGGATCTGGGGAGTCCCCCCGTCGCCTCCTTGGAATCGTGGTGCTGCCTGGATGGCCTCTCGGGGGCAGGCTTGGGGCCTTGGGGGCCATGTTGGGGGGGAGGGCTCCCGGGGCCCTGTGAGCTTCCCCTTCTTGGGCCAGTCTCGGGGGGCACCCCGGCCGCTGTATCGGGGGCCTCTGGGGCCATACTGGGGCTCTTTTTGGGCTGCCTTGGGCCATCTTGGGCGCGCCTTGGCCCCGCCAGGGGCTCAGGCGAGCCTCTGAGGCTTTCTGGGCATCCTCTGGGGCTCTGTTCGGAGCGATATGGAGTGGAAGAGTGGGAAGTGGTGGAGGTGTATAAGGAACAACGGCATTTTGATAATTCCACCCTGGCGGCAGAAAACCCTGAACAGCGAAATTCAAACATCAAAGACATATTGCACTGCACTGTCCATAACGGAAGACCATGTGGAACAGCATGCGGGGAACCATACGGGAGGATACCCTACCGGAGATTATGCGGGAGCCACGTTGGCGCCACATCAGGCGGTCCGGGATCGTAAAGAGCCGCTGGCGAGCTCTCGGAGTCTCCTTCCTGGCACAGGTGGGTGGCTCGCGGGGCGTCTGGAGGGCTCCCGGCCAGCTTCAGCGGCCACTGGAGGGGGTCTGTGGCCATGCGCTGGTTCCACAAACCACCTTTCTCGAACGCGCTTCGGCCCTAATTGTAATACGAATGACGTCGGGCTCCACCTTCGCCTCCCTCACCTCGCTGAGCAGCGCCAACGCCCGCTGCCACTGCGCTTGCTTTTCGCACGCGCTGATCCCAGTGCTGTAGCTGATTAGTGTGTACCCGTGCTTGCTGCCACTGGCGGCGGGGGTTGCCGAACCCACTCTCCTGGGGCTCTCCTGGGGCTCTCTCTGGAGCCCACTTGGAGCATTTTGGGGCCTCTTGGGCCGTCGGGCGGCTGTCTTGGGCGTCTTCGAGCGCTCGGGTCCCATGTCGGAGGCCCTCTTGGACCGTCTTCGGCTGTCTTGGGCCCCTCTTGGGGCTCTCCGGGGGCCGTTCGGAGCGCTCTTAAGCCATCTTGGAAGCGCGCCGGGGCCCCCCCAGGACGCCGCCAGGCGCGGGCCCACCATTCTGTGGCAGAATGCGCCCGGCCCTGTCTTGGAGGGGCCCGAAGGCCACACGAGGGTCGCAAGAGCGCCCCCCGGGGGCACCCAGAGGGCCCCAAACCGCATGTACTTGATATGCTTCTCAGGCTTGCGAGAGGGGCACCCAAGTGCATGTGTTATGGGGCCTTGTCGGCGGCCTCTCGGGGCCCTCCTGCCCCCTCTTGGGCACCCTCGGGAGCGCTCCCACTCTGTCTTGACCCCCTCTTGGGGCCACCATGGGCGCCTGAGGAGCCGTCCTGGCGCAGTCTTCAGCCGTCTTGGGGCCCCCCTGGCAGCCTCGTGAGGCGTCTTGGGACGATCTTGAGGGCCTGTGTCGCCGTCTTCGACGCTTCGAAGACGAAAAGCACGGGAACTCCCAAAATGTATGTTTTCCCCAAGGATTGGGGCAACTTTTCCTTGTTCGGGCTCTCCTGGGGCTCCCTATGCAGCCCTCTTGGAACATTTTGAGGGCCTCTTGGGCCGTCGGGCGGCTGTCTTGGGCGTCTTCGAACGCTTGGGGCCCGTCTCGGAGGCCCTCTTGGACCGTCTTCTGCCGTCTTCGGGTCCTCTTGTTGGCCTCCAGGGCCGTTCGGAGCTCTCTTGAGCCTTCTTGGAAGCGCGCTGGGGCCCCCGGGCCGCGCCGGTGGCCGCCGGAGTGGGCCGGTCCGCTGCCACGCGGTGAACGCTGCATTATAGGAGAGATGATGTCGGGCTTTACCTTCGCCTCCCACATCTCGCTCATCAGAGCCAATGTCCGCTGCCACTGACCGCCCTTCTCGCACCCGCTGATCCCGGCGTTGTAGCTGACTAGTGTGTACCCGTGGTCAACTGACCACGATATTATCTGTCAGAGATGGCACGTTGGGCCAGGGCAGAGATGTTGCCGAAAGGCTTTCGTGATGACGTCGGGCCCGAACTTCGCCTGTGCTGTTGCTGCCTGCAGCTGCAGGGTGCTGCTGCCTGCGGCATGTCGTTGCTGCTGCTCACTTTCGCTGTTCTGCCGCTACTTGCTGCGGACTCCTGCTGTTCACTTACACTGCGTTGAGGCTGCAGAGTGCTGCTTCTTGACACCCTTGCTGGCTGACGCAACCTGCAACTCGTGAGTGGCTCGAGGAGCGATGAGCAATGAGCGAGGAGTCAGGGTCGAGGGAGAGGTGGGGGAAGCGAAGAGCGATCAGCGAGGAGCAAAGAGCGAAGGCCGAGGAGAGAGAGAGAGAGAGAGACATATATATATATATATATATATATACATATAGAGAGAGAGAAAGACATAAGCAGAGAGAGAGAGATGAGGGAGAACCGAAGAGAAAGGGAGAGACAGACGCCAGCAGCCAGGAGGGATAAGCGAGGGGCCAGAAGAGAAGTGGGAGGAGCGAGGACGAACGAGAAGAGAGGAGATAGGAGCGACGAGCGAGAAGCGAGGAGCGAGGCGCGCGGCGTCGAGCGAGGAGCGTGGCGCGTGGAGGGAGAGTGTCAAGGCATGAGCAGAGGCCAACACACGAATGTTCCAGGGGCCTCGGCGCGCGGGTAGCCGAACATCTGGTCTCCACTTTGGCCGCTCATGGGGCTCTCTTGGGTGGCCGGTGCGGCCCCAGAGCTCTCCAAGGGATCTTCCGCAGTAAGCCTCTGGGCGGCCCTGGAGGCCTCCAGGGCGGCTCGGAGTCTCGCCGGAACGGGCGCGGGGCGGCCCCGGCACTGCAGCAGAGCTGACGTTGGGCTCCACCTTCGCCTCCTGCATCTCGCCGAGCAAGGCCAAGGCCCGCTGCCACTGACCGCCGTTCCCGCAAGCGCTGATCCCAGCGGTGTAGCTGACTAGGGCTGACCCGTGGACTCCGTCCACGACATTCTTCTGGAATCATTCTCGGAGGAACGACAGAGATTTTGCCGAAAACGTACAAGCACTGCGGCGGCCGGGGCGGCGGCAGCGAGACCACGCCTTCGTGTCCGAGCTCTAGCAGCGCTCCACCAGCTTGGCCGCCGCGGGGCCGCCGTCGTCGTTGTCATCGTCGGCGTCGTTGTCGTCGCCGCCGCGAGGCCGCCGTCGTACCCGTCGTAGTCGGCGTCGTCGTCGTGATGGTGGTGGTCGTCATCATCGCCGTGGGTTGTCGGGCACCGGAAAGAAGCTGGCGACGTCGGTAGGACTGACCCGTGGACTCCGCCCACGAGATCTGCACGAACTGGCATCTGACTGTGAGGCCCGACCTCGCATTCCGTGCATGCTACTGCGTGCTGCTGCTTGCTACCGCTTTTGCGTACTGTTGGTAATGCTTGAGGCTGCTGCTTCGTGCTCTTGCTGCTTGTGGCTGCAGGTTGTTGCTGATGGCCAATTCCGCTTGGTGCGTGCTTCTACCCGCTGCCTGCCGCTGCTCGCTGCTGCTGTGTGCCGCCGCTGCTGCTGTCTGCTTCGTACCCACGGAAGAAATCGATGCCGGGGCGCTCGGAATGTCGCACGGTGGACTGCGCATGGGGGCTCACTGTGGACGCGCAGGGAGCCACGTACTTTTGGGCGCCGTCTCCGCGCCCCTCTGGGATCAGAGGGTGTTAGGGAATGCGCTCCCTGCAGGCCTCTACTGTAGCTCGCCTCACTTGGGCGGCAGCGGCGAAGCGCGCCCTGGAGCTGGGAGGCAATAGTAGGGGAAAGTAGCGCCCATGTTGCTGTTCATCATTCGGCGCTCTTTCGCTCGCGCCCGCACCCACGGAGGAGGGCAACGCTCCCTAAAGGCCCTAAGCGTCCACTGATGGCGGGCGCTTCCTTCCCCTTGGGAACCGTTTGGGTGCCTCTCGGGGTTTCTTTTCAGTTCCTTCTGGGGGCCTTTTGGGGCCCCCTGGGCCCACTGTCTTGCGGCCTCCTGGGGGCCTCTTGGGCCGTTTTGGGTGCCCCTTGGACCGTCTTGGGGCCGTCTGCGGCCGTCTTGGAAGCCTCTAAGGCCAGCTTGGGGCCGTTTTGGGGCCGTCTTGGGCCGCTCTTGGGGCTGCCCTGGGTGACTCTTGGGCCGTCGTGGGCGCCTCAAGAGCGGTCCTGGGGCCGTTTTGGGCCGTCCTGGGGCCGTCTTGGGGCCCTCATGGGGCGCTCCTGCGGCGACCTGGGGCGATCTTGGGGGCGTGAATTGTCCTCCCGGACGCTTTGAAAACGAAAAGCACGGGATTGCGAAAATGTACGCGGGCTCTCTCGGAATTCTTCTTGGAGCCCACTTGGAACGTTTTGGGGGCCTCTTGGGTCGTCTGGGGGCTATGCTGGGCGTCTGCGAGCGCGCTTGGACCGTCGCGGAAGCCCTCTTATACCATCTTGGGCTGCTCTTGGGGGTCCCGGGGTCGTCTCGGAACGCTCTTGGGCCTCTTGGAAGCGCGCCAGGGCCTGCTGGCGCTCGCAGGAGCCGGCAGGGGCCGCCGTGGCGCCTGAACCCCGCGCCCCGACCCCCGCCCCTCTCGCACGCGCGCACGCCTGCAATGTAGCAGGCATCCCTTCCTGGGTTCGTTGACCCGAGGATCCAGGCATTGCTGCGTATGTTGTGTTCGTCGGCGGCGAGGGGGCCGCAATCCGCGCCAACGTAACGTAGGTCCGTGAATATGGACCGAGAGTAAGACGGAGAGGAAGGGGTCGAGGGGAGGAACTAGGCTGGCATTGGAACTTCAAAACGCTCGGGTTTTTGCTCTGGGCGCGATTCGCGAAAACATTTCTTTAATATAGAAAAGTGACATCTGTGCTACAGTGCGAAATGTATGGTTTTCGACGCCGCCGCCGTCGTCGTCGTCGTCGTCGTCGCCGTGGTTGTCGCCCTCGATTTCGCCGTGAGAAGGCGACCCCCTCCTGGCGTTTCTTGTCGGGATCCGTTGACTGGAGGGTCCAGAGAAGGAGCCTTGCTCCGAATTTAGGGGAGGAGCTGGGCTCGCGTTGGAACGCCAAAACGCTAGGGTTGTTGCTAATCGCGCCCAGCCTGGGCGCGATTCGCGAAAACGCGTGTTTTTTATGACATCTGTGCTGCAGTGCGAAATGTATGGTTTTCGCCGCCGCCGCCGCCGTCGTCGTCGTCGTCGTCGTCGCCGTGGTCGTCGTCCTCGATTTCGCCGTGAGAAGGCGACCCCCTCCTGGCGTTTCTTCTTGGGATCCGTTGACTGAAGGGTCCAGAGAAGGAGCCTTGCTCCGAATTTAACGTGCGTCGGCGGCGAGGCGGACGCAATCCGGCACAACTCTAACTTAGGTCCGCGCGTACAGTCTGACGGAATGGGGGGGGCCGAGGGGAGGGGCTACGCCCCAGAGGCCCCGACTCGAACGTCGTGGTTTTCCCCAAAGCGCGGCGCCGAAACGCCTCGACAATATATCCAGAGTGCTGTTCGCATGACTGGAGCCGGCTCGTTCCTAATGGTCCCCTGGCTTTCTGCGAGCCCGTGAAGGCAGAACCTGCCAGGAGACTGCGCTCGCAATGTGTCTCAAGACGCGAAAAAGTCTGCGTGGCCATGGGCGGCAGGCGCGCGGTGCGACCCAGATCAACGCCGTCAAGTTTCGCATCCTGGAAGTGTGTGCCAGGGGCCTGGAGACCGAAGCCGCCCCGTGGAAACCGTAAACGACGACGCGCCAGAATGACCGGCCAGGCAGCCGTGAGCTCTCCCCCCCGCCGCCGGCTAGCCACGGAGTCCCACCCGCTCGAAGTTGCCCGCGAGGACCGCGCGGCGAACCGCGCCAGGGGGCTGGCCATCCTGAAGATCGCCATCGCCGTCGCCGCCGTCGTCGGTCTCGTCGTCGTCGTCGTCGTCGTCGTCGTCGCATCCGTCGCGGTCGTGGTTGTCGCCACCGTCGCGGTGGAATTTGCCGGCCTGCGGAAGCTGTTTCCGGCCCCAGGGTCCCTGACAAACGGACTCACGGCGCAACCTGTGCCGGGAAGAACCAACGGGTCGGGCCGAGAGGAGGAAGCAGGTCGTCTGCGTCGTCGTCTCCGGCGTCGTCGCGAGCGTCCTCGACGGCAAGCTTGCGCCGCGAGGTGGGCCACGATGCTCGCGGTGGCGAACGGCGAGACGTGCGCCAGATCACCGCGATTCCCGCCAGCCGGGAAGGTCCTGGTGTCTGTGGTGCCAGCTGGGCCGTCTCGGAGTCGTCTGGGGCCGTCTCGGGCGCGTGGGCGCCTCGGGAGCCTCCTCTTGGCTGTGCTGTCTGGCCTCGTGCGAGTCTGTTGGAGGACGCCTGGGCCGTCCTGAGTGCTCCTTGGGCCGTTTTGGGACCCTGTGGGCCAGGGTGGATTTTTAGTAGTTTGCCACCAAACGCTCTGTCGAGGCACTGTTTGACGGCAAGGATAATGATGATACGATTTATCTTTACCATTCCACATCAAGCCCCCTGGACTCCGCATTGGGGTCTTTGCCCCCTGAACACTGCGCAGAAGGCTCCAAAAGATGCGAGGTGAAGTATCCGTTCAAGTCTGCGCTCCCCTTGCGGCCCGCACGGGCCACTTGAGGCAAATGACTACGGAGGAAAAAAGAAAGCAGGAGAAAGGACGGAATGAAGGAAGCATCGCCAGCTGATGCTGCAAGTGCTCGTCAGGATTCCGGGAAAACTCTTCTATTACTGGGGTAATAGAAACTCCCCCTGTCCAGCGGATTCGACGAGTGCTGTGTGCTCACTCGCGTATCTCAGCGTGCTCTCAGGATGAAGGGAGGATCACGAACTCTTTCTCGTGCCAGCCAATCTCTTTCTCAAGCCAGTCCTGACTGCCGTCGGCAACAAGTACGTCCCACCTGCAACCTTTATCACAGTCATCCAACATCCACGAGGTATTTCTCTGAACCAGCGTTCCAACTCGTTCGCCACGGTACGGATATGGAGAGAAACCCAGAACACGATTTCCAGCAATGGGCTCTCGAAAGTGAAACGCATCTCGAAAGCGGGCCCATCCGTCTCCAGGGAGCGGGTGGAACTCGAAGAGAGGCTTGTGGTTTGGATCCACGGCAGGCGCAGCCACTGCAGCGCACCCGGCATCGAGGACAACCTCGCGCTGCTCGTCGTTCTCGGCGTCCGAACCGATCTCGAAGTAGATGGCGCCCCCTGGGCGCTGCGCAGTCAGTCGTTGCTGATTGTGCGTGTCTTCTCGGGCCCCTGCACTTCCCATCCCGCAGCCGTCAGTCTGGCTGGCAACAGCGGCGACGCCTTCGGGCTGGCCGAAAGCGTCTGGAGGAGTGGTTGTGCCCGCTACCACGGCTTGGCCGGGTGCGTTTGCCACCGCGGCTTGGCCGGGGGCAGCGTCGGCGGCGCTTGGCGCCTCGGTGGCGCTGGGCATCTTGAAGCAATCGTTGAGCGAGTTCTGCATCGTGCACGACCTCTCCTGCATCACCTTCAAGTTCTTGTTTGTGAGATCAATCATACTGTTGACCTCGTTCTTGAGATTCAGGATGGCTTTCATGAGCTCCTCCGCTTTTTCTTGCGAATGGGGCTCTTCGTGCACGACCTGACGAGCTGAGAAGCGTTCCTGCTTTTTCTCCAAACGTCGCTGCATGGCTGTCGGTGACCGTCTATGGTGCGCTCGTCGCCCATGTGTCGTCGCCGGTGTAGCCACTGCAGTGAAGTCCCTTAACTCAGAATATTCATAGAGCTGTTTCGGCTGATAACCAGTAGTTTGCCACCAAACGCTCTGTCGAGGCACTGTTTGACGGCAGGGATAATGATGTTACGATTTATCTTTACCATTCCACATCAAGCCCCCTGGACTCTGCATTGGGGTCTTTGCCCCCCTGAACACTGCACAGAAGGCTCCAAAATATGTGAAGTAAAGTACCCGTTCAAGTCTGCACTCCCCTTGCGGCCCGCACGGGCCAATTGAGGCAAATGACTACGGAGGATAGAAGAAAGCAGGAAAAAGGACGGAATGAGGAAAGCATCGCCAGCTGATGCTGCAAGTGCTCGTCAGGATTCCTGGAAAACTCTTTTATTACTTGGGTAAGACACATTTTTTTGAAGGGTCGTCGGAGTCGATGTGAGTGTCGGCCGTCTTCTGACCCTGTGGGGCCGTCTGTGGCTGTCTTGGGGCCGTCTTGGGCCGTTTTGGGCGGCTCTTCGGGCTGTCTTGGGTGCCTCTGGGCCGCCGTGAGGCCCTGTGGGGCTGTCTTGGGCCGTCTTGAGCCGTCCTGGGGCCATCTTGGGCGGTCTTGGGTGGTTCTTGGGCCTATCTTGGATGCCTCATGGGCCGTCTTGGGCGCCTGTTGGGCCGTCCGGGGGTCGTCTTGGGCCCCTTGGGGCCCTCACGGAAGCATGTTGGGGTGATCGTGGGAGCCCGCAGGGGTGTCTTGGACGCAGTCGCAACGAAAAGCACGAGAATGTCAAAAATACGCGTTTTCCCCAGGGACTGGGCCGTATTTGGCCTCTGGGACCTCTCACGGGGATCCTCCAGAGACGTCTTGAGCGCATGCTGGCCTGCCTTGGAGGCCTCTGGGGCTCCCGGGGTGGCCTCGGGAGCGCCTCCGAGCCGTCTTTGGGCCGTTCATGGGCCGTCTTGGGCGCCTGTTGGGCCGTCCGGGGGTCGTCTTGGGCCGTCTTGGGGGCCTCACGGAGGCATCTTGGAGTGATCGTGGGAGGCCGCAGGAGTGTCTTGGACGCAGTCGCAACGAAAAGCACGAGAATGTCAAAAATACGCGTTTTCCCAAGGGACTGGGCCGTATTTGGCCTCTGGGACCTCTCACGGAGGTCCTCCAGAGACGTCTTGAGCGCATGCTGGCCTGCCTTGGAGGCCTCTGGGGCTCCCGGGGTGGCCTCGGGAGCGCCTCCGAGCCTTCTCTGGGCCGTCGAGGTGGCCTCGGGAGCGTCTCAGAGCCGTCGTGGGGCCGCCAGGGCGCCGACTGCGCCAATCCAGCCAAGACCCGTCCCGCACGCGCGGTGCCCTGCATTGTAGTAGAGATGACGTCGGGCTCCAACCTCGCCTCCCGCATCTCGCTGAGCAGCGCCGAAGCCGGCTGCCACTGCCCGCCCTTCTCGCAAGCGCTGATCCCAGCGTTGTAGCTGACGCTGCATGATAGTAGAGACTAGGGCGAACCCGTGGGCTTCGTCCACGACCAGCAGGTCCCATGGCGCGCCTCCACGCTGGGCCCCCGCCCAGGAACGAGTCACCCTGAAGCCTTCGGTGACTTTATTTGGCCGCATTTCCGAAATTGGAAGGCGGGCGCTTCCTCCTCTTCGTCCGCCTTCCGTTCCACGTCCGCCTGGACAGCCTTCGGAGCGTCACAGACGGCTATGGTGGGTCTGCGGTGTGCCTCTCGCCGCTTCTCTGCTCCCCCTGGTTTGAACAATTTTGAAAGCACCTGGGGCCTAGAAAAAAGTCACCTGGAGGGCTCTGGTGATTTTTTCCGGTTGCCTTTTCGAAACCTAATGGAGGGCGCTGCCCCTTAGAAACTGTTTAGGGGGCCTCTCGGGGTTTCTTTTCTGCCTCCTGGGGGCCTCTTGGGGCCCTCGTGGGCCATTTTGCGGCCTCCGGGGGGCCTCTTGGGTCCCTCTTGGGCCCTATTGGGTGCCTCTTGGGGCCGTCTCGGGCGTCTGTGGGGCCGTCTTGGGGCCGTCTGGAAGCCCTCTTGGGCCATCTTTGGCCGCTCTTGGGGCTGTCTTGGGTGCTTCTTGGGCTGTCATGGCGCCACAGGAGCCGTCCAGGGGGTGTCTGGGGCCGCCGTGGAAGCCTGCCGGGGCCCTCCTGAAGCGTCTTGGGGCGATCTTGCGTCTGGGACGCTATATAAACGAAACACTCGGGATACACACACATATACATATACATATTATATATATATATATATATATATATATATATATACATAGGTTTGTATGTATGCATGTATATATATATATGTATGTATGTATGTATGTATGTATGTATGTATGTATGTATGTGTATATATGTATATGTATATGTATATATGTATGTGTATATATATATATATATATATATCGATATATATATATATATATATATATATGTATATTTGTATGTGTATACATATATATATACTTCGGAGGTGAAGGGGGTGAGATCGAAGTGGAACGGGAGAGCCCCCCTACCGGGAAATCGATTTCGGTTTCGTGTTCGTGCGTGCCGTGCGTGCGGGCGAGGCGAAGCTGCGTGGGCGGGCGAGAGAAAATCTCCTGTGGCTGAGGCGCGGCCGGACCAAATGTCTCCCTTCCGGGCGGCCGGGGCCCCGCGGTGTCCCGCCGGTGTCCCGCTGGTGTCCCGTGTGGCTGAGGCGCGGCCGGACCAAATGTCTCCCTTCCGGGCGGCCGGGGCCCCGCGGTGTCCCGCCGGTGTCCCGTCGGTGCCCCGTCGGTGTCCCGATGATGATGATGATGATGATGATGATGAGGATGAGGATGATGATGATGTTGATGGTGATGATGGTGATGGTGATGTTGATGTTTTACTTCGATGATCGATAGTGAGATCGATAGTGAGGTCGAATGTGAGATCGATAGTGAGGTCGATAGTGATATCGATTGTGAGATCGAACGTGGGACCGAATGTCAGACCGATTGTGAGATCGATTGTGAGATCGATAGTGGTATCGATAGTGAGATCGACTGTGAGACCGAATGGGAGATCAAATGTGAGATCGATTGTGATATCGATAGTGAGATCGATAGCGAGACCGAGATCGCTTGTGGGATCTATTGTGAGATCGATCGTCAGATCGATTGTGAGATCGATCGATTGAGATTGATAATGAGATCGATAGTGAGTTCGATAGTGAAATCGATGGTGAGACCTTGTGAGATCGGTTGTGATATCGATAGTGAGTTCGACAGTGAGACCGAATGTAAGACCGATAATGAGATCGACAGTGAGTTCGATCGTGAGATCGATGATGAGACCGAATGCGAGATCGATTGCGAGATCGATTGTGGCATCCATAGTGAGATCGATAGTGAGACCGAATGTGAGATCGATAATGATATCGATTGTGAGTTTCATAGCGGGATCGATAGTCGGACCGAATGTGAGATCGACTGTGAGATCGATTGTGATATCGATTGTGAGATCAATAGCGAGACCGATTGTGAGATCGATGGTGATAGGGGGAAAACAAACCTACCTCGCTTTTGACCACCCTCGCTTCCAAGAGATACCAAACGATGCCAAATTGCAGCATGTACTGGTCAGGCCGCTTGACGAGGAGGCGCGTGGTATGGCTTGGTTTTGCCTGGAAGCGAAAGCGGGGTAGGTAATTAACGCTCTGAGGTGAGATCGATTGTGAAGTCGATTGTGCGATCGATAATCAGATCGATCGTGAGATCGTCGATTGAGATCGATTGTGAGATCGGTAGTGGGTTCGATAGTGAGATCGATCGAGTGCCACGTTGGCCCCTCCCCCCCACCTCACCTCCTTATCACCCGAAGGGTGGTCGCATATATATATATATATATATATATATATATATATATATATATAGCTACTTCCACTCCCCAGATGCCAGGACGATGCATTTACTATGGGGACGAGCGCGGGAGGGCGAGGCCACGGCAAACCGGAGGCTATACATGAGACAGCTGATCCCGGCGATAGCCGCACACCCTCGAAGACGCTGATGAGAGCCACCTGAAATCCGTGCAAACGAGAGAGAGCAAGGGAGGAGCGGGAGGGGAGGCTAGAGCGAGATGGCAACGGATGACCATCAAGTGCGGCAACTTCGCCGTGGTACGCAGCATGCACTTGTTAAAAGGATCAGCTACTTCCACTCCCCAGATGCCAGGACGATGTATTTACTATGGGGACGAGCACGGGAGGGCGAGGCCACGGCAAACCGGAGGCTATACATGAGACAGCTGATCCCGGCGATAGCCGCACACCCTCGAAGACACCGATGAGAGCCACCCGAATCCCGCAGGGCAGTCCTGGCCACACCAGTGGCCGAAAACGAACTACGCACGTGAAATAACCTAAACTACCGAAAAGAGACTACGTGATTTTGAAGGCAGCATCCATCATCCATTTCTCTCTGAGAGCGTTGGCAGAGTGCGTCATGGCAAGGGCGGCCGAGCGGGCGAACTGAGGCGAGTATTCCGCGGCCAGCTCGGTGCGGCGGGCAGGCGCACCTTTGTCTCGGCCTTGGAGGATGAGGTGGGGCAGGCCAGTCGACGAGCAAATGCCTCCCTTGCCAGAGCACGATTTACATAAGCTGGGGAAGACGCCTGCATTCCAGCAGGCCACTGTAGTCGGCTTCTTAAAGGGTGTGCCAAATCGGCACATGTCCATCTTGTGAATGGCGCACGATGAGTCTGAAAGAAGCTTGACCATCTCGGGGGCGTGCCAGAGCAGCGACCCGCGAGTGTTCTCCAAAAAGACAGGGCAGCCAATCTGGATGCAGAGCCGGATGAGCCGGCAAGAAAAGTGGAACGAGCGATTGCCTACGCGGAGGCGGTCCAGCCGAGGTCCTGACAGACCTGGTTTCCCCATGGGGAAACGACTGGAGCGCAGAGGGTCTCTGAGAGCCTGCGACCAGGACGTGCAGGGAGTGCCCAGCCACAGACCTACAATGGCTTTGCTCAGAAGCCACCCGCGCACAACCGACTCGAACGTGGTGTGGAGGTGATCTTCACA
Organism: Prorocentrum cordatum; assembly: GCA_963575745.1. NCBI lineage: Eukaryota > Dinophyceae > Prorocentrales > Prorocentraceae > Prorocentrum > Prorocentrum cordatum. Next base: position 46,887 of record CAUYUJ010016256.1, read on the forward strand.
GGCCCCGTGGACGAGGTCCAGGTCCAGGCAGCCGTAGCCAAGGTCGCGGACGCGCTGGGAGATGCGACCCTGCCCTGCGAACAGCTCCAGAAACAGGCAGCTCCTCCACTTGCTGGCGCCAGCGCGGCCTCGGCGGCATCGCCGCTGCAGGTGAAGCCGCACGGCCTGAGGCGACGCCGTCAGCGCCGGCGGCGCCGCGTGGCGGCGGGGGCCCCGGGCCCTCCCCGCAGGCGGGGGCCAACGCTGGCAGGCAGCTCGGCCCACGCCAGCGGCAGCAAGGGGCCGCCCCGCAGCACATCCAGGAAGTTGCGCTCCACGATCTCGCCGAACAGCAGCACGTCGGGGCCCACCTTGGCGGCCTCCCGGAGGAGGCGAGTCTCCTTGCCGTAGCGGCGGAGCGAGGCCACTGTGGCCCAGCGACCCCGCCGCATGACCTGCTCCGGCGTCCTGGCGCCAGACAGCAGGTCCTCGCTGGCGCCCCCGTGACGGAGGGAGTACAGATGCGGCTGCAAGTGCATCAGGCCCAGGGCGTGGCACGCATCCTCGAAGAGCCGAGCAATCGACGTAGGCAGGAAGTCCCACAGGGGGCCGTCGCCCGCGACAGTCCTCAGCGCCTCCAGGGCTGGCTCGAGCCACGGCGCCTGGTCCAGCAGCACGCTCTCGTCCCAGAGGTTGGTCTTCCCGGGCAGCTGCAAGTCGGAGTCGTGCAGCAGCAGCCCCCACGAGTGGGGGCCTGTCCCAGGTGGGCCACCGGCGGCACGAGGTGGCGCCCGGCCAGGCGGAAGGCCTCCTGCGGGCGGAGATACGCCGCGAACGACAGCATCACGAAGAGCCCCATGCGCGGGTGGCCCCAGGCAGCCAGCGTCCCGGCGATGGCGAAGGCGGCCCGGCGAGGCAGCGGCAGGCGCATCCTGGTCGGGACGCGCCAGCGCCAGCCCGCCAGACAACGCGTCGCCCTTGGCAAGGCCTGCGCCGTCCTCTTGTACAGCGCCGGCGTGTAGTGCGCCAGCGACGCCAGCAGCACGGAGCCCTCGTTCGGGGCGCGGCCCTCGAAGTACATCGAATTCAGGTACGTGACCAGGGCGACGTCCATCTCGGCCTCGCTCGTCCAGTCGATGGCCATGACCAGGCAGAACTGCAGGAAGGCCCGGAGGTACACCTGGTACAGGCGCTCCGTGCCCGGCCTGACCGCCGTGCGCTCCAGCACCGAGAGGCCGCCCGAGGGCCCCCGCTCGGACGCCACCTGGCGAGCCGCCGCAGCTCTGCGGTGGCGATCCGCCTGGCGGCGAGAGGCCGAGGCACCCGCCATCGAGCCCGGCTCCTGCAGGTGTCGGCCCGTCAGCCACGGAGGGCCCCGCACGAGAGCAGCCAGGCTGGGCGGCAGCAGCGCGTCGGTAAGGCCCTGTGAACCAGCCTAAACGCCCACGAGAGAGAGCATCGGCAGGGTTGAACTCGCTACACGCCCAGCGCATGTGAATAGTACAATTTGAACACAGCGCCAAGCAACACAGTTTACGAAGAGAACGACGAAGATGAATGGAAGCGGCCCTTCCCTTACAACAACCCAGGGCCAACGGCATGTTGTCGACGAACAGAAGTATGTGCTTCCCGAAAGCGGCCCTGGACCTCATGATGTGCTTGATGCCCAAGACACACGCGTCCCACTCCAGAGCTAGAATGTTGTCGGGCACGACGACCCTTGATGCGATAACAGGAGCCCAGCGAGCCCCGTCGAAGAACTCCTTGGGCACCTCCATGAACTCCCTCGGGTGCACCCGGATGAAGGATTCCAGCCCCAAGACGTCCAGGCCTTGCAGTCCGGCAGGCAGCGAAGCTGTGGCGGATGCGGAGGATGGTAGAGGCTGAGGGCGGAGGGCTCTCTCGCGGGCCTTCTCGGCACCGTGCACTCGGTAACGCCACCTCTCGCACTGGCGGCCGTGCTGCGCCGCAACGTCAGGCCGCACCGGCCGCGCGGCGACGCCGACTCCGAACTCGGAGGCGTCGCTCACTCCGACCACGTCGTGCCACGGGCTGCTCAAGTCCTTCTGAAGGAGCGGGAGCAGCGAGCGGACGTGCCGCAGCTCCTGGCGCACGGAGGGCCACAGCCGCGAGGTCGTCGGCAGGCCGGCCGCCATATACGGGTACACGGAGCTCAGCACGCACAGCAGCTCACGGCGGATCAAGCAGGCCCATGTGATGTGGCCCACCAGCACCTCAAGCATCTTGCTGGAGCAGCAGCCCCGGCGTAGCACGGTATCCAGCGCCGCACGGAGCCGCCGCAGGTTGCGGCGCTTGATGGACAGCCAGCGGCCCTGCCTGAGCTCCAGGCCCACCAGCACGGCGTCGGGGGAGGCATCCGTCTCCTCGTGGACGGTCAAGCCCCACCCGCGCAAGACGGCGGACACGTCGTCCCGGCGCTGCGTGACCAGCGAGGCGTCGTGGCCGAAGACGTAGAAGTTGTCCACGTAGCCCGCCGCCGCCGTGTCTGAGCGGTCGGGCAGGGCCACGCTGGCACGACCGTCCTCCACAATCTGCGAGTCCGCGAAGCCCGCCAGAGAGATGGCGCGCATGGTCACGGCCTGGCAGAAGTGCATCGCCCACGACCACCCCATGGGCAGGATGGTAAGGCAGGGAACCAAGCTGGACCCTGCCGGAATGCTCACCCCCTCCAACTCCGTGATGCCCGCGAGGGACGAGGAGAGCGGGGGCAGCGTGAAGTAGTCCTCTAAGCCCGGCATGGGCCTGAGACGGTAGAAGGCATTGTCGAGGTCGCCGGCCGCCACGCACAGGGGCAAGCCGCCCGACTCCGCTGAAGACGCCGCGGCCGCCGTGGGCAGCCGCGTCGCGGGCGCCGGGTGGAAGTAGGCGTTGGCATACCTCGTGTCGAACACTATGCGAAGCTTGCCGGACTTCTTCCTCACAAAAAATACACCAATCATGTGCTTGGCAGTGGGGGCCGCCTTGAAGCGCAACATTCCACATTGATGAAGCCGCCGAACAAAATCACCATACAAAACTGGATCTCGCGCCAACCGAGGGTCAACGAAAGGTCCGCGAGACAAGCTTGTCGGGCCCCGAGCAGCGCCTCGTCGGGCGTCTTGAGCAAGTTATGTCGCCAATCCCGTGCCCAATCAGCATCATCCTGAGTGAGGCAGCCCACAAGATCGACGGGGCTGGAACCCACCTCAGGCCAGGAGACCAGCTCCTTAGAGTACGGGACCCGTGCGCCACCATCCTCAGAGTAGACGGTGGAGCCACTGAGAAGCTCGCGGAGGGCTTCTTCACAGAAACCTGGCTCGCTCGGCATCGCGCCCATCCCCAGGTAGCAGTCCTCCAGAAAGTTCAGGCTCGTCTGCTGCCCCAGGTTCGCGGGCGCCGAAGGAGGTGAACCAGCGTGGCCATACAGGCAGTTCAGCGCGTCAATGCCATGGTCGGCCCACTGCAGCAGCACGTCGGAGCGGCGGAGCCGCTGGCGCACGGCCCTGCAGGGGCGGCGGCCGGGCACGCGCTCAGTCCGTCGAGCCACGTGAGGAAGCGGAAAAAGATCCCGATGGCGTAGATCATCGGTGGCGGCACTGGGGCCGCGAAAAAGGGCCTGGTGCTCGAGCTTCGGGGCGGCGGGGGGCCCCAAGTCCCGCCGCCCGCTCAACGTCACCCCTTGCCTTCCTCCTTGTCCTTGTCCTTGCCACCCTTCTTGTCCTTGTTGTTGGGCGCCCTGGCGCTCTGGCGCTCCTCACGAGCCTTGCGCCTCTCCTTGGCCACGGCATACTCCTTCGAAAGCTCACCGCTGACATAGGCCAGCAGCTGTGGGTGGACACACACGTTGCCCCGGTTGGCCGAGGTGCCGTAGAAGAGGTGCGAGTCGAGGGACTCGTCGGCATTGGTAATGAACCGGTCCCGCCACCTCTCCTCCTGCACCTGGATGCTCCTGCAGACCATCTCCGCCGCAGCCACGTCCGGCACATTGAGCAGGTCGTAGCACACCATCTGCTCTAGGTAGAAACAGCAGCGCTCGTGCTCGGCGACCCCCGCGTCAGTCAACGCCAGGCGCCCCTCCGAACGCCACTTGCTGTGGCGACCCAGCGGGGACATGCCGTTGTCCTTCATGAACAGGCACACCCACAGCGTCGTCCGCGGCCCCGAGATCGGCCAGTCCGGCCAGTCATGCTCCACGAGCCGCAGCACCGCCTCGGAGAAGCCGAGCTTCCTCTGGCCGAGGGCGTTGTACGCCACAGGCAGCACACGGGCGTCCGTCTGAGCGCCAGGCGGAGCAGCGTGGGCCGCAGCACCTGGAAGCGCCGGCGCGGGCGCCGGTGCGGGCGCCGGGGCCGGGGCCGCCGCGCCGCCAGGCAAGGGGGGCACGAGTGCTCCGGGCGCCCCCGCGGGGCCCCCCAGTGCAGCCACCAGCCCGGCGACGCCCGCAGCGGGGGCGGCGGCCGGGGCTGCAGCGGCAGGCAGCAGCGCACCCGCTGCCGCCACCGCCGGCGCTGCCAGCGGTCGCCCACCTGCGTTGGCCACGATGGGCCCAGGCGGGGCAGCAAGACCGAGACGGCCGGCGGCCGCGGCGGTGAGCAGCGTGGCCGGCGTCGGCAGGCTGCGGAACCTGTAGTAGCGGGCGCCAGGCGCCCAGGCCATCGTGCCTCCCGCCGCGCCGCCAGGGAAGACGTCCCACCGCAGCACGTCCGGCGAGCCCACGTACAGCTCCTCGTACTCGTCCGCGTCGGGCGTGATGATGCACGCCGCGCCAGGCAGCCCCGGCGGCACCAGCACCACCACGCGCTCGTGGATCAGGGCCCCGCCCGCCACGTGGTACTGCACCCCGATGAAGTCGCCGGGCTGGACCCCCGCCGCGGCAACTGACGGATGCACCGGCGGCGCCGGCGCCGCCATCACTGCTGCAGCGCCTTGGCGCGCGCCACGCGCGCCTGAGCTCGGGCCTCCTCCTCGAAGTCAGGCTCCCTGCCACCGCCGACCTGCGGACGACGGGCCGCCACGAAGCGGCCACCAGCGCGCCAGAAGGCCAGCGCGGCGGTGGAGGCCCCGACCAGCCCGCTGGCGGCGCAGGCCAGCGCCACGGCCCAGAGGCTGGGCCCGTGACTGCTCGAGCCCTGAAGGCCTGAGCAGTCGCACCGCAGCTCCGGGCAGTGGAACTGCGGCGCGCACGAGCACGCAGGGCACTGCGCGTGCCCCTGGTTGGCCGCGTACAGCGCCACGCCGGTGCTCAGCCCGCGACCCAGCTCTGGCAGCAGCAGATCGGCCGCCGCGCGAGCGGCTGAAAGCATACGGGCGGAGTTCGCTCGAGGCTAGAGCGAGATAGCAACGGATGACCATCAAGTGCGGCAACTTCGCCGTGGTACGCAGCATACACTTGTTAAAATGATCATATATATATATATATATATACACTAGAACCACGCGCGCGCTTCGCGCGCGCTTAGGTTCTAGCTAGGATCGTCACCGTCGTCATCATGAACATCACCATCGCCATCATTCCCCTCGCCAGGGCTACTGTACATCGTTTCTGGATGCTTCTGGCCGGAATACGAAAGGAGTTTCTGTAGTTAGAGTCTCTGGGGAAGTCGCGGGGCCCCTCAGGATACGTACGGATGCCTCTGATAATCCCCCAGCGTGCCCCACGAGATGGCCAGAGGGTGCCCGAACAGAACCCGAGGACGTCGACGACGGCGGCGATGAAGACGGCGGCGATCGCGGCGATGAAGGTAGCAGCGGTTGCCATGGGTTAGTACCCAATCAGAGCTTGCCTCTGTAAGGGTCCTGGCGGATTCAAACGTTCGATGAGGTTCGGCGAGATTCCGGCCCCATGCGGCCGGGCCGGGTGCCCGGGTGCCCGGGTGCCCGGGTGCCCGGTGCCTGGGTGCCTGGGTGCCCGGTGCCCGGGTGCCGGGGTGCCTGGGGGTGCCCTATCGCCCTATAGCCCTGTAGCCCTATTGCCCTATAGCCGTATAGCCCTATAGGACTATAGCCCAATAGCCCTATATCCCTGTATCAATCTAGCCCTTTAGCTCTATAGCCCTCTGATCCTATAGCCCTGTAGCCCTATAGCCCCATAGCGGCAGTTGCTTGGGCCGTCTTGGGAGCTTCTTGGGCCGTCTTGTCTGACCGGGGAGGCCTCCGGCAAGCCCCGACGAGCCTCCGGGCCCCCCGGGGCCCACATTTGTGGTCGGGGTCCCGGCCCCGGGCCCCCGGACCCGGTGCGCCGTTATATGTGTGTATATATATATAGAGAGAGAGAGATATATCGGAGGTTGGGGGGTGAGATCGAAGTGGAACGGAGAGCCCCCCTACCGGGAAATCGATTTCGGTTTCGTGTTCGTGCGTGCCGTGCGGGCGAGGCGAAGCTGCGTGGGCGCGCGAGAGAAAGTCTCCTGTGGCTGAGGCGCGGCCGGACCAAACGATTCCCTTCCGGGCGGCCGGGGCCCCGCGGTGTCCCGCCGGTGTCCCGCTGGTGTCCTGTGTGGCTGAGGCGCGGCCGGACCAAATGTCTCCCTTCCGGGCGGCCCGGGCCCCGCGGTGTCCCGCCGGTGTCCCGCTGGTGTCCCGTGTGGCTGAGGCGCGGCCGGACGAAATGATTCCCTTCCGGGCGGCCGGGGCGGCGCGGTGTCCCGCCGGTGTCCCGTCCGTGTCCCGTCGGTGTCCCGATGATGATGATGATGATGATGATGATGATGATGATGATGATTATGATGATGATTATGATGATGATGATGGTGGTGATGATGATGATGGTAATGATGATGATGATGATGATGATGATGATGATGATGATGATGATGATGATGATGATGATGATGATGATGATGATGATGATGATGATGATGATGATGATGATGATGATGATGATGATGATGATGATGATGATGATGATGATGATGATGATGATGATGATGATGATGATGATGATGATGATGATGATGATGTTGATGATGATGATGATGATGATGATGATGATGACGTCGATTGCGAGATCGATTGTGATATCGGTAGTGAGACCGAATGTGAGATCGATTGTGCGATGCTGATGGTGATGATGGCCTTCATGACGCTCCCAAGAGCGAGCGGCAACGCAACTATCTCCACTGGCATTGTCACAACAACATTCACCACTGTTGCCCATTGCTGGGCCCCTCCCCCCCCCAACCTCCTTATCACCCGCAGGGTGGTCCTATAGGTATATACACACGTTTCCCGTAGGGTTTGGCATGTTCTTTTCTTGTGCGGGCTCTGTTGGGCGTCTTCTGGGAGCCCACTTGGAGCGTTTTGGGGGCCTCTTGGGCCGTGCGAAGCTATCTTGAGCGCCTTCGAACGCTCTTGGACCGTCTCGGAGGCTCTTCTGAACCGTCCTGGGACGTCTTGGGGCTCCTCCCGGGGCATCTCGGAGTGCTCTTGGGCCATTTTGGAAGCGCACCGGGGCCTGCTGGGCCTCGCCGGGGCCGCCGCGGCGCCGAAAACCCGTATTGGACCCCCGCCCTTTTCGCATGCAGTGGCCCCTGCAATGTAGTAGAGACTACCGTGAGCCCATGGACTGAATCCACGGTTTGCTGAACCTGGGACTCGCAAGCCATAGGTTGAATCCACAGAACAAGGCGTCGAAACCGAACAGCTCGTGGAGCCTCGTGGAGAGGACGGGGGAGAGGACACGAGTGCAAGTTGATGACCTCGGAGCGCCTGAGCGTGCCGCGGCAGCGACTCTGTGGAGGAAAGAATACTGTGATATTCGGTCGTGACGAAGCTTGACACCGCGTGGAGTGCTCAACCCTGCACGATCGGCAGCTTTGGAATCGCAAGATCGTTCATGACGGCCGACTCTGGACCAGTGTCGGCGTTGAGCCCTTGATGCTGGCGCTGAGGTCGCCGCCGCGTCGACGCGACGCGAATCTTCGCACCCCTCCCCAAAGCTCGGTGAATGGGGCCAAGAACCTCGTTCTCAGGTGGCGCAAGGCAGGCAGCGGAGAGGAGGATCGGCATGAGGAAGAGGGAGAAGGGAGCGACCGCTCCCGGAGGCGCAGAGAGGTGCTCTCTCTGCCTCGGGCGCGGCCCAACCGACCCCCTGTGTGTCGGGCGTTCCCGCGCGGACCTCCTCGCTCTGGAGGCCCTCCTCTGGCTGCGTGCGTGCGTCTTGCAGTGAGGCAGGGAGGCCGCCACGCCGCCACGGGAGAGCGCTGGTCCGCTGGGGGTGGGTGAGGAGGAGGAGGAGGAGGAGGAGGAGGAGGAGGAGGAGGAGGAGGAGGAGGAGGGCCGTTCCAGAGCCACGACCCGTCGGGCTCTGAGCGGGGCGCCCCGGTCTTCCGCGGCGACTGGGCACCAGGTGCTCTGCCATGACGTTCTTGCTGGGGCGCACGCTCCACACGAGGCCCTGCACCATCTGCCCGACATTCTGGGCCTCCTGGGGGCCTGCCTGGGTCTCATGGCCCACTCTTAGAATGGCCTGGGAGCTTGCTTGAAAATCGCCTCGGAGCCTTCCTGGGGCGTTCTTGGGGCTCTCCAGGGCTCTCCGGGGCTCTATGGGGACTCTCGTGGGGCCGTCTTTGAAGGCACATGGGACTCCTTGGGGCCGTCTTTGGGCGCTCTTGGATCATCTTGGAGCCTTTTTGGGCCGTTTAGGGCCTCTCTTTTTGGGAGCCTGATTGGCACTTATGGGACGATCTAGGAAGCGCTGGGAGCCGTCTGTAGCTGTTCTTGGGGCGAAGTGGGGATATGACAATCTTTGAACAAGTATGGGGAATCTGAGATTTTGACCTCGTGGGGCCGTCATCGGGGTCGTCTTGGGCCGTCTTGGGAGGGCTATGGCTTGGCTTCGGGCCGTCATGGGCCATTCTGAGGGTCGCTTCGGGTTTTCTAGGACCATCCGGGCGCTCTCTTGAACGTCTCTGAGTCGTCGTTGGACGTCTTGGAGCCTTCTAGCGACCGTCCAAGGCCGTCCAGGACCGTCCCGGGAGCGCTGGGGCGCCCCGGGAGCGCCCGGAGCCGCCCCGGGCTGAGCTACGGCAGCGCAATCTCGCGCGCTTTGATTCGAGCATTGTAGTGTAGAGTAGGGCTGACCAGTGGACTACGTCCACGAAGCTTGCGCGAACTGGCATGTGATGGTGGACTTGCTGCCGACAAGCTGAAAATGATGACGTGGATGTCGAATGTCGCAGTTCGCGCATGCTACTGCGTGCTGCTTGCTGCCGCTGCTGCGTGCTGTTGGTAATGCTTGCCGTTGCTGAGCGCTGTTGCTGCAATCTGGGATGAGGCCTTCGGGCCCTTGGGCGCGTCTGAGGGGCGTGGCGGGGCCGGGTCGGAGGGAAGCGTTCCAAACTTGTCTTCGGGATCCATGTCTGCGCACCTCTTTAGGCCTTCTTGAGGGGTTCCAGAGCCGTCTCACAAGGGGCTCTCTTGGAGGCCGCCTGGGCCGTCTTGGGTCGATTCTGGAAACTTCTCGGGTCGTCTCGGGCTCTGTGGGGCCAGATGCGCGAATGCACGGGAGAGTGTGAAGCAAACGGCTGAGCATCTGCAGTTTTTGTTTCTCGCTGCTCTCCTGGGGCTCTCTTGGGGCCCCCTTGGAAGCTCTTTGGCCGCCTTTGGGGCGCTCCTGGGCTGTCTAAGGGCTCTGTTCTCTGAAGGCCCTGGTGGGCTCTCTCGGGCCCTCTTGGACTTCGGGGCGGAGCCGTGGAGGCACCTTGGCATAAGAAAAACCAATGGACCCTGATGGCACGCAGAATGCCAAGTACTGAGTACGGTGTATGACGTTGAGCTCCAGCTTCGCCTCCCACATCTCGATGAGCAGCGCCAGAGCCTGCTGCCATTCCTCGCTCTTCTCGCACGCGCTGATCGCAGCGGCGTAGCTGATTAGGGCTGACCCGTGGACCAAGGTCCACTCAAACTTACTCGCATGCGAGGGCGAAGGTCGCTTGCCTGCTGCCATGATTGCGAGGCTGCTGGCCTTCTGGTCTGACAGCGGTCTTCCCCGCTTACACGCTTCCATGCTAGCCTGCGTGCCTGATTTATTGCTCGTCTCTCATTGCTTGCTCGGCTGTTCGCTGCTACTTGCCACTGCGTGGTGCTGCATGATGTTGTGTACAGTTGTTTGCTATTTCTTGCTACTGTCACTGCCAGCAGCTGTTTTTTTCTGTGGGTGCTGTTGCTTGATGCGACTTGGTGCTGCTGCCGCTGTGGTGCTACTGCTGACAGGAGGGCGGACGGAGGATAGAGGAGCTTTGCGCAAGAGGAAGAGATGTGCCGAGGAGCGAGGAGCCAGAAGTGAGGATACCTGCGCGAGAAGCGACGAGTCAGGAGCGAGGAGCGAGGACGAATGAGTGACTAGAGGGGGATGCTGAGCAAGGATGGGGAAGTGAGAAACGGCGGCGTCTCCTCTCGGGTGCCTCTTGGGGCGTCTGTAAGGTTTCCGGGAGGCTCTTGGGGCGTCTTGGACACTTGCTGATTATCTCGGGGGCCAGATTGGGGGGGGGGGCTCCACATATCAGTTCGAGTTCCCCGACTTGGGCCCCTCTTAAGGCTCTATTAAGGGTCCTCTGGGGCTCCCTTGGGAGATCTCGTGGCCCGTCTCGGAGGCTTCTTGGCACGTCTCGGAGCCCTGTTGGGGTCCACGCGGGGGCCTCCGGGACCGTCGTGGGGCGTTTCCGAGGGCTCTTGGACCGCCTTGGGCGACAGCATCCCCCACCGTGCCGCTGGGTACGGAGTGGGCGTGTCCTCAGGGCTCGGGCCCAATCCTAAAACAGGGCTAGGATCGGGATAAATCGCTCCAGAGCGTTCCGGAGCGCTCTCAGAGCGTTCCGGGACGCTCTGGAGCAGCCGCGGCGCCCAATACATCCTCCAAACCCGCCGATTCTCGGAGATTTCGAGTTATCCCGATCCGATCTTGTCCCGATCTTCGCGTCGTTTTACTCTAAGCCACAATCCTCACTCCTGAGGAATCCTTAAAAGGCCCGGGCTCCCGCGTGCCCCCTGGGCTCCGGGAAGCGGCAGCGAGTAATTTCTTTTCGGGCCCACGGTGGCCCCAAGAGGGACCCAACCAGCCTGCAAGACTGCCCAAGACGGCCCCGAGACGCCCAAAGCTCGCCCAAAGACGCCCAAGATGGCCTCGAGGTGGCCCAAGAGGCCTCCAAGAGGCCTCCCAAGAGGGCCTCAAGAGGCGCAAACCATTGGTTTTCCTGAGGTTCTTGACAGATTTGGTGTTATTGCTTTTCGGCTTTCCGACGCTCCGAGGCGGCCCCAGATGCCCCCACGACCACCCCAAAACGGCCCAATAAGGCCTCCAAGAGGGCCCCAAGACGGTCTGAGAGCGCCCCAAGACGGCCCAAGAGGCGCACAAGACGGCCCCCAACGGCTCCAAAAGGAGTCCAAGAGAGGGAGAAGGACAATACCTCTTGGGAGCCTCTGGGGGCACTCTTGGAGTCTGCTGGGAGCTTCTTGGGGGGCCTCTTTGCTCATCGAAGGGGGCCTCCTAGGGCCGCTTGGGCGCCTCTGGGGCTTCGTGGGGGTCTCTTGAGCCGTCTTAGGCCGGTCCTATCCCGTCGGGCGCCGTCGGAAGCCGTCTTGGGGGCATCTTTGGACCATCTTGGGGCCGTCTTGGGCGGTTCAAGGCTGTCTTCGAGGCCATCTTGGGCATCTTGGAGGCCTTTTGGACAATCTTGGGGCCCTCTGGGGGCCGTCTTGGGGGCCTCTTGGGCCGTCATGGGCCGGCGGCAAGCCGAAAAGAAGCAAATGCTAAAGTTGTCCAAGAACCGAAGGACAATCTATGATTCTGGCCTCTTCGGGCTCTCCTGAAGGACCTCTTGGAGGTCTCTTGAGCCGTCTTGGAGGCCTTTTGGAGGCCTTTGGGGCCGTCTTGGGACATCTTGGGCTGTCTTGGTGCACCTCTGCGATAAATCAAAAGGGAGCGGCGGATAGCGCATTCTGGTGGGGCGAATCCCTCTAGGGAGGGGTCGGGAGGGGGGTAGAACCGGGTGAAAAGTTGTAATGGCAAGCTTCCCTCGCATTTTGTTCCACAACGGCTTGGGGAACACAGAACCCGATAAGCCACAACATTCGGCCGCATCGGCGCTTCCCAAAGGCAGGGGGCGGCGGTGATTCGCCGTAGGCGTCTTCGATCCGCCGCCCCCTGTTGATTTATCACGAAAGTGCCTGGCGTGCTAAACTTCTTACGGAGTGGTTTTGGTTCTTTTTCCAGAAAGAACTCCCCCTGGGGCTTCGGCCCAGCGCGCCAGCCACCCGAATGGCCCCGTCGCTGCCCCAAAAACGTCTCCAAGACGGCTCAGGTGGCCTCAAAGATGGCCTCCAAACTCGCCCAAGATGATCCAAGATGGCCTCCAAGAAGGCCCCAGAGGGTCCGAGATGCCTCCAAGTCCGCCCAAGAGGCCACCAAGACGGCCCAAAATGGCTCCGAGATGGCTCCAAGACGGCCCAAGAGGCCGCCACGAGGTCGAGAGGCCCCCAAGACGGCTTCCGATGGACCCAGACTGGCCAGGAAGCCCTAAGACGGCCAAAGAGGCTCCCGACAAGTCCCCAAGGGGTCCAAGGAGGCCTCCAAGATGCCTCCAAAAGGCTCCCAGGAAGATCCCAGGAGGCCCCAAGAGTGCCCCCAGAGGCTCCCCAAATGCCCCCTCCTCCTCCTCCTCCTCCTCCTCCTCCTCCTCCTCCTCCTCCTCAGAGCTCTTGACACAACGCTCGGCCACATGGGCGATTCCAACAGGCAGGGGGCGGCGGTGACTCGTCTTAGGCGTCTTCGATAGTAGAGATCATAGAAACACCTTCGGAACATCACCACATGCTTTTTCGTCTGGAGGCCCTCCAGGCGGTCCTCTCGGAGCCTTCTTGGGGCGTCTTCGGGGCCTCTTGGGTCGTCTTGGGGGGCACAGCGAGCAGTCTTGGGGCCCTCTTGGGGGCATCTGGGAGCCGCCGGGGGGCCGACATATGACAATCGGGTCCCAGGCCTGTGACGCATGCGCGTGTACCTGCAGTGTAGGGGAGATGACGTCGGGCTTCACCTCCGAGCCACGCATCCCTCTGAGCAGCGGCGCCACAGCCTGTTGCCACTCCGCGCCCTTCGCGCAGGCGCTGATGCCAGCACTGCAGATGATGACGTCGGGCTCCACCTTCGAACCACACATCTCGCGCAGCAGCGCTAACGCCCGTTGCCACTGTCCGCCATTTTCGCACGCGCTGATTCCAGCGTTGTAACTGACCAGGGCTGACCTGTGGACCAAGTCCACGAAAGCTGCCCGAGCTGGCATATGCTGGTGGACATGCATTCGAAAGGATGACTTGATGACGTGGGGCTCGAACTTCGCATTTCGCGCATGCTACTGCTTGTTGCTGCCTGCTGCCGCTGCTGCGTGCTGTTGCCGCTTGTAGCTGCAAGGTGCTGCAGATGTTGGGTCGGACGTGCCGTCTTGTCAGATCTTTGTTACATTGGACACCCTCTGGGGCGCATCGGGGGCTCCTGCTTGGGCGGCCAAGAGGCTTGCAGAAAGGCTCTGGGATCGCCTGGGAAGCTCGCAGGGCGCTTCCGGGGGAGCCCAAGAGGGCTCCAAGAGGGCATGCTGCTGGGTCGGACGTGCAGTCTTGTTAGATGTTTGTTAAATCGGAAGCCCTTGGGGGCCCCTCTGGGCCTTCCGATTGGGCGGCCGACAAGCTCACAGAAAGGTTCTGGCATCGCCGGGGATGCTCGCAGGGTGCTCTCAGGGGAGCCCAGGTGTCTGGAAGCCATATTGGCGACCTCTTGGGCAATCTGGAGGTGTCTCGGGCCATCTGGGACCGTCTCGGAGCCCGCCGGGGCCCGTCAAGGCCCTCTGGGGATGATTTTGGCCACTTGAGCCGCGTCCCGGTGCCCACCCTTCTGGCACGCATGTCTTGTGGCCGTACAGGCTAGGCCAGGGCTGACCCGTGCACGACGTCCAAGGCATGTGCACGAACTGGCGTACGATGGACATGCTGCCGAAAAGATGAGAAGACGACGTGCCGCTTCGCATTCTGCGCATGCTGCTGCGACCCGCTGCTTGCTGCCGCTGCTGCGTGCTGTTGGCCATACTCTATGTGCCGCTGCTGCGTGATGTTGCTGGAGGAGGAGGAGGAGGAGGAGGAGGAGAAGGAGAAGGACCGCTGCTGCGTGATGTTGCTGCCTCTAGCTGCAGGGTACTGCGGATGGCCAGTTCTGCTCCGTGCGTGCTGCTGCCCGGCTGCCTGCTGCTGCAGGGGGAGGTCTCTCGCGACTTCGGCGTTCTGATGCGACCTGCTGCCAGGACAGGGCCGAAGGGCGAGGCGTCGGGATCGAGAACATGGTTGGAGGCCTGGAAATTGGCACCGACACCAGCACAGGGGGTTGCCTCCACATGGGAAAAATGATCCTAGATTTCGGTGTTGGTGGTAATATTTCGGTCACCCTGGAAACCAAAATATTACCACCATCACCGAGATCGGGATCGTCTTCCCTCGGTGGAGGCACACCGCCGATCTTGGTGTTGGTGTCAACCTCTAGGCCTGCGACATGGAGGCGATCGAGGGGGAGAACTGATGGGCGATCAGCGAAGAGCGAGGAGCGAGAAGGAAGGAGCGGCGACCGAGGGGAGGTGGGCGAGGAGCCTCGGGGTCCGAGAAGGTCTGTCGTCCTTGTAAGCCTCTGGGGGTTGTCTTCGGGCCCTGGAGCCGTCAAGCATAATCCTGGGGTGGAGAGCCTTATCTGGGCAGACCCCCCCAGGGACTGGGGGCCGATCCTGACGGAACGTCCTACATTTTGAAGGGGCGTTGGGTTGGAGGCTCGACGAGTCGATGTCTGCTGCTTGTCAATTTAACTGCTTGCTGCAAATTCTGTTTGCGAATCGTTTGCCTGTTTGTATTGCCTTATGTCCTGCTTTCTGGCTGCCTGGCTTGCTGTTTGCTTCCTTGCCGCGCTTTCTGCTTGCTTACTTGCTGGCTGGCTGGCTGCTTGCTGCTGCTGCTTGCTGATGTTTGCTTCCGAAAGCTTTCGTGGGGTCTCTTGGGCTGAATCTACTCCAGATGTCGTAATAAAAGGGAGGGGGTCTGGACCCTCCAAGACAAGCCATTTCAGACCCCCCCCCCGTGGGAGAACCCTCCAGAATGTCGTCCCCAGACCCCCCCAGGCCCTCCAAGATAGCCTGGAAGAGACCCCCCCCGAAATGAGACCCCCCTCCCTTTATTACGAAATCTGGAGTAGGCCTTGCCATGCATTCTTTGAAGCTTCTCGGGCTACCTTGGGAGCCCGGCTGGGCCTCCTGGGGGTAAAAAACGTGCTGCGGGAGGGGGCGTCTTGGGCCGCCCCGGGGCGATCTTGAGCCGTCTTGGGACAGCATTGAGGACACGGCTGGAACTTAAGAAGAGCATGTGCGTCTTATTCTCTGATGTGTAATTCTCTTATGTGTAACGAGGTTCCATCTTGGCTGCGGTCGTCCGAGGAGGTTTGAGGATGCCCGCGGGCTGCGTAGCACTGCGGAGCATGCTCCTGGTGGCTGGCGGTTCTGGAGCACTCTCAAGGGTAACTCCTCTACGGGCCGCCCAATCAGACTGGAGCCGCTCCAACGGATTGAGGAACAAAAAGAAGTGCCTGGGTGCCGAATTTCTGTGTGGCTGGCGCGGCCCCGAAGCTCTCTAAGGTCTAAGGCATCTTCCATTGGAAGCCTCTTGGAGGCGGTTTTGGGAGTGTCTTGGGGCTTCTCGGGGGCCTCTTGGGGCCTGATTTGGGTCTCTTGGGGGCCTCCTGGGGCTTCTGGGGGAGCTTATGGGGGCAAAGGGCGCGGAATGTCAGGTCGAGGTAGCGTTTTGGGGGCCCTCTCGGGCCGTCTTGGGGGCCGCTTGGGCAGTCTTTTGGCCTTCTTGGGCCGTCGGGGGGGCATCCCTTGGCGGCCTGTTTGCCCGAGTTGGGGCGATCTTGGGGGCCTCTTGGGCCGTCTTGGAGCGTCGGAAGCCCGAAAAGGCGAGAACATCACAATCAGCGAGAAGACTCAAAATTATTTTGGCCTCTCGGGGTCCTCTTGGGAGGCCTCTCGGAGCCCTCTTGGGCCGTCTTGCGGCCCTGTTGGGCCATTTGGAAACCACTTTGGTGATCTTGCACCGTCGCGAAGCCCGCCGGGGCCGATTAGGGCCACTCTTAGACCGTCTCGGGGCCCGCCAGGGGCCGCTGGGGCCGATCTGGATCACTTGATGCAACCACCCTTCTGGCAGGCGCCGCGCCCAACCATCTAACGTAGACTTGTGCTGGCCCGTGCTTGTGGTGGGGAGCCTCGCGGTCGAATAAGCTGCTGGCTGCGCCTGTGGGGTGTGCTCGAGGACGGCGGCTGCCCAAGTCGGATGAGGATCTTGGTTCGTCAGGGCGTCATTTCGGTCCGTTTGGAAGAACGCCTGCCGTCTTGGAGCTCTGCTGGGCCCTCTCGGCACGCTCTTGGGCCGTCTTGGGCCGTCTCGGAGGCTTGGCCTCTTGGGGGCCTCTCGGGCCGTCTTGGGGCGCTCTGGGAAGCCCCAGGGGCCGTCTTGGGCTGTCGGGAGCCCGAAGACGAGATAGCGCGGAAATCTTTGAACAACATGACAATCAACGACACTTGCCCTTTGAAGCCGCACTGGGGAGTCTCCTGGGACCGTCTCAGGGCGCCATGGGATCCTTCTGGGCCGTGTTATAAAAGCATCTTGGGCAATCCCAGTGCGCTCCTCGGCCATCTCGGGCCGACGACGACCATCCGGGGCCGCTCCGAAGGCCACCAGGGCGGCGCCGAGAACCCGGTTGGAGTGGCCCGGGGCGGCTGGTTCGAGGCGACTGGAGCCCCTTTCGAAAACGCGGATCCAAGTATCTCAGTAGAGATGCTGTTGGGCTCCACCTTCGCCTCCCGCATCTCGCTTAGCAGCGCCAAAGCCCGCCCCCACGGCTCGCCCTTCGCGCATGCACTGATGCCAGCACTGTAGCTGATGACGTCGGGCTCCACCTCCGAACCCCGCATCCCTTCGAGCAGTGCCAAAGCGTATTGCCACTGCCCACCCCTCTCGCACGCGCTGATCCCAGCGCTGTAAATGATGACTAAGGCTGACCCGTGGACTCCGTCCCCGACATCTTTCTGGAATGGTTCTCGGAGGAACGGCGGAGATGTTGCCGAACACCTGTAAGCACTGCGGCGACCGGGGCGGTGGCAGCGAGACCGCGCCTTCGTGTCCGAGCTCTTGCAGCTCTCCAGCAGCTTGACCCCGGCGCACGGCTCGTTCGCCCCCCTCCTATTGAGGGCAGCTTTGAAGTCTCTCGGGGATGTGCGTCAAAATCGAAATCCATCTGAGGCGTCTCAGGAGCGACCGGGTAAGGGCTCGGGAGGCCCTCGGGGAAAGTCAGCAGGAGCGTCGGGGAGGCTCGCAAGCATCTCCAGGGAAGGCTCAAGAGAGCTTCAAGAAGGTGTGACAGGTAATAAGATCTTAACGGAAATCGATGTTGGGTCGGACGTGCTCCGCTACGTTGGGGAGGCCGTTTTGTTGGAGCTCTGTTGAAGGCGAAGCTCTCTCGGGCGTGTCAGAAGCGCCAGGCCCCCTTTCTTGGAGGCAGTTTTGAAGCCTCTTTGGGCCTATTGGGGGGTTGCGGGCCTCTCAGGTCCTCTTGTGGGCCTCTTAGGGGCCTTTTTGGACCTTCTTGGGCCGTCTGGACTCCTCTTAGGCCGTCTTGGTGCCACGTTCAACGCTCCGTACGTCATCTGGACCCTCATGAGGCTCTCTTCTGGGCCTTCTCGGGTTTCCTCCTCCGCTTCCTCCTCCTCCGCCGCCTTCTTGCCTCGATCCTGCATGCTCTGGATCTTGGATCGTCAATCGTAGACCCTCGGAGCATCGAAAACGGCTATTGGGGCCTGCGTTCTGCCTCTCACCTCTCGTCCGCCCCCCCTCTGTTGGAAGGAATTCTGTAGCCACTTAGGGCCTCTGGGGATCCGTGTGGGGGCCTTGTGGGGCTTCTTTTCGGCTTCGAGGGGGCCTCTTGGGGTCCCCTTGGGCTCTCGTCGGTGCCGGTGGGGCCGTCTCGGATCCGTCTTGGGCGCCTCTGGTGCCGCCCGGGGGCCGCCTTGGGCCGTCTTGGGCGGCTCTTGGGGCTGTCTTGGGTGCCTTCTGGGCCGTCTTGCGGCCGTCGTGGGCCGTCTCGGGCGCCCATTGGGCCGTACTCGGGCAGTCTTCAGGGCTGTCTCGGGTGCAGTCTTGGGCGCCTCTGGGGCCCGCCCTGGGCCCGTCGTGGGGCCCCGATGGGGGGCATCTTGAGGCGATCGTGGGGGGGCTCCGTGGCCGTCGTGGACGCGTCGGCGACGAAAAGCACGAGAAAACCAAACATGCGAGTTTTCCGGGGGGATGGGGCGGAGGAGGAGGAGGAGGAGGAGGAGGAGGAGGAGGAGGAGGAGGATGAGGATTTTTGCGTTTTGGGGCTGTCCTGGGGAATCCTCGAGGGCCGTCTTTGGAAGCTCCTGGCCTGCCCTTGGGGCCCTTGGGGCCGTCGGAGCGGCCTCTTGAGCGGCTCGGAGCGCCCTTGGGGCTGTGGGGATGGCCTCTGAAGCGTCTCGGCGCTGTCATGGGGCCATCGGGGCGCCCTCTTGAGCGGCTCGGAGCCGCCGGAAGGCGCTCTGTCCAGAAACCCTTCTCGCATGCACTGTTCCCGGTATTGTAGGGGAGACCAGTGTGAACCCGTGGTAAATCCACGGCTGGCAGGTCAAGGTGTCGGTCCCGAAGGCGCATGTGTCCCCGATGCCCGAGGGTTTGCTTCGGGGCTTGTTGTATTCTCCAGGCCCCGGGGCTGGTGGCTGTCTTCGAGTGTCTTGGGAGAGTCTGGGCTATCTCTGAGTGGTCCCTGGGCTGTCCGTGTGGCATCGAATGCTTCCCGCAGTCCAGTCTCGCTGCAGCCTCTTGCAGGAGGAGGAGGAGGAGGAGGAGGAGGAGGAGGAGGAGAAGGAGGAAGAGGAAGAGGAGAAGGAGGCGGAGGAGGAGGAGGAGGAGGAGATGGAGGAGGAGGAGGAGGAGGAGGATTAGGAGGAGGAGGAGGAGGCGGAGGAGGAGGAGTATTAGATGGAAGATGAGGGTGAGGATGAGGAGGATGAGGATGAGGATGAGGATGGGGATGGATGATGATGATGATGATGATGATGATGATGATGATGATGATGATGATGATGATGATGATGATGATGATGATGATGATGATGATGATGATGATGATGATGATGATGATGATGATGATGATGATGATGATGATGATGATGATGGGGAGGAGGAGGAGGAGGAGGAGGAGGAGGAGGAGGAAGAGGAGGAGAGCGGTATATACTGGAGAAGCGGAGGGTGCAGGCTCCCAGAGGAGGAAGCCGAGGCAGAGAAGATAGGAGAAGGTCCCCCTCGCCACCCCTAATCGGAAGGGGGGTGGAGGAGGAAGAGAGCAGTCCAGAGAGAGGGAGGTGCAGGCTCGCAGACGCGGAAGCCAGGGTAGAGAAGATGGAAGAAGGTCTCCCTTGTCAGCCCTAATCGGTGGGAGGGGGCTCGAGACGTGACGCGGTGCCCTCGTGGGCCATCCCTGGTCTCTAACAGCTCGCGGAGCTCTCTTGGGCCATTGTGCGGCCACCGTGGGGCCCTCTCGGGCCGTCCAGGAGGCCTCCACTGCCGTCGTGGGGCCCTGATGAAGGTCTGGGGCTGTGTTGAAGCTCGGTTTGGGCCGTCTTGGGCAGCTTCTGGGGCGCCTCGGGAGGTCACCTGGAACTCCATCAGGCCGTCGGGGGCATGTCTTGGGCCGGCTTGGGGCCCTCTTGGGCCGTCTTGGTGCGCTCGTCGGGGCCTCTTGGACTATCGCGGAGCTGTCGCGAGAATGCCTGGAGCCGTTCTGGACCTGGCATGGCGAGTGTGGGGCACGTAAGACAACTTATGGCTTTTGCTTGATTTCTACTCTCATGGGTCCATCTCGGAGTCCTCGTGGGCCTTCTTGGACCATCCCAGGGGATTCCTGGGCCATCTTCGAGCCATGGTGGGGGTATGGGGCCATCTGGGAGTCTTGTTTTGGCCCTCCTGGGCAACTCCTGGGGCGTCTTGGGGGGCCACTTGAAGCTCTATTAGGCTCTCCGGGCCTGTTCTGGGCCGTCTTGGGGCCCCCGTTGGGCCCTCTTGAATCATCTTGGTACGATCTTGGAAGGACCTGGGGCCGTGTGGGTGGGGTCCTGAGCCCGTCATGGAGAGAACGTGGAAAACCATGGAGAATACATCGGTTTTGCCTTTCTATTCGCCTCGTGGGGCTCTCTTGGGCCGTCCCGGCGGCCGTTTGGGCCATCGTAAGGCCAGGGTAGGGGTCTGGGGCTGCGAACATCGTGGGCCCTGTTGTGTAGCTCCTGGGACACCCTTGGGGGGCCACTTGAGGTTCTATGAGGCTCTCCGAGGCCTGTTCTGGGTCGTCTTGGGGCTCTCATGGGCCGTCTTGGTGGACTCGTGAGGGCCTTTTGGGTCATCTTGGTGCGAGTGTGAAAGGACCTGGAGCTGTGTTGGGCCGTTCTGAGCCCCTCATGGAGAGAACGTGGAAAACCTTGAAACATGCATGGATTTTGCTTGCTTTTCGACTCGTGGGGCGTCATCGGGGTCCTCCTGGGCCCTCGTGAGCCGTCCCAGGGGCCTATGGGGTCATCTTGGGGCCTGGGTGGGGGTCTGGAGCCATCTGGGAGCCCGGCGTGGGCCCCGTTGTGCAGCCCTTGGGGCTTTCTTGGAGGGCCCCAGGGGCCCTGAGGGCGCTCCGGGCCGCTCTGGGTCGCTTCGGGCGCTCGGGGGCAGCTCTTTCACTGCTTACCCTTTTCGCATGCCCAACACCCAGAATTCTAGTGCAGATGGCGTCGGGCTCCACCTTCGCCTCCCGCATCTCGCTCAGCAGCGCCAGAGCCCGCTCCCACTGCCCACCCTTCTCGCACGCGCTGATCCCAGCGCTGCAGACGATGACGTCGGGCTCCAGCTTCGCCTCCCGCATATCGCTCATCAGCGCCAAAGCCTGTTGCCACTGCCCACCCTTCTCGCATGCGCTGATCCCAGCGCTGTAGACGACTAGTGTTGTTGAACCGTGTACTCCGTCCACGATTTCGACGACCTGGCATGTGGTGGTGGACATGCTGCCGAAAGGTTGACATGCTGACGTGGGGCTCGCGTGCTGCTGCTTGCTACCGCTGCTGCGCGTTGTTGGTAATGCTTGCTGCTGCTGCTGCTGCTGCTGCTGCGTGCTGTTGCTGCTTGTAGCTACAGGGTGCTGCTGAAGACCAATTCTGATATGTGCGTGCTGCTGCGCGTTGCCTGCTGCTGCTTGCTGTCGCTGTGCGTTCCCGCTGCTGCTGCTGCTGCCCGCTTCGCGCTGCTGCCGTTCGCTTGCTGCTTGATCCTGCAGGGTGATGCATATCGCGACTTCAGCGTTCTGACGCAGCCTGCTGCCATGAGAGGATCAAAGAGCGAGACTTCAGGATCGGGAACGCTGATGGGCGATCAGCGAAGAGCGAAAAGGAGCGACGGCCGAGGGGAGATGGGCGAGGAGCGTCTAAATTCGAAGAACTTTGTCGTCCTTGTAAACCTCTGGGGGCTGTTTCGGTTTCAGGGGTCGTCAACAATCAATCCGGGGCAGGTGGGAGACCAGTCCCGACAGACCCCCCAAGGAGGGCCGATTCCTCAGGGATTGCGTCGATTTTGAGGGCGTTCGATTGGAGGCTTGAAGAGTGGATGTCTGCTGCTTGTTACTTTAAACTGTTTGATGCAAGTGCTGCTTGCGAACAATTTGCATGTTGTTTGTGCTGGTTTGTTGTTTGCTGTGCGCTTGCTTGCTGGCTGGCTAGCTCCCTGGCTTGCTTGCTGCTTGCTTGCCTGTTGGCTTGCTGGCTTGCTGCGTCCTGCATGCAGCTTGCTTCCGAAAGCTGTAATGGGGCCTCCTGGGCTGAATCTCGGCTCATGTCTTTTTTGAGGCTTCTTGGGCTACCTTGGAGGGCCCCCAAAAAGAAAAGAGCCAAATCGTCAAACTTCGATTCTTTCTCATTTGATGTTAGCATCGCCGCCTTCTCGGTCTTGAGAGCGGCGACCACGGCCCAAGAGGGCTCAACCATCGGCCCGAGACGGCCCAAGAACGCCCAAGGAGGCCCAAAAGGCCCCCACGATGGCCCAAAGGAAACCCAGATACATAATTGGAGGCCGGGTTCTGGGGGAATCCGTCACTGGCAAGGTCTCTGGCGGGCAGGCGATGCTTCTATTGTGGCCTGACTTGGCCGTCTTGGGGGCTCTGGGGGCGGACTCGAGAAACCAGAATCGTCAAAATACCATTGCTTTCCGTATGGTCTTAGCATCGCCGCCTTCTCGGTCTGAAGTGTGTCGACCACGGCCCAACAGGGTCCCACTATCTCCTGAAGACGGCCCAAGAAAGCCACAAGAGGGGCCCAGGTGGCCTCCAAGACGACCTCATAATAGGCCCAGCAAAGGGGCAAAATACGTGGGCAGCGGGTTCTGGGAACGCGGGGCCGGCGGGCTTCGGGCGGATCGCGAGGCGGTCGGGTCGCAGGAAGGTCCCAAGCGCCGCTCTGGCCCACCCGCCCTCTCACTCTAATCCACGACTGCGGGGTGGTACGTATCTGGCAGATTTTGGCGTTCGTGCACTTTCGGCTCCCCGACGTTCCCAGACAAGCCCCCAAGATTGCCCCAAGACTGCTCAACAGCCCTCCAAGAGGGCGCCGAGACGGCCCAAGAGGGCCCCCAGGCGGGCCAAGAGGCCTCCAAGACGGCCCACTAAGCCCCGAAGACGGCTCGAAGAGGGGGCCCAAACGGGGGGCTCGACAGGAGACTTCGAGCTCTCGGCCCCGAGAAGCCCTCTAGGGGCCCCGAGAGGGCCCGAGCATGTACCAAGACGTCACCCAGAGGGCCCGAACAAGTGCCAAGGCGTCCCCCCCTGGGCCGTCAGGGGGCCTGGGGCTTCTTCTCGGCCTCGTGGGGGTCCTTTGGGGCCCTCTTGGGCCGTCTTGAACAACTCTTGGGCTGGCATGTGGCCGTCTTGGGCTGGCTTGGGCGCCTCTGGGGCTGTCTTGGGGCCGTCTTGGGCCGTCTTGGGCGGCTCTTGGGGCCGTCTTGGGTGCCTCTTGGGCTGTCTTGGGCGCCTCTGGGGCTCTCCTGGGGCCATCTGGGGCCGTTGGAGCCCTCATGGGGGCATCTTGCATTGCCGTCGTGGACGCCTCTGGGCCTGTCTTGGGGCTCCCTGGGGTGCTCTGAGGCCGTCCTCGCGCTCCCTCGAGCATCTCAGAGCCGTCCTGAGGCAGTGTCGGGGCATCTGGGAACCCTCTGGGGCCGCTGCGGGGCCTGGAGGAATCCATTGGTGCAGAAACCCTCATCGCACGTACCCGTCCCCGTATTGTAGGAGAGACTAGGGCGGACCCGTGGGCAGCCGTCCACGAAATCTGTTCGAAGTGGCATGGGATGAGATGTTGGGAACGCTGCCGAAACTCGCTCACATTGACGTCGGCCGGGCGGGCCTCAGCAGCGAGAACGAGGAAACGAGCAAGGAGTGGGCAGGGAGGAGGTATGAGAAGCGAGGAAGGAGCAATGAGTAAGCAGCCGCTGCGGGGCTCTCTGACCCTGAAGAGCTCATGAAGCGCTCGTGGGGCTGGCAGGAGGGGGATGCGAGGAGGAGGAGGAGGGAGTCATAAGCGAGCAGCCAGGAGTAGGGAGCGAGGGGCCAGGAGAGAGGAACGAGTTGTGGGAATAGCAAGGGGCGGTTAGATAGGGGCGAGGAGTGACGGGCCTGGGAGAGCGCCAGGGAGGAGCCGCGGGAGGGCTCCGCGGACTGGTGAGGATCGCTTGCCTGCTGGTCTGCCGCCTGCTGTCCTACCGTCGTGGTGGCTGGACTAGTGTCCTGATAGCTTTTCGCCGAGCTTTCTTACGTCCGCTCCCTGTCGCTTCTTGTCGCTTGCTGATGCTAGGTGCTGCTTGCACATGCATGTTCTACTTTCTCACGTCGCAAACGCTTGATGTTGGCCGTGGAGTGCTGCTGCTTGATGCGGCTTGACGGTGCTGCGTGCCCGAGGGGCCTCTGCGGCGTTTTGGAAGTAAGTTTGGGCCATCTTGGAAGCCTCTCGCGGAGCAGTTGGACCGCTTGAGGGTGCTCCCGTGGGTCTCTTCGGAATCTCGTCAAAGCCCTCGGATGCCTCTGGAGGGAGGCTTATTGGAGGCGTCCTTGTGGCCTCTTTGGGGGGTCTGCGGGAGCTTCGTGGGGATCTCTTGGGGGCATCTTGAGGCCATTACGGGGCATCTTGTGGCGTTTTTGGGCCGTCCGTGGGCACCGTGGGGCTCCTGGAGCCAGCTTGGTGCGTCTCGGGGACCATCTTGTGCCCTCTGGGGCCGTCTTGGGGCCGGCTCTTTTGGGCCGTTTTGGGAACCCTTGGGCCATCTTGGGGCCTCAGGGGCCCCTCTCATTGGCCTCCTTGGTCGTCTTGGAACCATCCTAGAAGCCCGTTGGGCCATCTTGGGCTGGCGGAAGCCTGCGAAGACGAGACCACCGGAATCCTCAACACAACTAAAGCAACTAAATGTTTTTTGTCTCTTGGGGCCCTTCTAGGAATCCTCTTGGTGGTCTGCCAGGTCGTCTTGGGGGCCTCTCGGTCCCTCTTGCGGGCCTTTGGGGGGGTATCATCGGGTCGCTCCTGGAGCCAACCTCTGCCATTTCGGGCCTTGCGGAGGGCTATTTTGGGCGGCATCTTTGCGCCGTCTTCGAGCTCATGGGACTCTCGAGGGGCCTTCGAAGCCAACTCGATGCAGGAGCTTTCTGGCCCCCGCGGGAACCTGCAACGTAGAGGGGAAAGAAAATGACGTCGGGCTCCACATTCTCCTCCCACATCTCGCTGAGCAGCGCCAAAGCCCGCTGCCACATCGCTCCTTTCTCGCACGCGCTGATCCCAGCGCTGTAGCTGATGACGTCGGGCTTCAGCTTCGTCTCCCACATCTCGCTGACCAGCACCAACGCCCGCTGCCATTGCCCACCTTTTCCGCACGCGCCAATCGTCGCAACGTAGTGCCCTGGGAAAAGTTTCACACCTAACTGAATTCCTTCGCGGAGGAACTGCAATGCTGCACTCCATTGTTTAGTTTGTGCGCAATTCTTGATTGCTACTTCGAGGGAAATGGCTCCTGCTCGAGACCCTCGCCAAGTGTCTAGCATCCAGAACCTGTTGGACCAATATCGTTTGAGCCGAAAAGGCTGGAGCCCAAATGGCTACGGAGTCCATCCAGAAGGGAATGAGGAGCAGGAAAGGGGGGAGCAGGAGGAGGGAAAGGAGAGGGGGTAGGACAAGCTAGGTGGGCTCGCGTCATATCTGACGTCCTCCCCCTCCCTCCCATCCCTTGCCATGGCATAGATCTTCTCTCTATTCGCCCAATCGGATGTCGAGCAGGGCAATGTTCTCGAGAGGGTGCGCGATGCATGCAGAGCACGGCATAGCAGGGCGTAGAAGAGCACGGCAGAGCGTAGTATGTCATAGCATGGCGTGGCGTTGCGTAGTGAATCATTTCATCACAAAGCATTGCAACGCAATTAATGGCATCGCACAGCGGCACATAACAGAACATGTCATACCATGGCGTTGAATATCACAGCGTAGCATGACATAGCATTGAATGGCATTGCGTAGTTAAGCACTGCATCTCCGAACATTGCAGCTGAAAGCATGGCATCGCACAGCGGAACACCACATAGCATTGCGTTGCATGCCGTGGCATGCCACTTGCCACTGGAAATAATGACGCCAGCGCTTCAGCGGGAGAACGATTCGGAACTAGCGGAAGCGCGGAAATGAGGCCAACGCTGCAACGGGAGCACGATTCGGAACGAGCGGAAGCGCGGAAATGAGGCCAACGCTGCAGCGGGAACACGATTCGGCACGAGCGGAAGCCCGAACATGAGGCTAGCGCTTCAGCGGGAACAAGATTTTTTAAACAGAAAGCACAAGCGAAAATCCAACTCCCGGGAACCCTGTAAAACACAATACGCGAAGGGGGGCCGGACATTTTCGGACGCCATCAGGGGAGAGAGGAGAAGAGTATCCATATTGTGTAATTGTGCAGGAGGAGGAAGAGGAGGAAGAAGAGGAGGAGGAGGACGAAGAGGATGAGGAGGAGGACGAGGAGGAGGAGGAGGACGAGCAGGATGAGCCACTTACCCCCCGACACCTGGCATAGACATCCTCCGCAATTTGTTTGACAACCTGGCTCCCCAGAAATCTGGTACTCATCCTGGGGGGAAATTTCTCGCCCTGGGTCGCTTTTTGACGGTACCGAGGCCCGACGAGGACCTGGAGTCAACAATTGCTAAAAAACCTTCCGTTGCTTAATCCTGAGCATCCTATGGTGTTGGGTCCTCGTTTTGAAAAGACAGCGTCCCGCGTCCTCACCTCCCGCTGCCCGTCCTCCCTCCTCCCGTCCCTGCCTCCGCCCTCCGCGTGCATATTTTATTCATTTTGGCACACCCCTTCCACGTTTCGTGGCCCCATACGCAGCTCCACTGCTGGCCCCAGTGGCAGGGTTCGCATGGCGGCGCCGCCTCCATTTTGGCACATCTCTCACTCGCTCCGTAGCCCCACTGTAAGCTCCACCGAAGGCCCCCAGTCGCAGGGTTCGCATGCGGGCGCCGTCCCCATTTCGGCAGTCTCCTAGCACGTTTCGTCAGGGTTCGCATGGCAGCGCCGCCTCTATTTCAGCACACCCCTCACGCGTTTCGTTTCGTGGCACCATCGTGAGCTCCGCCGAAGGCCCCAATGGCAGGGTTCGCGCGGCGGCGCCGTCTCGATTTCGGCACACCCATCACAAGTTTCGTGGCCCCACAGGAAACTCCGCCGAGAGCCCCAATGACAAGTTTCGCATGCGGGCGCCACCTCCATGTCGGCATAACCCATCAACAAGAAACGTTGTGGCACCCCATGAGGGGCTCCAACCCCCAATGGAGACAAGCTGGTTCACCCAATCGCGATTCACCTGCTCCGATTCACCGGACACCTGATCCAAGTGAATCGCGACCCGGTGAGTCAACCCGGGAGAATTAACGACCAGGTGAGTTAAGCACCGGCTGAATTTAGGCATCGGGTGAGTTAGGCGCTGGGTGAACTAGGCACTGGGTGAATTAGGCATCGGGTGAGTTAGGCACCGGATGAATTTGGCACCGGGTGAGTTTGGCACTGGTTGAGTCGAACTCCGGATTGATTAAGCACCGGGTGAGTTAGGCACTGGGTGAGTTAGGCACTGGGTGAATTTGGCACTGGGTGAGCTTGGCACTGAGTAAATTAGACACCCGATTAAGTAAGCACCAGGTGAGCTAGGCACCGGGTGAATTAGACTCTGGATGAGTTAAGCACTGCGTGATGCAGACACTGGGCGAGTCAGGCACCGGGTGAGTTTGGCACGGGGTGAGTTAAGCATTGGGTGAATTAGGCACCAGGTGAGTTAGGTGCTGGGTGATTTAAACACCGCTTGAGTCAGGCACCGGATGAATTAAGCACCGGGTGTGTTAGGCACTGGGTGAGTTAGGCGCCGGGTGAAATAAGCACCAAGTGAATTAGGTATCGGGTGAGTTAGGCACCGGGTGAGTTCGGCACTGGGTGAGGTAGTCACCGCGTGAGTTAGCGACCAGGTGAAGGTGTCGGGTGAGTTAGCGACTGGGTGAGTTAGGCGCTGGGTGGAACAGGCATTGGGTGAGTTAGGCATCGGGTCAATTAGGCATCAGGTGAATTTGACTCTCCGGGTGAATTTGGTACCAGGTGAATTTGGCGACAAGGTGTCTACGTGGACTGGGAGCGGGAGCAGAAGCTGTATCAGGAGGTGCAGAGGAAAAGGGAGGTCGCTAAGGGTGACGGGCGCGACGGGGACCAGGCCCGCAGTTCCGGGTACCACGACACCTGGACTGGAGAGCGCCCGCGGCGCTGATTGTCGTCGGCCCTACCTCACCTGCCCCACAGCACCACTGCATAACTTGCCAACCACTCCCACTACCTGCGCCCCCGTCCCCGATCCACACCCCCACCTGACACCCGGCTGGGGACTGGGTGTCCCTCTCCCCCCTTTGCCTGCACCCCATCGCCCTTGTGGCGCCCGCGTTCCACGTGCTGGCTACCCACCCTTCCACCTGGACCCCGTCCTCTCCTCCTCCTCCCATCCTTCTCTCCAATTTCCAAAGGATCTGAGAGTCTGTGTCCTACCTGTACCCATCGGCTGATTGAGATTCAAGGACCTGGGGCTCTGTGTCCCCCCTGTGCCCATCGGCTGTTTCCAAAGGGTCTAGGACTCCGTGTCCTAGCTGTGCCCATCGGCTCATCGTGACTCGAGGATCTGGGACTCTGTGTCCCCCCTGTGCCCATCGGCTGAACGAGATTCAAGGATCCGGGGCTGTGTGTCCCCCCTGCGCCCACCTGCGACGCATTGGTGCGCTAACGACGTGCCTGACACGCCCGCGCTGGGGCCCCGGGTCTTACCTGTACGCGTTGGGGCCTGTCCCCACGTGAGCACCTCAGTGCATGCTGGCGGGGCTCCGCCTGGCGTTGGACGCTGGCCTATGTCCTCCCTGTTCGCTTCTTCCCTCCCCGCTCGCTTTCCCCCCCTCCCATGGTGGCGGCGCCCGGCGCGGCGCGGCTCCGGCCCGGCGCTGGCACTGCACCTTGCCGCCTTGGCGGCCCCGCTCACCCTGGGCAGCGCGGCTCAGGCCCGGCCCGCGGCAGGCGGACACAGACGGCCCTTCGGGCCGAACCTCTTGGCTGCTACCTGGACGTGGATTGGACTACCACCCCAGGCCGCTACCGACCACCCAGTGGCACAACGTTGCACATCGCCTTCGTGGTCCTCCTCATCTCCAGGGTGGTGGCACCTGGCGCGCTTCGCCTACCTGGTCTTCCTCTACCTCACGGGCGTCGACCTGGTCACGGCCCTCCCCACGCAGCACTCGAGGATGGTGGTTCTGACGCGCCGTTGACGGCAACGCCACTTCGCTCTCCCTCCAGGACTTCGCCTTCGGCTCCTGTCCAAGGCGTACCTCTTCCTGTGCAAGCTCTTCGGCACCGCCTGCACCCCGCGCCCTCCGGCCGCCTGAGGCCCCGCCCGCCCGCGCCCTGTCTCCCCAATTCGTGCTTTGCGCGCCCCGCCTAGCTCTTAACCGGAAGAGGCCCGCTCTCGACCCGCCGACCAAACATTTGACACGGTAAGGTGCGTGCCGGGTGAGCGGGGTGAGCAGTGACCCTCGTGTCCCTCTCTATCTCATTCACCTCCTCTCCTCCTTCCACCCCCGCTCTTTTTTCCTCTCAGCTCGCGGCATTTTATAGCGCGTCTCTTCCCTGTGTCAGTGCCTTATTCCTTGGTGCCTCCCCAAACAGCGGCGTTTTGTAGCGCCTCCTTTCCTCGTGCTTTTTCTCAGTGAGTTAGGCGGTAAGTGACTTCTGCGACAAGTGACTGCGGCCAGGTGAGTTCGGCGCTAAATCAATTCCGACCCTGGTGTGTTTGGCAAGGTGAGGTGCGTGCCGGGTGAGCGGGGTGAGCAATGACCCTCTTGTCCTTCTCTCTCTCTCTCTTTTTCCCGTCCTCTCCTCCTTCCCTCTCTCTCTCTCTTTCCCGACCTCCCCTCCTTCCCCCCCGCTGTTTTTCTCAGCCCGCGGCGTTTTGTAGCGCGTCTCTTTCATATGTGCGTTATCCCTTGTAAAGCATGGGCTCGGGGTGCTTTCCAAAACAACGGCGTTTTGTAGCGCCTCCTTTTCTTGTGGCGGTGCGGGTGCATCTTCTGCAGCGTTATTTTCGAATCTCCTGGGCTCTTCTCCACAGGCGCCAACTTCTAGCGCCTCTCTTTCTTGTGCGAGACGGCGTCTTTTTCTCAGTCATTCTTTGGCGCGTGCTCAAAAACAGCGGGGCGTTTTGTAGCGCCTGTTAAGCGGGTGTCAGTGTCGGCGATTCCGCTGAAGCGCCGGGTGACATAGGCGGTGAGGGACTCCCGCGACAAATGACTGCGGCTAAATGAGTTCGGCGCCCGGAAAATTCCGACACGGGTGTGTTTGGCACGGTGAGGTGCGTGCCGGGTGAGCGGGGTGACCAATGACCCTCTTGTCCCTCGCTCTTTCTTTCTCTCTCTCTCTCTCTCTTTCCCGTCCTCTCCTCCCCCCCCGCTATTCTTTCTCAGCCCGCGGCGTTTTGTAGCGCGTCTCTTCCCTGTGTGAGTGCGTTATTCTTTGTTCAGCGTTGGCTGGGGGTGCTTTCAAAAGCAGCGGCGTTTTGTAGCGCCTGCTTTTCTTGTGGCGGTGCGGGTGTATCTTCCGCAGCGTTGTTTTCGAGCCGCCTGGGCTCGTCTCCACAACGGCGGCACTCCCTAGCGCGTCTCTTGCTTGTGCGAGCTGTCGCTTTCTTCTCAGTCCTGGGGTGGCACCCTCTCAAAAACAACGGGGCGTTTTGTAGCGACTCTTCCGCGGGTGTCGGTGTTGGCATTTCCGCTGAAGCGCCAGGTGAGCTATGCGGTGGGTGATTTCCGCGACAAATGAATGCGGCCGGGTGCGTTCGGCGCGAGGTGAGTTCCGATCCGGGTGTGTTTGGCACGGTGAGGTGGGCACCGAGTGAGCGGGGTGAGCAATGACCCTCTTGTCCCTCTCTCTCTCTCTCTCTTCCGTCCTCTCCTCCTTCCTCCTCCCGCTCTCTTCCTGTCAGCTTGAGTCGCCGCCGGCGTCGGCGTCGTCGCCGCCCCGCCCTGTGCCTCTGCCGCCGTGTGGGGCGCGTGTTCCGATTCCGTCCGATCTGATGTTAGGCCGATTCGAATCAAAGTTTCACATTGGATTGAAGGGGGACCTGGTGAGTCAGACGCTGTGTGAGGTTGGCGCCGTTTTTTGTTGTTGTCTCTCTCTCTCTCTCTTTCTCCCTCTCGTTCTCCACCACGTTCTAACTGGGGTTCTTGTTTTCTCTGGACACCTCGCGCAGGCACAGGAAGCCACCTACATCACCATCATCATAATCATCACAGTCATCATCACCATCATCATAGCCATAATCATAACCAGCATAATCATGGCCAGCATTACCATGATCATCCTAATCGTGATGCTCATGATCATCGCCATCATGATCATGACCATGACCATGATCATCATCATTAACATCATCATCACAATCACCATCACCTGTCATCCCACTGCACCATCATCATAATCATGATCGTGATCATGATCATCCTCAGGCCTGGATCTGGAGGGAGCATCAGGCGGGAGCCTCCTCTGTGAGTGGATTGCGAGGAAGCCTCAGGCGGGAGCTTCGTCTAAGAGTGAATCGCGAGGAAATCTCATGCGAGAGCCTCCTCCCTATGTGGCCCGCAATACATGTTTTTAATCTGAGCGGGCCATCCTCAAATCTGTAACTGTCGTCACGTTTGGGCTCCGCAAGCTTGAATCTAGAGGGGGGATCAGGCGGGAGCCTCGTCTGTGAGTGAATTGCGAGGATGTCTCATGCGGGAGCCTCCGTCCGATGGGGGGCCAAGATTTTTCTTCTTAACCCGAGCGGGCCGTCCTCAAACCTGTAACCGTCGTCACCTGTGGGCTCTACAAGCCTGAATATGGAGGGAGTATCAGGAGGGAACCTCTTCTGTGAGAGAATTGCGAGGAAGTCTCAGGCGGGAGCCTCGTCTGGGAGTGGATGGCGAGGAAGTGTCAAGCGGGAGACTCCTCCCTTCCCGATGGGACCCGCACGTCATATGTTTTATATGGGCGGGTCATTTTCAAACCTGCATCTGTTGTCACTTTTGGGCTCCACAGGCATGGGTCTGAAGGGGATATCGGGCGGGAGCCTCGTCTGTGAGCGAATTGCGAAGAAGTCTCAAGTGGGAGCGTAGTCTGGGAATGGCGAAGAAGTCTCAAGCGGGAGCTTCCTCCATTCCTAATGAGGCCAACAATTTTATTTTCAACCGAAGCGGGCCATCCTCAAACCTGTAACTGTCGTCACTTTTGGGCCCCTCAGGCCTTAACGCAGAAGGCATATCAGGCGGGAGCCTCGTCTGTGAGTGACTTGCGAAGAAGTCTCAGGCGAGAGCCTCGTCTGTTAGTGAATTGAAAAGGGCATCTCAAGCGGGAGCCTCCTTCCTTTGAGGCCCCGAACTCATATTTTGAATTCGAGCTGGTCATCCTCAAACCTGCTGTAACTGCACTTTTGGGCTCCGCAAGCCTGACCATGGAGGGAGTATGAGGCGGGATCCTCGTCTGTGAATGAATTGCGAGGACGTGTCAGGCGGGAGCCTTGTCTGGGAGTGAATTTCGAGGAAGTCTGAAGCGGGAACCTTCTCCCTTCCCTATGGGGCCAACAGCTTATTCCCAACCATCCTGTGGTGTTGGGTCCTCGTTTTGAAGAAGCGCTCCCCGCGTTCCTCCTCCTTCCTCCCTCCCCCTCCTCCCCCTCCTCCCTCCTCCCTGCGTTTCACCCACCCAATACAATGTTTCGTGACCCCATAAGGAGCTCGAACCCCCCAATGCTACCGTCCACGTGCGTCCGGGACGCTCAGTTTGGCATATCCACCCACCCAGTACAGCGTGTCGTGGCCCCATATGGGGGCTCCACCGAAGGCCCCAATGTCACCGTCCACATGCGTCTCGCAAACCCAATTTGGCATTTTCACCCGCCCAATACAATGTTCCATGGCCCAATAAGGGAGCTTCACCGAAACCCTCAGTGCTACCGCCCGCATGCGCCACGAAAACCAGAGTTGGCACTTTTACTTGCCCATTACAGCGTTTCGTGGCCACATAGGGAGCTCCACCGAAGGCCCCAGTGCCTTCGCCCGCATGCGTCCCGAAAACCTAATTTGGGGTTTTCACAAATCCAGTACAACGCTTCGTGGCCCCATAGAGAGCTCCACCGAAGCCCCCAGTGGGACCGCCCGCATGCGTCCCGAACATTCAATTTGGCATTTACACCTGCCCAGTAAAGCGCTTCGTGGTCCCATACGGAGCTCCATACAAGGCTCCAGTGCCACCGCTTACATGCATCCCGACATGCGAAATTTGGCATTTTCGCCAAACCAGGTCAGCGTTCCGTGGCCCCACAGGGAGCTCCACCGAAGGCCCCAGTGCCTCCGCCCGCATGCGTCCCGAAAGCCCAATTTGAGGTTTGCACCAATCCAGTACGACGTTTCGTGGCCCCATAGAGAGCTCCACCGAAGCCCCCAGTGTCTGAAAGACAGGAGTAAGCTTGAGCAGCAGCTGTCTCCTGCCCGTCTGCCCTGTCCGTTCCACCGCCACCCTCGGCTCAAGGCGAGGGAGGGCGGGACTCTTTCTGACAGAGCCTGGCTTTGCCAGGCAGACCGCGCACACTACAGCGCGGCCGTTCATATCGTGGACAAAAGGTGTCCACTGACAATTATCAAGATAATTGACATCGACACATACTTTCTCTTGCTCTTCCTCATCGTCACCAGCGTGAGCGATCTTGAGGACGAGCTCTAGTAATCAGATTGGTAGCGGAGCCTGTGGTCTCCGACAACCACGGGCTCCCACCGGTCTCGGCCTGAATGGCGACTACGGCCGCCAGCGGGCCACCTACGACGCGCGTTGACGTCCCCTCATGGAACGGCGAGGCAGACAAGTTGACGAGCTACAAGTTTGAGGTCTCCATGTTCACCAAGAGCATCAAGACTGCGGAGCGCTACGTGTGCGGCCCGCAGCTGGTGCGCGCCCTCGGGGCGCGAGTCTGGACGACGGTGGAGAGCTGCCCGGACATCGACACGGTCGACGAGATCGACAAGGATGGAGTTTTGATTGGTTGGAACAAAGTGTTTCAATACGCATTGGAGAAGCTGGACTTCACCAGCCTGAATGATACGGGCCTCCTCGCGGAGGAGTTCTTCCTGAAGGTCAGCCGGAACTCGGGCGAGACCATCCAGGACTGGGCCGCCAGATTCGAGAAGAAGGAGCGGGAGCTGTTGGTGCAGCTCCAAGTCATTGATTCCAGCGTGACGGAAGTGATTGCGAAGCCTCTTCGGACATGGTGGTTCCTTCGGAAGTCCAAGCTATCCCCTGTTCAACGTGGAGAGATCACCGCCACGGCAGGTGGCGACCTCAACTTCGGCAAGACATACAAGGCCTTGCTCACGCGCTTCCCGGCGGAGGCGCTGGCGGAGCTCGACGGCAAGCAGCACCGTAAGGCCTTCTATGAGGACACGCACGTCGACGACGTTGAGGACGAGACTGGTGGGGAAGATATTGATTTCACAGAGGTTGTCGAGCAGCTGATCACCCTCGCCGAAGAAGATGAAGATGAGGAGCCAGCTGACGACAACCCAGCGGACAACGAGGTGTTCGCAGAGTTCAAGCAGGTGGGCAGGAGCTTCAAGGACGCTCGCGACCTGATCCGACGCCTTCGAGTGTCCCGCGACTACTACCCGGTCGTGTCGCTCAAGGACCCCGATCGCGTGGCCCCGCCTCCGAACCCGGGACGAGGCTTCCAGCGTGGCCGGGGCAAGAACGGTCGAGGCCGCGCTCGCTTCGACACGGGCAAGGGACGTGACATGTCCAAGATGAAGTGCATCGCGTGTGGCGAATATGGTCATCGAGCGGCGGACTGCAACGAGAGGTTCAAGAAAGATAAAACGAGAGATGGAGCTCGTGGGACTACTCACAACGGCTTCGTCCTGTCCGCCCTCGACGAGTACCTCTACCTCCTGGAGCGCGACGGCATCTGGGCGATCCTCGACATCGGGGCCACGAAGAGCCTCGGCGGCCTCGAGAGCGTCGAGAACCTCATGTACGAGATGCTGGACCAGCACGGCCAGGAGTTCGAGACGACACATGACGAGTGCTCATTCACCTTCGGCGACGGCCTCCAGAAGAGCTCGATGGGCACGGTGAAGGGGAACGTGTTCCTCGGCGGCGACCTGACCGAGGTCAAGCTGTCGGTGATGCCGAACCGCGTGCCGATCCTCCTGGGCATGGACATTCTGACTGACTCGCTGAAGGTTGTGGTCGACTGCGGCCGGAACTGGATCGGCCTTCCGACCATGGGCAACAAGGTGTTCTTCTGCGAGCGCCTCTCGAGCAACCATCTGGCCGTCAACCTGACGACGCCGCAGTGGTGGAAGGAGGTGCCGCTTTCCTTGCCGAGTGCCGGGTGCCTGACGTCCGAAGCGACGGCGCCCGATGTTCTGGTCGAGGAGCTGCCCGAAGAGGCCGCTCCGTGCAGCTGCTGCCCTGCGGTGCGCTAGGGACAGCGCCCCCTGATGATGGCAGCAGAAGAGAAGTTATCTCGATTGCCAACTTCATCATCGGGGGGGCCACACCGACTCGGTCACCGCGAGTTCGAAACACCTACCAGAGCGACGGAAACCTCGGCGGCGCGGACACCTACCAGAGCGACGGAAACTGCGACACGGAGCGGATCGGCTCGAGCGACGGAAACCTCGATTTCGTTCGGACGGACGGTCAGGTCATCCGACCGGCTCTCTTCATCATCACCGTCGATCGGGACATCATCACAGTCAAGAGGACCGTTAGCAAGCAAGCCTCAGGATCAAAATATGGAAAAGCAAAGCGATGAGCCAGGACAATACCATCGGTGTTCATCATCATGCTGTTCGCAACCACCTTCGGCTCAGTTCATCAACTCGGCAATAGCCTCAACCAGCAGTCTTTCACGACCTCCATATTCTTCCCAGGCCGCCACTGGCCGCTTGGATGACATGCAGCGACGGTTCTTTGGCTGGGCAATCCTCGGAGCAACAGCCGCCACCTGTGCCTGCGGCCCGCCCCGAGTGGAGCCGCCCTCGCACGAGGGGATCGACAACTTCGGCTCCAGCGACCCCGACGCCAGCATCAGCAGCAACACCAGCTATTCCGGCGCTACCAGCGAAGTGGTACAACCCAGCGGGGAAGTGCGGCTGCTGCGGAGCTCAGGGGAAGACCAAACGCGGGTGCAGCTGCTTCGGGGGCAAGAGCCACCAGTGCCTCAAGACCCCACAGCAGGGAGCACCCGGGACACCAGCAGCGGCATCAGCAGCGGCAGCCAGCAGCGCCCCACCGAGTCCAGCGGGGGCTCAGCCAGTGACGAGACCTCCGAAGTCCGCGTGCTCCTGCTGCGGGACACTCGGGAAGACGATTCGGGGGTGCAGCTGCCGCGGAGGCAAGAGCCACACGTGTACGAAGGCGACGGAGGTGACCATCCGGGAGCAGGCAGTGGCTCTACGCTGGCGGCGCCTGTCCTACAAGCTGAACTCCCCGGAGGTGCAGGGGGGCTGGAAGTTCACTCCGGAGATGCTCGACGACTCGGAACTGCCGGAGATGGACTCGAAGAGGAAACGCTGAAGCATCTCGACGACCAGGATCTCAAGATGTTCTACGAGAGCCACGACAAGGTCCTGGACGAGATCTACCAGACCATCGCCGAGGACCTGACGGAGCTCGGCAGGCCCTACCGCATCGACCTGATGGAGGTGCGCTGTCCGGAGGACTCGAGCCTCAGCAAGGCCGTGCAGGACCAGGGAGGCAAAGTGTTCAGGTGCGGCCTCTTCAATGGGATCGACATGGGAACGGCAACCGGGCTTCGACGCGCGCTTCACCTTCTCCGACGACTCCGACCGCGCCGCTTGGTTCTCAGCCCGCCATGTACAGCAGACTGCCCGATCCAGAATCTCAACCAGAAGACAGCTCAGCAGAAGGCCACGTATCTGGCGAAGGTGCGCAAGGCCCGACGGATCCAGCGGAACTGCAAGAGCCTCTGGGAAGACTCGAAGAAGATTCACGACTGCCACACCGAGCTCGAACAGCCAGCTTCCAGCCGAAGCTGGACCAGGTCGCCCTCGATCAAGGCGATGCGCGACCAGATGCACGAGACGATCATCCATGGCTGTGCGCATGGACTTCGCGAAGCTCGTTCCGGCCTGCTGATGAGGAAGGCATGGCGCATATGCTCGACAGACCCGGAGTTCGGCGCTAAGCTCGGCAGGACGTGCTCCAACCGCCCTGGCAGGGGCGACAACCACACACACCGCCCCATCGAGGACGGACAGGTGGTGGCCCAGACGGCCTTTTACCCACCAGCACTGTGTAAGGCCTGGGCAAAGCATATCCTGAAGACGAACACCAGCGCGAGGTACGGCAAGGAGATCTTCACCAGCTTGGAACAGATCCCAGAGGACGCTGAAGAGGAGATGGAGGAGGCCCTCGACGAGGACCTCTTGCAGGATAACCCCGAGGCCATGGACGACGAGTCGGTCATGAAGGGCCTGGGCATCTCCGAGACACCGACCAAGAAGGAGGAGCTGGAGATAGAGCAACGGCTGACGCGGCTCCACCGCAACCTCGGCCACCCGAGCAACAAGACGCTGTACAAGATCCTCAAGGCATCGGGAGCACCTCTCCAGGTCCTACGAGCAGCTCTTCGCCTCCAGTGTCACGCATGCCATGCGGGACAACTACCAAAAGCCGTCAGGGTCGCCTCGGGCATCGAGTTGCCAGGCGTCCTAGAGGTGCTGGCCTCCGACGGGCTCGAGTGGCTCTCGCCGAAGCAGGACTCTTTCCTGATGACGTTGAACATCGACGAGGGATCCGGGCTCACCAGTGTCACCTATCATGGACAGAAGGGAGAGCGCAATGGCAACATATCGACTCAGGAGGTGATTTCCACATGGAATGACTGGTGCGGACATTACCGCCGCCCCAGCCTTCTCCGTCTGGACCCCGAAGGTTGTCATCGTTCACAAGCAGTGGCCAGGTGGTGTTCGGACCGCGGCATCGAGCTGTGGATTGCCCCGGGCGAGGCCCACTGGCTGATGGGCAAGGTCGAGAGGCGCATCCAGCTTTTCAAGCGACTGATGACGAAGCTGGCAACGCTGGACCCCGACTGCCCGGTCGAGGAGTTGGTGTCCTGGGCCGTGAGCGCGATCAACAGCATGGACAAGGTCGGCAACCACTCCCCGTTCGAGCACGTGATGGGCGTCTCTGGGATGCCGGCCTCGAGCAACCCGTTCGCCATCATTGACGGGGACACCGGGGAGACTCAGGAGCAGAGGCGCCTCCTCGCGCGCAAAAGCTTCCTGGAAGTAGAGTATGCTGAGCGTCGTCGACACGCCGAACAGGCCCGCAACCGGGTCTATCAGACCTGGAATCCGGGGGACCTCGTCTACTTCTGGCGCAAAGGGAAAGGCCTTGACCCTCGCCCTGGGAAGAAGGGCGGATGGTACGGCCCTGCTCGTGTCCTTGCTCAGGAAAAACGACACGTGGACGGGCGCGCCCGTCCTACCTCGGTCATCTGGATCTCCCACGGGGGCGTGCTCATCAGGTGCGCCCCGGAGCAGCTGCGCGTCGCCTCGGAGGCAGAGAAGATGATCGTCGAATTGCAGCGGCAGAGCAACCTTGGCAAGACCATGACGGAGATCTTGGAGACAGCCAAGGGCGGTACCTATGAAGACCTTCTCGGACAAAATCCTCCAGACCTCCGAGAATACGAGCCTCCACCGCAGCCGACGATGGCGATCCCCGCGACCGAGGGCCAGACTCTCGAGAACAACAGCGAGGCGGGACTCCCCTCAGGCGCCGACAACGACACACCCGGCGCTCCTGATTCCTCCAGGCCACCAACACCAAGCTCAGCGACGCAACCTGAAGTGGAACCGAGTGAACCAGATGTCCGACGGTCCCGGTCACCACCGGCTCGTGCAGCTGACCGGTCAGCAGCCCCATCACGAACGCCAGGGAAAGCATCTACCTCAGCGGCAGTCAGGACGGAGTCTCGAACAGCATCGCGTCCGCCTCCCGCGACCTCGACCTCATCGGCGGCCGGTGCCGCATCCCGAGGCGAGTCGAGACCTCGATGGCGCATGACACACCGCGGACCAGAGCTCGATCTGCACGCACCGCCGGAGAAGCGACAGAAAGGCGCAGACGAGGAGATGGCCGACGCGCTGTTCGACAGCAACCACCTGGTCGACCTCTTCAAGGACAAGCTGGACATCACCCTCGGCATCGACGAACAGCAGACCGTCTACTTCGAGTACTTGCAGGGCGAGAACACCACTCCAGACGGACGCCGAGGTTTGATGAGCCACATCCTGGACAGCTTCGTCGTCAACCAGCGCCGGAAGGACAAGGTGGAGCTGACCTGGTCCAAGATGAACGCCACCGAGCGTGAGGAGTTCGAGGCGGCCATCGCCAAGGAGACGAACAACTGGGTCCAGCATCAGGGACTCCGCGCTGTCCCGACATCTCGGGTCAAGGACGCGGCGGACGTCATCCGGGCAAGGTGGCTCTTCACCCGCAAGTCCGATGGGAAGGCGAAGGCCCGGCTCGTCCTCCTCGGCTACCAGACGAAGGACCTAGGACAGGAGCCGCCAGCCAGCCCCACCGCGTCTCGGCGCGCCCGTCACGTGATGCTAACAGTGGCCGCCGCGAACCGCTGGAAGCTCATCAAGGGCGACGTCACCTCCGCCTTTCTGCAGGCCCACGACCTCGACAAGGACCTCTTCATCGAGCCAGACGCCGTCCTCAGAAAGGCCTTCCACGTGCAGGAAGGGGAAATCCTCCAGGTCGTGAAACCTGGATATGGGATCGGCGAGGCGCCCCGGCACTGGTGGGAGACGGTCAAGCACGACTTTGCGAAACTTCGACTCCAAGCCTGCGAGTTGGAGCCCTGCCTCTGGAAAGCACGATGTTCCAGGACGGGTATGCTCATCGGTATGATCATGGCCCACGTCGACGACTTCATCATGGCAGGAGATACCTCCCACCCTGAGTGGCAGGACATGGTCAAGCAGATCCGAGGGCTCTACAAGTGGGGCACCTGGGAGGACATGAATGACGGGCTCACCTCTCTCGAACAGTGCGGCGTCACCATCGAGGAGAGCGAGCAGGGCTTCTTCCTCCACCAGAAGTCGTACATCGACAAGATCAAGGAGGTCAAGGCGGCCAGCGGCAGTAAGCATCGGACCACCGACAGCCTCAAGGACTCTGACAAGACGGTGCTCAGGGCGTTCTGCGGCGAGATCTACTGGCTTGGCGTGAATACCATGCCATTTCTCTTATCGTGGGTAGCCGACCTCCAGATGAAGATACCAGCAGGTACTCACAACCTCTTCACGGCCGCTAACAACATCGTCAAGCTCGTCAAGCAGAGCCGCCACATGGGGATCAGGATCTACCGGCACGCCCTGGACGACCTCGCCATCTTCACCTGGTGCGACGCAGCCTGGGCCAGCCGCCCGGATGGACACTCTCAGGGTGGTCATATCACCGCTATCTCCTCCAAGGCGGCCATGGACGGGAAGCTCTCCGAGTTCACGGTCCTCGACTGGGGCTCCAAGAAGCTGCGCCGCGTGGCTCGGTCAAGCCTGGCGGCGGAGGTGCAGGAAGCCGGCGACGCCGAAGGCGAACAGAGCATGGTGCGACTGGTACTTGCCGAACTTCTACACAATATGTCTCCACTGCAAGATACCGCAGCAGCACTACGACGATTACCAGCCATCCTGGTGACGGACTGCAAGGCCTTCTACGACGGCGTGGTGCGATCTCAGTCGGCGGGACTGGGACTGGAAGAGCGGAGGACAGCCATCGAGGCTTT
This sequence comes from Prorocentrum cordatum, assembly GCA_963575745.1. Lineage (NCBI taxonomy): Eukaryota > Dinophyceae > Prorocentrales > Prorocentraceae > Prorocentrum > Prorocentrum cordatum. The sequence goes on from CAUYUJ010016256.1 coordinate 87,429, forward strand.
GGCTCTCCGCAATGCCTTGGACGAGGGTCAAACGGTCGTGCGCTGGGTTCACTCACACGCACAGATCGCCGACGGCCTAACCAAGGCAAGCTGGCAGGCATTCGGAGTGGTCCGGGCCTTCCTCGAGAAGCAGCAGTGGCGCCTCATCTACGACGAGCAGTTCATGAGCGCTCGCAAGCGGGCAGCTCTTGGCAAGGGCATCTTCGACGAGACGGACCCGACCGACCCGGCCTCAGCTCGTCAGGTACTCGAGGAGCGTAGGTTGGCCCGCCAGGCACAACCACCAGCCAGCATGGAAGGGAACCCTTCCAGCTCGACGACCTCTACTGGGTTCTCGGCCTCCGAATCCCTGATCATGATCCAGAAGTTGCAGCAGGAGATCGAGGCCCATCAGAAGTTCGTCCAGCAGCACACACGGAGCGCAGAGATTGCCTGCGCGCACGGTACAGGGCAGAACCTTTTTCCCCCTGTCTGAAAGATACGCAGGAGTAAGCTTGAGCAGCAGCTGTCTCCTGCCCGTCTGCCCTGTCCGTTCCACCGCCACCCTCGGCTCAAGGCGAGGGGGGGCGGGACTCTTTCTGACAGAGCCTGGCTTTGCCAGGCAGACCGCGCACACTACAGCGCGGCCGTTCATATCGTGGACAAAAGGTGTCCACTGACAATTATCAAGATAATTGACATCGACACATACTTTCTCTTGCTCTTCCTCATCGTCACCAGCGTGAGCGATCTTGAGGACTCTAGTAATCAGACAGTGGGACCGCCCGCATGCGTCCCGAAAATTCAATTTGGCATTTACACCTGCCCAGTAAAGCGTTTCGTGGCCCCATACGGAGCTCCACCGAAAGCTCCAGTGCCACCGCTTCAATGCATCCCGACATGCGAAATTTGGCATTTTCGCCAAACCAGGTCAACGTTTCGTGGCCCCATAGGGAGCTTCTCCGAAGCCTCCAGTGGGACCGCCCGCGTGCGCCCCACACGCCCAATTTGGCACGATCACCCACCCAATCCAGCGCTTCGTGGCCCCATGGGGCGCTCCACCGAAGGCCCCAGTGCCACCGTCCGCATGCGCCCCGGAAGCCCGTCTGGCACTTTCACTCATCCAGCACAACGTTTCGTGACCCCACAAGGACCACCGAAGCCTGCAATGGGACCGCCCGCGTGCGTCCCACACGCCATATTTGGCAATTTCGCCCGCCCAATACAACGTTTCGTGGCCCCATAAAGAGCTCCACCGAAGCCGCCAATGGGACCGCCCGCATGCGTCGCACATGCGAAATTTGGCATTTTCACCCACCCAGTGCAACGTTTCGTGGCCCCATAGAGAGCTCCACCGAAGCCGCCAATGGGACCGCCCGCATGCGTCGCACATGCGAAATTTTGCATTTTCGCCCAACCAGTGCAACGTTTCGTGGCCCCATACGGAGCTCCACCGAAGCCCCCAGTGGGACCGCCCGCATGCGTCCCATACACCCACTTGGCATTTTCGCCCACCCAGTACAACGTTTCGTGGCCCTACAGGTAGCTCCACCGAAGCCCCCAGTGCGACCGCCGCATGCGTCCCACGCGCCCAGTTTGGTATTTTCACCCACCCAGTGCAGCGCTTCGTGGCCCCAAAGGGAGCTCCACCGAAGGCCCCAGTGCTACCGCCCGCATGCGTTCCCCCCCCCCCCCCCAGTGCAGCGCTTCGCGGCCCCATGGGGAGCTTCACCGAAGAAGATCTTCACAATTGCGGTACCCACAGCTGCATATGGTCGGGTCCTTCGCCAGGATAATGTTCTTAATCTGAGCGGGTGAGCCTCAAATCTGTAACTGTCCTGACTTTTGGGCTCCTCAGGCCTGAATAAGGAAGGCGTATCTGGCGGGAGCCTCGTCTGTAGGTGAATTGCGAGGAACTCTCAGGCGGGAGCTTCGTCTGTGAGTGAATTGCGAAGAATTCTCAGGCGGGAACCTCCTCCCTGTGGGGCCCGCGGGTGATGTTTTTGGTCCGAGCGGGCCGTTCTCAAACCTTCAATTGTCGTCACTTTTGGGCTCCACAGGTCAGGCGGGAGCCTCGTCTGTGAGTGAGTTGCGAGGAAGTCCCAGGCGGGAGCCTCGTCCACCTGCGGGTGATGTTTTTGATCCGAGCGCATTGTTTCGAGGAATGAATTGGGAGTGAATTGCGAGGAAGTTTCAGGCGGGAACTTCCTCCCTCAGGTCGCACAGGTCCCAAAGGTTTTGCAGGTACCACCCGTCTCACAAATTCTATAGTTCCGGGGGTTCCACTGGACGGACATGTCCCACAGGCCCCGCAGGTCCCACAGGTACCACATGGCCCGCAAGTCCCACAAGTCTCACAAGTCCCACAGGGCTCGCAACTCCTGCAGGTCCCACGGGCCCCACAGGCCCCACAGGTCCAACAAGCCCCACAGATCGCACAGCTCCCACGAGTCTTACAGGTCCCAGAGGTCGTATTCTGGTATCCTGGCATCCTGCCATCATCACCATCGCTAATCGTCGATGATGAGGATTCTGATGCGCACTAAGGAGATTATCAAGTGGGGCCCTTCCGTCGGAGTATTTCTATGAAAAATACAGCTGCGTTTTGTAACGAGTGCTGCTCGTGTGGCCGTGTGGGCGTGTCTTTTTCACACTGGTCATGAAGTCGTCAGGGGCCGCATCAAAAACTGAATGTCTCTCCCCTTCTCTCCCTCTTCTTCCTCCTCCGCTTTCTTCCTTTCGCTCGCGTCGCCGTCGGTATCGTCGTTGTCGCCGCCGCCGTCCCCGCTTTGCGTCTTCGGTACTCCTTGCGCGTGCCTTTCCCGAAGAGGACGAAGAGGAGGACGAAAAGGAGGAGCAGGAGGACGAGGAGGAGGATTTCAAGGATGAGGAGGCAGAGGAGGAGGAGGAGGAGGAGGAGGAGGAGGAGGAGGAGGAGGAGTAGGAGGAGGAGGAGGAGGGAGGAGGAGGACGACGAAGAGGCGGACGAGGAGAAGGAGGAGGGGGAAGACGCAGAAGATGTTGGTTTGGGCGTGAGTTAGGCGCCGGGTGCGTCAGGCGCCAGGTGAGGTAGACGCTGGGTGTGCCATGCGCTGGGTGTGTGAAGTGCCGAGTGGGTCGGGCACTGGTAAAATGAAACGCTGGGTGAGTTAGTGCAGACGCCGGGCGAGTCAGGCGCTGGGTGAGCTATGCGCCGGGCGGGTGAGGGCTGGGTGAGTGGAGCGCCGGGTATGTGAGGCGCAGGGTGAGTGAAGTGCCAGATGAATTGGGCACTGGATGAATTCAGCACCGGGTGAAGGAGGCACCGGCCTGGTGAGTGCGGCACCGGGTGAGTTGGTCACCAGGTGAGTTAGCGACCGTGCGGGTTAGCGACCAAGTGAGTTAGCGACTGGGTGAGTTAGGCACCAAGAATTAGGAACAAAAAGAATTAAGCATCGGGTGAGTTAGGCACTGGGTGATTTAGCGGCCAGGTGGGTTAGCGACTGGGTGAGTTTGCGACCAAGTGAATTAGGCACCGGGTGAATGAGGCACCGGGCGAATTAGGCACCGAGTGAATCAAGCACCGGGTGAATTAGGCACCCGGTGAATTAAGGCCGGGTGATTTAAGGCCGGGTCAATCAGGCGCCGGGTGAATTAAGGCTCGTGTGAATTAAGGCTCGGGTGAGTTTGACGACCCAAAGAATTAAGGACTGGGTGAGTTAGGCGCGGGTGAAGTAAGGATCGGGTCAGTTGAATTCAGGATCGCGGAAACTAGCCCGATTTCAGTGGCAGGACCCGCAAGGCGGCACCGCTCCATTGTGGCGCGCACCGCTCACACGTCTCGGGGCCTCACAGGGAGCTTCACCCTAGCGCCGTGCCAGCGCCCGCATGGCTGCACCTCCCAATTCTGGCACAGCCTCAAACGCTTTTCGGCCTCGTACGGGACTCCCCTTCCTTCGTCCCGCTGCCTTGCGGCATTCACGCCAGCATATGGCTGGGTCCTTAGCCAAGAAATTTCCCAACCGTTCTGTTGTTTTGGGTCTTCGCTCTGAGGAGGCAGAGCCCCGCGTCTCTTCCTTCCATCGCGCTGCCTTCCTCCCTCTTCTCATCGCTGCCTCTGCCCTCCGCATTTATCTGTTTCGGTACACCCCTCACACATTTCGTGGCCCCATTGGGAGCTCCAGCTACGGCTTAAGCGTCAGGGTCCCCATGACGGCGATGCCTCATGTCGACACACCCCACACGTTTCGTAATTCTCTGGGAGCTCCAGCGAACGCCCAATTGCCAAGGTCCGCATGGCGACGGCACCTCATTTCGGGACACCCCTCACACGGTTCGTGGCACCATCGGGAGCTCCAGCTTCGGCCCAAATGCCAGGGTCCGCATGGCGTCGGTGCCCCATTTCAGCATACCCTTCACACGTTTCGTAACCCAAGGCCCAGATCCCAGGGTCCGCATGGCGTCAGTGCCCCATTTCGGCACACCCCTCACACGTGTCGTGGCCCCACAGGGATTCCCAGCTAAGGCCCGAATGCTAGGGTCCGCATGGCGTTGGTGCCTGATTTCGGCACGCCTCTCACATGTGTCGTGGCACCCAGCTAAGGCCCAAAGCGTCGGGGCCTCATTTAAGCACACCCCTCACACGTGTCGTGGCCTCATATGACGCCCCAGCTAAGGTCACATGCCAAGGTCCGCATGGCGTCGGGGGCCCAGTTCAGCACACCCCTCACGCGTGTTGCGGCCCAATAGGGCATTGGGAGCTCCACCAACGGCGCCAATGTCAGCGCCCCCATGGCGGCCGCCCCCCATGTCGGCACACCACTCACACGCTCCGAGGTTCCGCAGGGACTTCCCCTTCCTTTGTCCGACCTGCCTTGCGGCACTCATGCCTGTTTTCAACGATGCGAGCCTATGCAACCTCCGATATGGGTGTGTTCATCCGCGGCCCTAGAGCTGTCGACCCCTTCCCAAAAGGGTAGTCTTGCGTCCCAGATCCACATTTGATGGCCCTGGGGCCAGCAAACTGCCCCCGGAGGCTGAAATCGAGTACCAACGCCCGGATATAACAATCCAGGCGAAGCACCCAACCATATGCAGGCGTGAATACCGCAAGGCAGGTGGGACGCAGGAAGGGGAGCTCCATTTGGGGCCACAGAGCGTGCGAGGGGTGTGCCCAAATGGGGAAGTGGCGCCATGTGGGCGTTGGCACTGGCGCCGTTTGTGGAGCTCCCTATGGCTTATGGGGCAACGGCACGTGTGAGGTGTGTGCCGAGATTTGGCGGCGCTGCTATGCGAGCTCTTCCACTGGGGCCATCGGTGGATCTTGAGGGGTGTGCAGACATGGTGCGGCGCCGCCATGCGGGCCCTGGCTCTGGGGCCTTTGATGGAGCTCCCTGTGGGGTTATGAAACGTGTGAGGGGTGTGCCAGAATACGGGTGGAACCGCATGCGACCTCTGCAACCCTTCGGTGGAGCTGCCTATGGGGCCACGAAAGGTGCGATGGGGTGCGCCGAAATGGAAGCGGCGCCGCTATGCGAACCCTGCCACTGGGGCTTTCGGCGGAACTCCCTGTTGGGCGACGAAACGTGTGAGGGGTGTGCCGAAAGGAGGCTGCGCCGCGGTGCGAACTCTGGCGTTTAGGCGTTTAGGCCTTAGTTGGGAGTCCAATCGGGTCACGAAGGGTGTGAGGAATGTGACACGGAGAACAGACTCGTGACTCGGTAGGAGGAGGAGGAGGAGGAGGAGGGGGATGATGAGGAGAGGACGAGGACGCGGTGCGCCGTCTCTTCAAAACGAATACCTGGCACTACAATATGGTTGGGAATCATACCGTCGGAGATAGAGATTTGGGAGGATGCCAGGGGGACCCCCATGACGACGGCGCACTGCAGGCCCCTGGCTCCTGGACCTGCAGGCCCGACTGGGCCTCCGGAGCGTGGCACCTCGGTCGCTTCGCTGGCGGCGGCGCCGCCGCCTCGGGGGGGTCGGCGCTCGGGAAAGCAGGGAGGAGGGGGAGGAGGGAGGAGGGAAAGAGGTGGGAGAGAGGAGGGATGAGGAGGGATGAGGGGGGAGGAGGTAGTCCTCCTCCTCCTCCTCCTCCTCCTCCTCCTCCTCCTCCTCCTCCTCCTCCTCCTCTCCATAAAACATTTGCAATGCCGCTGCATGTCCGCATTCAAATATCAGTGTTGAAGATTGCTAGAACATAAAGACGTGACACCCATGTGTCAAAATGCTCGGAACAGCTTTACGCATTTACGACGAGGGCCACGATGCGGCGCCACGATGTGGGGCCATGGGAGGCACCGAGAGGCCACTGGAGGCAACGCCGCCCCCCATACTTCGGATCTGGCGATGTGCTCACTGGGCCTTGCCAAGCTGTATAAGACCTTTTCTGGACAAGCTGCTTAAGGCAAATCATCCGCCTCCACCTCCGCTTCCGCCTCCACCTCCGCCTCCGCCTCCGCCTCCGCCTCCTCCTCCTCCTCCTCCTCCTCCTGCTCCTCCTCCTCCTCCTCCTCCTCCTCCTCCTCCTCCTCCTCTCCTCTCTCCGGTCCCCGGACACATCGGAAAGAAGAGCCCAGCCATGCCTGCACAGCCGACCCCCTCTCTCTCTCTCTCTCCTCTCCTCTCCTCTCCTCTGCTCTGCTCTGCTCTGCTCTGCTCTGCTCTGCTCTGCTCTGCTCTGCTCTGTTCACCCTCCCGTGCGATCGCCCAGGGCGGTATATCATCTTGCGGGTTCCAGGAACCCGTGGGGCCTCCTGGGGCCTCCTGGGGCCTCCTGGAACCCTCTGGGACCTCCTGGGGCTTCCTGGGGCCTCCCGGGGCTCTCCTGGGGCCGTCCTGGGGCCCCTCGCCTCGGGGCCGCCTGGGGCCTGCTGGGGGCCTCCCAGGGGGCCTCCCAGGGCCGCCTGGGACCTCCTCCTCCTCCTCCTCCTCCTCCTCCTCCTCCTCCTCCTCCTCCTCCTCCTGGGTCTCCTGGGACCTCCTGGGGCTCCTGGGACCTCCTGGGGCTCCTGGGACCTCCTGGGGCTCCTGGGGCCTCCCTCGGCCTGCTGGGGCCTCTTGGGCTCTCCTGGGAGCCACCGGGCCCACCGCACCCGCCCTTGGATCCGCGGCGCCTGGCGCTGTCGTAGATGTTTTTTTTTTGTTTGGTTTGTTTCGGTCTTTTGCTTGTCTGTTTCGGGCCAGGGCCAGAGCCGACGGGCCTCGGGCTTCCCAAGGCCTCGGGGTGTCCCCTGGCTGTGCGCGTACATGGTCATGCAGCTATTACCCAATCAGAGTTTGCCTCTGTAGGGGTCCTAGCGGATTCATATGGTGAGGTGATGTGGGCCGCCGATTTCGGTGGCTGGCCCGGGTGCCCGGGTGCCCCGGTGCCCGGGGGTGCCCGGGGGTGCCCAGAGGTGCCCGGAGATGCCTGGGGGTGCCCGGAGGTGCCCCGGGGTGCCTGGGTGCCTGGGTGCTCTATCGCCCTCTAGCCCTATAGCCCCATAGCCCTATAGCCCTATAGCCCTGTAGCACAATATAGCAATAGCCCTAACGCCCGATAGGCCTATAGGCCTATAGCCTTATATCCCTATAGCCCTATATCCCGATAGCCCTACAACCCTATAACCCTACAACATTAAAAGACATAGGATTGTTTTCTTTTCTCCGGTGTCATGCGTAGAATCCCATAACTATACATCATGCATGGAAGAATGTCCCCCCCGATGGCCATTCCCCCCCTGCACTCCATACCTTCTGGACGGTGCTCCCCTATCCCGGGGTACCTGCCCCCGGACAGCCGAAGTCGCCCTATACACTGGCCCCCAAGGCCCCCAAGCTGGCCCAAGAGGCTCCCAAGGCGCCTTGAGATACTTCCCAAATTGCCCGCAAGCGCTCCAAGATGGCCCAAGACGGCTTTCAGACGGGCAATAGAGGCCCTCAAGACGGCCCCCAATGCCACCCCAAAGCCCTTTAATATGCAAAACAATCAAATTCTTATTGGGAGGTGTACATTTTGTGCACCTTCGCTGCTTCGGTCCTCGCAGCGTCCAGGACGACCCCAGAGTCCCCCAGAATTGCCCCGACACGACCCAAGAGGCTCCTAAGAGGGCTCCAAAACGGCTCAAGACGGCTCCAAAACGGACCAGGAGAGCCCCACGACGGCCCACGACAGGCCTCAGAGGGACCCAAAGGGTCTCCAGGGGGCCCCAAGATGGCCATGAGGCCCTCTAGGCGGACCCAAGAGGGCCACCAAATGGCCCAAGTCTGCCAAGACGGCCCAAGAGGGCTCCCCCACAAGAGCCCCCAAAGGACCCCCAAGAAGGCCCAACAGGCCCCCAGAGACGCCGGATAATTTCTAAACTCAGGAGGCTTCCCAGTAAACCCCAGAAACGAATGAGAGGTATCGCGCCTGCGTCCTGCACGGCGCTCCTAGAAAGATTTCCAGAGGCCTCCGATTTACGATCCGCACACGGCGTCCCAGAGGCCCCACACCAACACGCAGCGAGGTTCCCACGGGCACCCAGGACGCCCCGAACTCACTATCCAGGCCAGGTGCGTGTTGCTATGGCGGCGCGACGGCCCCACGACCCTCCGCGCGCTCATGTCCGTGACCCCGCTTCATTGGGCGGCCGCCGCTTTGTCCCCAAGACGGATCATTCCGACTCGCTTCGGCCAACTGTAGGCCAGTCGGCGCCGTGAACGCCAAGGCTCCTTAAAACCCCATCAAGCGTGAGACCCTCCCTGAAGGCGTCCGCGTCGACGCCGAGCTTGTCGTGCACTCCAGGGCAGAGCAGTCCCACGAACATCATGAAAGACAGCAGAGACAGCGATCGCGCCCAACCGCTGGCCAAACGCCAGGCCTTTCTGAAGGCCTTCGTTGTTGGGCGCCCGTGACATGTGACGGACGCCTACAGCTATTCAATTGGCGCGTGCCGATGGCGTGGTCGATGAATTGTTCCGCGCCCGTTCGCCCTCCCGCTCGCCGCTGCCCCCGTTGGCGGTCGGGTTCGTCATCGTTTTTCCAGGCGATGACCTCCGCCCCTCTGGTGGCCATCGACGTCGCCCCCATATAGCGACCCCCGCCCGTCCCAAACGGCCGCTGCCTCCATTCGTGGGAATGGGCTTTCAGAGCCGCGACCTTGGCCCACCTCGCGGTCCTCGGACCCGTTTCCTTGCTGCCCGCCCCCCCTTTGCGGCGACCGCGGCCCTGGCGACGGCCCCTCGAGATTTTCAGTGTCCGAGGGCCGCCTCCGGTCCCATGGCCGTCTAGCAGCGATTCTGGAACGCGAGCCGATCCCGGGAACTCGAAAGTGAGATGCGAAACGAATCTTTGAAGGGACGTCAAAAGGATAAGGGCCGGAGACCCGACGTGTGCGAATCGTCGAGGGAGTGCGCGTTCTTCATATGCGTAAACCTCACACGGTTTGCCTGGGCAGCCGTTTCTGCGACAACATGTGCGCAGCTAGTCCGACGTGAGATCGACCCGCCTCGCGGTCATGGGGTTCGCCTTCCTACCGGTGTATACCTGGGCCCCCCGATAGCCTTGCCAAGAACCGTCTCACGGTTATCGCGCTCGTCCCCTTCATGTTAATCTCGGTAACGCCCCGCCTTTTTTCCGCATTGCCGACAGCGCCTCCCTGGTCATGATGTCAGCCCCATACCGCCTCCATTCTTTGAACCTGCCTGACGGTCAAGACTGGGGCCCCTCTCGCATTATGACCTTTGCCCACCTCGCGGTCGTCTCATCGGCGTGTTCCCAGTCGTCGGCTTCGCGGCCATTGCCCACGCCCCGCTACCTCGACCTGCACCCTGCTCGCGGTCATGACGTCCACCCTCTCGACGTCATAGCCGTCGCCCCAAGTGGGGTACTGGCTTATTACCCTGGTACCGAAGTCCTTGCCTTCGCCCCCGCGGCAGCGAGGTCCCCCCCCAGTGGCATGCACTTGCCTCTTCCTGCAAATGCTCTCCTGGTCATGACCTTTCTGCACCGATGAGACCTTCGGCGGCCCCCCCTGGACGCCGGACCCAGATTTGAAGCCAAGCAAAAAGAGCCTTCAAGTCTTGTGTGCGTATATGTGCATTTTCACATCGATGCGTGTGCGTGTGTGTGTGTGTGTGTGGCCAATTTGGATATTCCCCAAACGATGCTTGCATTTCGGGGTTATTGCTCTTTCTTCTTTTCTAAAGAACTGGGCCTGCGGGCCGGTCTGGCGGCTCCGTGCTCGCCGTCGCCGCCCCGTCGCGGCTCGTCGTTTGGGCCTGAATGCGTGTCTGGCGGCTCGGTGCTCGCCGTCGTCGCCCCGTCGCCGCCTCGTCGTTGCATTGCTTTGCATTGCGTTGCTTTGCGTTCCCTCGCGTTGCGTTACTTTGCCTTGCGTTGCGTTGCTTTGCGTGGCATTGCTTTGCGGTGCTGTGCAGTGCTTTTCGTTGCTTTGCAATGCTGCGCGTTGTGAGCCACACCGGAAGAGTGTACCACATACATTGCACCAGCTGGTTGGGGCCGCCTAGCTCGCAGCATCTAGGTAGCAGTGCGTAAGTTGCAGGAAACCATTGTTGCGGGTCTACGTTTGTGAACACGTGTATGCACATGTACACGTGTAGGTCTACACGTATATAACGATAGGTGCAATACCATATGCAACTAGTTGATGCTACGCGCTGACATGTTTGTATTGACGTACTGCCGAATCGTATGGCCAGCTTGATTATTGTATGCATATGCGTGCACTTTTGCTCGTGTATGCATTTATGATCATATGGTTACAACGATGTCGATTTATGTATGTATAGGCGCAACTATGCCCGAAAGCGAACATGACCAGGGCGAGCAGCAATGATGCGAAACAGATAATTCGCGCTAGTCCCATGCATCCAGAAACGGAAACTGACCGCAACCCTACAGCGACCACGCATTCCTGTACCTCGAGGTCTGGATGCCGATGCAGACCGCGAAAGCCGAAGACGGCCAAACTGCGCCCCAAGAGTACCGTGAGACGGTCTCCTGCGGGGCGACGTTTCGACGCCTGAGTGCGACGATGTGAAGGGCATGACGAACGGGTTATGTTCTTCGCGAACATCCACTGGCACTCGGCCTCGTCACGCTGGGAACTCGAAATTCGCTGGATGCGAACGCGTTGGCTTTTCATATTGTTGGTCGCCAGCTCCCTCCTGCTAGGGGCGTCGAACAACTGCTTGTTGAAGGCTTTCGTGCAAAGTCCGTCCTCCGCCACTGCGGCGGTCGTTTTTTTTCGCCGCCGCTACGACGGCCCGGGTCGAGGCGACACCCCCTAGGTTCGCCAGGAACTTATGATGGGAACCTCGGCCGTTGATCGCGGCGCAAACTGTGGTGCACACCAGGCGGGCTTAGAGCGTTGCTGCAGCTTGTCCATGCACTGTCCGACCACCTTGGTGATAGAACTATGTGGGTCAAAAAAAAACGATCTCCTGCACTTCCCAGGCGTTCACGTGAGATGGCAACTGTCCAACACAGAAGTAAACGACTAAGACCTGCAATCTCTGGGGAGTGGGCAACGCAACGAACGCGGCTCTGCGTAGCCCAACTCGAGCGTGTAAGGAATCGAACTCACACTTTGGACTGTTATTGGCCTCGCAACGGCGCGGTCGCGACTCAGGGGTCCAGGAGAACACAAACATGCCCACCTGCGTCCACACATCTTCGGAGGCATTGAAGACCACAGGTCCCTTTTTCCCAGGGTTGTCCACCGTCGCTTTACGGGCCACCAAGAACTGCTGAAGCGGAACCGTGGACTCATGACGCGGGAAGCGGACGGCCATGTCCACAAGGAAACAGGCCAAGCGCACACAAGAAGCAGCACAGCCGGTTACAATACCTAGAAGCACCATGATTGTCAAGAGGGATGGGATACGCAGTGCAATGCGCTGCCATGAGTAATTGATTCGGATGCATGTTAAAATGATGAGTCTGAGGATGACGATGGTGATGGTAATGATGCTGATGGCGATGCTTATGATGACGATGACTATGGCGATGGTGATGATGATAATGATGATGATGAGGATGATGCTGATTTCGGTGATGATGATAATGGTGATGATGATGATGCTGGTGCGGATCCGGATGAGTATGCTAATGATGGTAGTGATGACGATGACGGTGGTGGTGATGATTGTGATGATGAGGGCGACCACGATGATGATGCTGATGCTGATGAAGATGCGGATGGTGATCGTGATGATGATGATGCTGATGATGATGATCGTGATGATGATGATGATGATGATGATGATGATGATGATGATGATGATGATGATGATTATGATGATGATGATGATGGTGGTGGTGATGATGATGATGATGATCATGATGAGACGGAGGGGAACGAGACAGAAAGGCAGGAGGAGGCAGGGAGGGCACGCGGGATGTGGAGGAGGATGACGGCAGAAGGATGAGACCGTCCGATGTTGATGGCATTCCGCGGGTTTGGGGATCGACCGAGGCTCTCGGAGGGCGGTGCATGAGCTCCTCTTCCTCCTCCTCATCTTCCTCTTGCTCCTCTTCCTCATCATCAATGTTCAAGTTTTGCGATGCTCTTCTGGTCTTCAGGTGCTTCTCGCCTCGGCAGGGGCAACCAGATCTGCGTATTGGGGCCACGGGTGAGCTCAGCCTATCAACTGCGAGAAGTACGCGGCATCCTAGGCCTCCTGATTCCGACGCCCCGCAGAACACGTGAATTCCTCAGCCCTGGATCTGGTGGTGAAGTGGACCCACCCCCCCCGAATGGGGTGAAGCGTACTCGGACGAGCCAGGTGGGGTATTGAGAGAGTGCGAAGGTCAGGATGCCTCCTCCCCCAAAAGAGACGATCACATTGCAGAAGATTGTCGCAGCCGCCGCCATCGCGCTCGTCGCCGCTGTCGTCACCATCCTCGCCGTAGGCCACCCTCGGCTCATCATCATCATCATCATCATCATCATCATCATCATCATCATCATCATCATCATCATCATCATCATCATCATCAGCATCATCATCATCATCATCATCACCATCATCATCATCATCATCATCATCAACATCATCATCATCGTCGTCATGGTCATCACCGTCACCATCACCATCCCTATCAACTATTATAATTCTTATCATCGTCATCGGCATGGTCGTCAACATCTACATTGTCATCAGACTCATCATCATCATCGTCATCGTAAGCATCACCATCACAACCACTATACTCACCATCATCAGCATCATCACCATCATCATCATCATCCTCATCATCATCATCAACTGCATCATCATCCTCATTCTCATCCTCCTCCTCCTCCTCATCATGGCCATCATCATCATCATCATCATCATCATCATCATCACCAATACTATTGTTATTATCACCACCAGCGCCAAAGGCAATCATCATCACCATATCATCATCATCACCAACATCATCACCATAATCATCACCATCATCATCACCATCACCATCACCATCACCATCACCATCACCATCACCATCATCATCATCATCATCATCATCATCATCATCATCATCATCATCATCATCATCATCATCATCATCATCATCATCATCATCATCATCATCATCATCATCATCATCATCATCATCATCATCATCATTCTTCTCATCTGCCCATGCCTGCTCTGTTCCACGCATCCGCCGGTGTGCGTCTTACCTTGGGGAGCATCGGATGGGGGATCCATGGGCCTCCAAGACGGGCCCAAGCCCACCGAGCACATGCAACAAAAGTAACATGTCGCGGGGTCTCTGAGGGCTTCCTCTAGTCTCTAGGGGTCCTCACGGATCCTTCTTGGAGCCATCGAGGGGCCCTCTTAGGGCTCTGGGGAAGTGCAGGGAGGGTGCCCAAGAGACCTCTAAGACGAACCACAGAAGGCCTCTAGAGTATCCGCAACAAACTTAACTTTGTTGCGGGTGTTCTAAGTGGGCTTCTTGGGGTCGCCATGACGCCTTCTTGGAGCCCTCGCGGAGCTCTCTTAAGCTCTGGGGAGCCCTGGGGCCCCCTCTCCGGAGTACCCGCAATTGAAGTAATGCTGTTGCGGGCGCGCTGGTAGCACCCGTGAAGTCCTCTTGGAGCTATCTTGGAGCCCTCGCGGAGCCCTCTCAAGGCTCTGGGGGTGGGCCAGCAAGGTGCCTCATAACAACTCCAAGGGGATCCCAAGGTCTACAGAGCATCTGCATTAGACTCAACTTTGTTCTGGGTGCTCTGTAACATAATTGGAACGCCGTACGGGGGCCCTCTGGGAGCCGTCACGGGGACCTCTTAACGCTCCAAGACAAGCCCAAGAACGCCTCCAGAGCATCCGCAGCATACTAGAATTTCTTGCGGAAGCTCAGGGGGGGGGGTGTCTTCTTGGTGTACTCTTCTTCACTTAACGCTCTAAGAGAATCCTCAGCGGGGGCCTCCAGATGGCCCCAGGAGGTTCACCATGAGTCCCCCAGTGAACCTACAACTCATCTAACTCTGTCGCGGGTGCTCTGGGAGCATCCTGGAGGCCCTGTTCGAAACTTCCTGGAGGCTCCAGTAATTCCAAGACTTCAAACAAACAGTCCAAACTGTTTGAGCGTGCTACTTTCCACATACGAAAGCCAGTGGCCAAGAACATATATTTTTCAAACATTCCCAAATTCCAAACTAAGATTTCGAAGTTGGCCTCACAGGAATCAACGAAATCCCGAAAACCCAGGCCCACCATACTCTTGAAGTTTTCAAATCTTCAAACACAGAAGAATTTGATTTTTGGTAAGAATTGGAAATAAAATCATCCCATGGGCTGGGGAGTGCGCAATACATGCGCCCAGAAACCCGAAAACCCCCGATCCACTAGAAATTTGAAATTTTCAAAATTTCAAAGAATTCCAACCCCCACAAAGCCTTTTCAATATTTAGAAAGCTTTCCGATATTCCCGAAACTTGCAAACATCCCATGGGCCAAGGAGTCCGCGGCCCAGGCGACCAGGAAGCCTGACACCCGCAGAAAGGTAAGAACAAGGAGGAGGGTGATGGAAGGAGGGGGAGGAGGAAGAGAAGGACGAGGAGGAGGAGGAGGAGGAGGAGGAGGAAGAGGAGGAAAGGGAGGGGGAGGGCGAGGAGGAGAAGGAGGAGGAGCAGGAGAGAGAGAGAGAGAGCGGAGGAGGGATATGAAATTGGATGCTAATACCAACATCCAGCCCCCAATATGATATCCCGTCGTGGTCGTATGTGTCACTCAATCCCGCTCTCCCCGAAGGAGGGGGACGTGCAGCTCCGAGCCGGCGCGCGGGCCTGCTCGGCAGCGCAGCAGCCGTCGGGCCTTGCGAGCCGCTTGGCGCCACTCCCTCGGGGGTGGTGGCTTGCTGTGGAGGTGGACGGAGGAGGAGGATGAGGAGGAAGAGGAGGCGGAGGAACAGGAGGAGGAGGAAGAGGAGGATGATGACGAGGAGGACCGTAGCCATTTTGGCTCAAGGTGCCTGCTCCTGAATTGCTCAACCTCTCTCAAAGGGTCCAGCCTGATTTTTGCACCGTTCGGCCAGGGCCGCCCAAAGACCACGCTCTCATTCAGCAAGCTTCAGTGCTTGCATCGTTCCGTATAGTGCTGGCCCTTGATGGCCCATGATGGGAGAAATTTGGAGGTGGGTTTGGCATTCCCCCATTGTGGGTGCAAGAAGAGCCCAAGTCACTTCAAGTTCTGCTACCACTACAAAGGCGACTTACCCTACTTCCTGCCCTCGGTCCCGTCTCCGCCGCCGCTCTGGCTCTCCTGGGTCTCGCCCGGGTGGTAAAGGAGGAGGAAATAGTCACTCGAAAGGAGAAGGTCGTGGAAGTAGTGGTCCTAGAGGCGGTGAATCTCACTCTAGGGCAGCAGTGGGAAGGAAGGGACCTGATTCGTGAGGAGTTGCATCGGCTTTATCATCCTGTCAACGGAGGGGAGCTCGAGGGTATCCTGCCTGCTGCGTCGTGCGAAGCCATTCCCCAGCAGGAGCAGGCCAAATGCGCGAGGAGGCTTGCCAGGTTAGAGGAGGAGCGTGAGTCTGTCTTGCAGAAAGTTGATTCTCTCCTGCCCAAGCAGAAGAAATTTGAGGAAAATATTGCGGATCGCCGAGGCTAAAAAGGCTGCTGGTTCTATCGAGCGTGCTGTGCCAGCTGTACCGGCAGTACCTACCATGGCCGACTTCGTGGCGCATCTGGGTCAATTCCAAGGGACACTTGCGGGAGTCAAGAATGAGGCGACCAGGACCTCGCTCCAGACCCGTTACAAGGAGTTCTTGGACGGATTCCGAAACACCATGCCAGAGGAGCGCCAACCTGCTGAGGATACCCCAGTCCCCGGCGACACCACCATGCATGTGTACAAGGCTGACGTCATGTATGTGGTCGGTGGGATGGAAGGTATTTCCGAGAGTGCTAAAAGAGAGTTCCTCGAGGCGCTCAAGCAGGCTAGCAAGAAACCACGTTTTCGTTCCCCCCGGCGCAGGGGGAAGGCCGACTGGACCAGAACGCGGAGGTATTTCGGCCCCAGTCGCGCCTGCCTTGCTCCCGCCAACAGCTGCCATGGGCTCAGGATCGTGCGCAGAGCGGGAAGGACTCGGAGGCAGTGATCCTGAGATGTGACCATAGCGACTCGTTTCAGATGTACAGTGCCCAATGGCAGATTTCTGCCGCATCAAGTACATCTCCTTGTGGTCTGCTCAAACGTGCATTTCGCCCTCTGCTTCGACTTTGTCTGCTCTGCGGCCCTGTCGGCTCCCTGAGAAGGTGGAGACTGTCCTCCTCCCTGGAGTGAACCTGGCCTTGGCTTTAGGTTCGGAAGGTGGGGGTGAAATTGCTGGATGAGGGGCCGACGAGGAACCCCCTCTACATCGATTTCGGCATCCGAGATTCTCTGTACCCCTGGAAGTGGGCCTACTGGGTTCCCTTCAAGGGCTAGGGGGTATGTGTCAGGCGGTTATGGGCAGCGCGCTGAAATTCCCCAACCCAGTCGACGGCATGAGCAAGAGTTGGGTCCACTGAGTGTTGCCACCTTCAACGGTAAGAGCTGGCATGGAGAGGTCCAGGCTGAGGTCGGCTGCCCTCCTCATCACAGGGCGTATGGCTTCTCCTGCCTAGTCCAGACTACCGATGTTCATGTCGTTCTTTTTCAAGGGCACCAATTGCATGGCCCCGTGTGTCTCAAATACGCGCCCGCCTCCAACGCCGAGGCTGGAGAGTGTTTGCGGTGTGTGTGTGTGTGTGTGTGTGTGTGCTGTATTTCAAGTGGCGCAGGTGGGCAGACTTGTGGGGCCATGATATTAGTGAGACGTATCTCGATTCTTGGGATCCACCTGGCGCGCCTGTGCCTCTCTGCGAAGGCCGTGTTGTCCTATGTTTTTCTTTCGTTCGGCCGAGTTCGGAGTGGTGGTTCTGTATTCGGCTCACTGGAAAGATTCTTTGGGATACAAGGGCCAGACCGTCACCGCTCCGAAGGTTGTTTGGGATGATATCCTTGATCGTTGGCTTCCTGACTGTATCGGAGGTGATTTCAGCGTGGGGCCCTCCACCATGGTTGCCAGTGCCCCGCTTGGGCACATTGCTGGAGTCATCGGGGCCCCGCTCACTCCCGCCTTCATCTCCGCAGGGGCCTCCACCATCGTGGACTTTTCACCCTAAGCAACCACTTGGATTTTGCGTCGGGCCAACTTTTCACTGACGCGGATGGCCCTTTTCAGCTCTCGCCGCCCGGCGTGCCTTACTATCTGGCGGACTTTGCAAGATGACCTGGTCAGAGTTCCTGTGAAGTTTCAACGTGCGCCCCCAATTCCTGCTGTCAGACGCCCTGTTGAACCTCCAGTGTATGCTGAGTTGCCCGACGGCCTCAAAAGTTTCTTGGGGCCTCGTCGGGGCCCTGGGGGCAGAATCTACATGGCCGCTGGGAATGAACGAGAAAGAGGGCTGTTACTCCTGGACGTCACTGACGATCTTTGGGCGTCTGAGGCTCGGAACGCGGTGCTGGCCAGGTGCCGAGCTCATGGGGCCCCTGGTCTTCTTGGGGCCTCCCAGCTGCAGTTCAAAGATACGCGCCTTTTAAGCCCCTCTTGGTCACCAGAATGTTCGAAAACGCCTTCCGTGGTAGAGCTCTTGAATGGTTTTCATCGCCTGCGGGAACTTCGACCGCTGTTCTTGCGTGTGTGCAAAAAGGCGTACCTCCTTGCGCCCCACCAACAATGGCGTCGGCTTCCCGTCCGAGGAGGCCCTTTCAAGAGTCCCTGGAAAGCAGGAGGTTAAGTTTGGCATCCGGTTCTTGCAAAGCTTGCGCTAGAAATCCTAATCGCACCTCTCCTCAACATCATCGTCGATCGGATCGACCCGGTCCTGGTCTTCGTCTCTGAATGGGTCAAACTTGGGCAAGTCGAGAATAGGCCCTGTGCCAGGCAATCGTGGAAGGAGTGGTGTGCTGAGGCAGTGGGTGTCGATGTGCGGTAGGCGTTCGGCTTCCTTCGGTGTGGCGAGCCTGTCAACGAAGAACTTGCATGTGTCGATGGTTCTTTCTCCAGTTCGCTCCCTGCCAAGTTTGTTACTGACGTGCAGACGTGAAAGGCCGCTAGGCGGGCCTCGGATTTTGTGGGCACGTCGGGGAACTTGCCCTTCCCCCGTTCGCATTCTAGTCTCAGAGCGGGTTCGCCCTGGGACCATTCGGCGCATCAACAGTCGCGTCAAGAAATTCACTTGCACCCCGACGGGCCCCACCCTAAGCACTGCGCATTCTTGTCGATTAAACCAAATTTGGTTGATGTGCTAGGTCAAGGGCCATCTCGGACGCGGCAGCCCAATGCGTGCTTGATGGGGGGGGGGGGGGGGGGCGGTCAAGGGGGGGGCTATTGGGCGCTGCGATGGGTTTGCGGGGCTCCACTGGAAGACCCGCGGGAATCCCTTCAGGAGTTTGGGGCCGCGCGTTGGCCTCGGGCCTGAGTTCTCCATGGGGCAGGGGCGAAGTGCTCTCGATACTGTTTGGCGTCAAAGTGTCTCCTCTGAAATGCTCTCGGGCCTCGAGGTGCGCTAAGGGGCCCTCCTCTGGGACCTCCTCCAGTTCTGCGAGCATATCAGTCATCGGGAATTGTTTGATCAAAATGTTATTGCTGCGTTCCCTCTCCGCATCCTCACTGGCGCCATCTCAACGTATCGCTGGAAACGGTTTCTCGTCGCTGGATGGAGCGAATCCAGAGCCATTGTTTCCGAGCGGGGGCATTGTTGCAGGCGGCGCCTCGGCGACGCGCGAGGCCGAATCTTCTCTCGCTCCTGCCAGTGCTCGTCGCGGGGGAGGGGGGGGGCGCGAGTGAGGGGCATCGCGTGGGCGACCTCTGAGGCCTCTCTCTCCATTCGTAGCGTGGCAGCCTCGAGGACTGTTTCCAGCAGCTGCGTGGACTTGCGGCCAGTCTCGCTACTGTCATTTCCCAGAGGCTGCGAGTGCCCCCGGCCGAGAAGAAGATGTTTGCCGCGGCCAATCGCACTGGTCTATTGAAAAGTGTCAAATGTAGGCTGGGCAATGGGTCTGTTGCCCCTGCCAGCCTCGGCGTCAGTTTCGCGGCAGGAAAGCGTCGATAGCAGCCATGTGCTAGATTGGTTATGAAGAAAAGAATCCGGAAGTTCAGGCATCGCGTCTCAAAGCTATCGGGTCTCAAGGCGTCCTCCAAGCTCGAGGAAAAGCCCTTCAAGGCTGGTGTCTTACCTGCTGTATCCTATGGGCTTGAAAGTCAGGGGATTTCGTCTCGGGAGCTCCTCCTGTCTTTTCGGCGTTCGGTGGGGCGAGTCTGCGGGGTCGGCAGGGCGGGTTGCAACCTTGACCTGTCGTGGGCCATCGAAGGCAAGTGTGATCCAACTATTCTAGCACGGGGACGTGCGAAACGGCACTGCTGGGAGTCGTGGCGCAGTTCGGAGGGCAGCGGTTGCGGGGCCCCCGGGCGCCGAGACGCGGTGGACCCAGATGTTTTTAGGAAGGCGTTTCCTGCGTGCGCTTCTATCTTCCAGGGGCCCCATGGCAAACCCTTGCTTTCCAGGCCCGGGGGCCAATTTCTGCCGTGCCCGTCTGGCTGGAAGCTGGAGGCCGGTCTTGGGAAGGCCCCGCGGTCCTCGCCAGTAAAAGGGAGACGATGGGTGCTGACCGAATCTTCTCCGATCCAGATCTCTGGAAATGTTGTTGCTGATTTGGCCAATGTTTATTTGTCTCGCTGTGTTCCTGAGGGCCTGGGGGCCCCGCCCCACCCTGGGAACCAAGGTCTTGTTGGTGGAGGTCCCTGGCTCCCCCTTATGGGGCGTGTCGCGCGACGTCTATCGACCTGGGCCGGGCATGTACTTTTGGCGAGTCATTTCCAAGTGCTCCTACAGGGATGTCCCTCAGAAAGTGGGGATGCGATGTCGAGTCTACGTGTCCGCTACGTGGCGAGGCAGAAGACGCCATCTTGCACCGATGCTGGATCTGCCAGCGCCATGACATGGTGCAGCGACGAGCTGCTCATGTCGGCGATGATGCCATGGCGCAGGCCCTGGAGTGTGGCGAAGCTTGTCTTATTTTCTCCAGGCTGTGGCCTGCCAACCCTGACGTCCCACCTCCGTGTGAGGACTGGTGCTTGAAGTTTTTCGGGGACCTAGGTGAACCCGTGGAACCCCTTGTTTTTGGCCCCGAAGCCGAGCTTTTCACTGATGGATCCTGTTTCCACAACTCTCGTGAAGACATTGCCCGTGCTGGTGTTTCCGTAGTGGAAATGCAAATGGACGGAATGTAAATTCAGAGCGTTTACAAACCCCTCCCCATGGTATTCCGGCAATCTCCAGGTGATGCGGAGCACGCGGCTCTGGCCTTGGCTGTGCTGAGGCAAGAGCGGCCGCCCGATGCCCCCCCCCCAAGGCCACCTCTGTTGATTTTTTGTTTGGGGGGGAGGTCTCCGTCGAGAGCCTTGGGGGAGGATCTAGGAGCAATTTTGTCTGGAGGTCCATTGCCAGAAATGTCGGCGGCGGCGAATAGGTCTCACTCCGAAAGATTGCTGCCCGCAGATCTTTGAGCGAAGCGGTGGGTGAGAACGATGCGCGGGACATTCAAGGTTCCACCGCGGCCGACCACTGGGCTAAACTGGGAGCCAGGGCGCGCGACCTTTTGCCCCGAGAGCTTCTGGAAGTTGAAAGAGGTGAGCAGGAGCATGAAGGTCTTGTCGCGGGTGTCTTACATGTTCTTGAAAGCTTCCCCTCGTGTGAGGCCCAAGTCGGTAAGCTCAAGAGGCCTGCGAACGACCCAGCGCCTCCGTCTCCGACGTCTGAACACATCCATGTTTGGTATGGCGCCGTCCAGGGGTGTACAAGATGCCATAGACAGGTCTCGGTTTCGACCCAAGTCTGACGGACCTTCTGTGAGGAGGTGGGGGTCCGAGGCACCACCTCCACTGGGCAAGGGTGAAAAGAGCGATGTCGCTGTTACATTATGCGTTTCCTGTGTGGGGGTTGCCAGCAGTCGCGGCAGCCCCCTCCTCAAGTTGCCTTGTGAGACCCCGAGGAGAGCCCGGAGCGTTCCAAACTTCTGAGGGGGATCGTCCCTGGAACTAAATGCAGACTGGACCAGTCTTTCCCCCTCTCGTTCGTTCCTTTCTTCCCCTTTCCTGCCTCTGCCCCTCCCCTCGAGGCTGGTCCCAGGGCGGTCGGTTCTTAGTGCTGTAGTCGGGCGTCGGCTGCTCGCGGAGTGACCAGGCGCGCCTTAGTCGTGCGAGCCATAAGGAGGTAGGAGGAGGAGGAGGAGGAGGAGGAGGAGGAGGAGGAGGAGGAGGAGGAGGAGGAGGAGTCAAGGAGGAGGAGTCAAGCGCGGTCGCTGCCCAGGGGGGGGCGGGGGCGATGGGCCGGGCTGCGCGCGCCAAGGGTTGCGCGGGCGCAGCGTGTGTTCCATGGTGCCTTCGCGAGGCAGCACGCCGCCGCTGGGCTCGCCCCCCCGCCCTGCGAGGCCTCCAGGGAGGCCGCGGAGCTGGGGCCGAAGCCCGGGGCGGGGAACCTCCTCTCCGCCGCACCGACGTCCACCAGATGAGGATCTTGAAGGAGTTGGTCGAGCAGACTCTGTTCCTGCCCGGCGGCAGCGGCCGCGACGCGATGTGCCAGTCGAACAGATGCGACGCTTGACGTTCGACGTGGACATGCCCCAAGCCGCTGGGCGAGCAGCTGAAGGGCAGATCAGGGAGACAGAGCGGGTCTGGAGAGTTTCGGTGCTGCCATCGCGGGGGGGCGCCAACGCGAAGCGCAGCGCGCGCCGCGTGCGCGTGGAGGCGGGCGCGCTCCAGGTGTGCTCAACGGCGCGCGTTCATCATCCCAAGTACTACCACGTATCCTGCCTGGGGCGAGTTCTCGGCCGGGCTGCGCAGGTTGAAGAGCTCACAACCTTGCCTGCAACCCTGCAGGAGGAGGTGGCGCCGTGGCTGGAGGCGCCGCCGGCCGGCCCTCCCCCTGCGGATGCGGGTATGGGAGGCCCTGCCAAGCAGGACGCGGACGAGAGCAACATGCACTTGCCGGACATCGAGGTGATTCCCAGCGCCGTGGTGTTGCCAGAACCTGGGATTCTGCATCGCATGTCGTGGTGGTCGGCCGCGGGTGCGTCAGCCATGGGGGAGGCGCGCGCCAGCATCGACTCCCTGCTCGCGAACCTCGCCTCGACGCTGGACGGAGTTCCGAATTCTCTGGCTCTTGCTATTAGCGAGGCGCGTGAGGCCGTCTCCACATACATCCTGCAAGCCACTTCTGAGGCCGAGGCTCTCGGGGGCTGGCGGTGCTTGCTGTGCGTGGACCGCATGCTGTTCGGTGGGCTCCATGCGGGCCGCGGGAGCGTCGCAGACACCACGGTGACGGCGAAAGTGTCCGAGCGGCTGCAGGATTTTTGGGCTGGGCGTTGGCAGACCCTGTTATGCGATACTGCGATCACCTCTCGCGACGGGGGGGCGCTAGACATGAAAGACCGTCCAGTGCATCGTGTGCGAAGTTTGCTGATGAAGGGTGAGCTTGGAAGGGCTGCCGCAGCCGCCTGGGGGGCAGCAGCGATGCGCACTCCCGCCGAAACCGCAGAAGCGTTCGTGCAGCAGGGCCCGCAGGAGCCTGATGGCCACGACGTGAACGGACCTGCTGACGCCGAGTCCGCGCACCAATTGCGCCGAGACGTGGAGGAATGCCTGCGAGGTCACTGGCGAAAGGTGCCCCAAGGGGCGGGCGCTGGTCCACAGGGCGACGCGTTCAAACACTGGCAGCCGCTGGCTCACGCGGCCGGGCGAGGAGAGGCCACGGCGCGCGTGCTGGCCACGCTCGCTGGGGGTGACGCGCCTATGGAGGCGCTGACGCTGGCGCTGGCAGGGAGGCTGTTGGGCCTGGCCAAGAAAGACGACGGCGCCCGGGTGCTTGCCTGCGGGTCTGTCCCGCGCCGATTGGTCGGCCGCGCAGTGTGCAAGGCGAGACGGGCCGCCATCGCAGACGCAGTCGGCGACTGCCAGTACGGGGTGGGGCAGTCATCTGGCACAGAAGCCTTGCACAAGACGCTGCGCGCGAAGGCGGAGCAATTTCCGGATCATGCGGACGTCTCCCTGGACATGGCGCACGCGTTCCGCTGCGTCCGGAGACGCAGCGTCTTCCGGGCACTCCGGGCGAGGTGCCCAGATATGGAGCCTTTGGCCCGCCAGTGGTATGACCGGCCAACGACCCACGTGGCCAGCGGAGGCGGGAACGCAGCCAAGTTAGTGCAGCAGCTGCATGGCTTGGACCAAGGCTGTCCGCTCAGTCCGGCCCTCTTTGCCATCGCTGTGGCACTGGCGCTGGAGGGCCTCCGAGACTTTGCACGGCAACGCTCTGCGGACTCCTGGGTGTACGCTTACTTGGACGACGTCTACTTGGTCGTCCCGCGCCTGCACCTGCGAAGCGTCCTGGCTGAGGCGCGGCGCCTCTTTAGCGAGCTCGGGTTGCACCTGCGGGAGCCGAAGACACGCTTGTGGTTCCCCGCAGGCCCGCCGGCCGACCTGCCCGCAGACCTGGCCCAGTACGTGGTGAGAGAGCTCCCCTGCCTTGGGAGACGCGTCTCCTTCGTGCGCCCACGGCCACGGGAGCAACGCGACGAGGAGGACGGGCGAGACGTGCCCGCTGGCGTGGAGGATGCAGAGGCGCCGGGCCTGGCCACGGAGCGGCTGCGCACCTACGCGGGCAAGCTCTTTCACCCTCTGGCGGCCGGGCTGGAAGCGCAACACGTAGTCACGCTCTTGCGCTGCTATGTGAACGGAGCTGTCACTCACTGCCAGCGCGCTCGCGTCGCAACTGCGGGGGCTTGGCAGTGCTACAAAGAGGCCGTCGCAGCCGCGATGTCGAGCTTGCTCGGCGCGCCGCTCTCGGACGACAGCAAAGTGCTGCTCTCCCTCCCACTGAAGCTCGGGGGCGCGGGCTTCCAGAGCGCGACGCTGCGGGCCGACGGTGCTTGGGTGGCATCCTGGGCCGCGGTGGAGGACGCCGTGAGGGCCGACCAGGGCCTGCCGACCGAGGCCGCCGCCCGCGCAGCGACGCCCCGACTCACTGCAGCGCTGGCGACAGCAAGGGCCCGCCTCGGCGCCGCTGGCGCGGCGGCCTTTGCGAGCACCCAGAAAGAATTGCTGCAGCCAACGACCCGGCGGGTTTACCGCGACCTGCTGTGACGCTGGACAAGCCAGGGCGACAACGACGGGGCAGCCCTGGTTCGCAGCGCCGGCGGAGAGGGCGGCGCCTGGCTGTGGCCACCGCGCAGGACGGAACACCTGCTCGGCGACGACAATTTCATGGTCAGCCTCCAGCGCCGCCTCCTGGTCGCAGACCCCGCGGCGAGCGGCGGAGCGCCGTGCGCGCACCGAGCGACGACCACGGGTGCGCTCTGCGGATGCGTGTCCCAAAGGCGCTATGGCGTCCACGCCGTGTGCTGCCGCACAGGCCCCGGCTTCGTGCGCCGCCACAACGGGTGCCGTGACGGAGACTCTGTGCTGACAGGGCAGCACGTCCCAGGGTGGGACTGGATGACGCGACATGGCATTGAATAAGTTGTCCTAGACGTCATTATGATCACCAATTCTGGGCGCGTGGCTGTGGATGTCAGCGTCGCTGAGGCACCGTTTGCCGACAACGCCACAGCGCGGGCACGGGCGCGGGCCGACGGGGCAGCGGCGCGCGAGCGCGAGCAGGAGAAGCACCGCCGTTACCCAGGGCCAGGCCTGGTTGCGGCCGCGCTGGAAACAGGCGGCCGGATGGGCCACGAGTTCCGGGCGTTCCTGCGGGCGAAGGCGCCCACGGACGAGCGGCGCACTGCCAGCCTGGCAGATGTCCGCCAGCGGCTGGCCACAGCGCTGCAGCGGGGCGTGGCCGCCATGCTGCTGGGCAGGGCGGGAGCCCAGTCGTGGCCGTGGCGGACGTCCTGCCCGGCCTGGCGACGGGCGCAATGAGGCGTCGACGCCGCATCTAGTTTACTACTTAGTAACCTCTTCTCCCTCTTTCCCCTCCTCCTCCGCCTCTGCCCCCCCTCCTGCCTTGCTCCCCCCGCCGGCCCTGTAGTCACGTTGTTCGGCACGGATCGCCCCGCGTCTGTTTGCTCCCTCGCCTTCCCCTCTCCTTCCCCTCTCCTCCCCCGCTCCTTGCCTCGGACAGACGCGTGCGCGCCTAACGGGTGGGGTCGGTGGCGCAGGTCCCCCAGCCGCGCGTCCGTCCCCTCCGCCTTCCGGCTCTCTTCCTGTTCCTCCTCCTCCTCCCCCTTCCTCCTCTTCCCCTTCCTCCGGATGCCTTCGCTTGCCCCGCGGCATCAGAACCAGTCTTAGCAAGAGACCTGCCTTGGATTCTGGGCGCCACGAAGTACTGTCGAGCTGTTCAGGACGAAGCGGCCTCGCCCCCTGCTTTTGCTTGCTGGCCCGCCTCTGTCCTCTCCTTTTCTTTCTTTCTTTAAGTTAGAGGAGGAGGAGGAGGAGGAGGATTTTTTTTGACACGGCCATGACTGACACAGCGTTGGTGCCAGTTAAAAGGGACCTCTGGCGGTGACTGAGCGGGACGGGCCGCACGGACACGGAGGGCGCCAGAGGTCAATCGGAGTCACCAGACTCCACGGTGCTTACACGAGCAGCTTGCAAGGGAGCCTCGTCCTCCTCTTGGCGCATAGACTTGATCACACGCCTCGACTGCTCTCGCTCGGACACCTCACCCTCTTCGTGGGGAAAGGCGCCCTGCTCTGCACCTGGCCCTGCTTGTGGGGCAAAAAAAGAAAAAGCTTCAAGAGGGCCCGCAGCTCCGATGGTGCCAGACGACGACGACGGGTCGACGACTCGATCACTCTGCTGGGCGCACTCAAGAAGGGGCTCCACCACTGGAGCCTGATCGGCAAAATGCCTTGGATGCTGGACTTCGTGGTCCCCAGCAGCAGCGACGATGGTCGACGACGAGGACGACGGATCGACGACAGTATCGTGCTGCTGGGGATCCTCGCCCAACGCCTGTAGGTCCTCAGGAGACGCCTCAATCACGACTCCGTCGATCTTGGGATGGCGTCCCTTGAGCACTCGATACTTCCAACGTTCGAAATTGTTCCTCGTTGGGGCCCTGCAAACCTTAGCAAGCAGCGCGAGGGGGCCCAACGTAGATATAGCTTTACACCTAACGCAAATGAAAAAGCTGAGACCGAACGCTGCAATCGGAACTCAACAACATGTGGCCTCTGGCGGCCACCTGGAGCAACTACTCTGGTACCTTCCCCGTACAACCTCCAGTTGAGGGCACGTCGCTCTCACCAAAGACGAAATTAGGGCTGGGCCGCCGTATCTTGAGGCATACAGCACACCTCCAGTATGGCCTATGCCATTCCCATTCGTGCTCAAAAGTTTCAGGGCCAGCGGGCTTCTGGCAAGGCTCTCTGGGGTTCAAGTGGACTCCCGTGAGATCCAGGGCGGGCCACTTGGGCAGTGAACGGGCCGCAAGCCTGCAAACCGCACGAGAAACCTTAACTTTCCTGTCTACTTCATCAAGCTCCGCCTTGGAGCCTGTGGGGTGGGCGAGCAGTCCTTGACGTGCTGCGCGATCGGCAGCATCGTTTCCGAATTTCTCCCAGCGTTGCTGGGCAGTTAAATCAGGACTGTCGGCCACATGCGCTTTTACTTTCCTAACAGCAGACAGGTCACACGATTGGGCCAATAACATGGTGCCCGAATACATTTTCTCATAGGAGAACCTGGCCTCAGGAGGAAGCGCGAAGGTGCTGACCACATTCGCGCAATCCGAAAAACCTTCCGAGGGGCCTCCAAGGTTCTGTGAAACCATGGCGAGGGCCGCAAACTCTCCAGCTTGGGGGGTCTGAGGGAGCGGAGCCCATATAGGCCCACACACCGAGCAGGTCTCCTGAGCATCCTGGGTGACCTGTACATCGCCCCAAGTGGCCCTACTCAGCTCCTTGATAGGGTGTCTGGTGCAGGACCCGCCCATGAAAATATATCCCTTGACCTGGCCAGGATCTACGACGTCCTCTGTTCCTTCGGGCGTGTGAGTGATAATACCGCCTTGCTGTCGTGGGCGTGGTAGTACATCTCCAGGGGTGTTCAAACCGCCCCTTAGAGAAAAGTAGCGTTTCCTTAGCGTCCGATCGATCGATGCCCCTAGCCTGCGTGATCAATTCGTCATCATCGATCAAATCCCTCCTATCATCGTCGACCGCACTGCACTCCCACAGACGGTGGAAGATCGTGTCACGCGCTCCGCAGCCTAAAGGACACTGAGCTGATGGCAGAGCGTACCCCAAGTCGAGCGCACGCTCGTTGGTCCACACTGCTCCGCACACCAGCGACTTGATACAACCCTTCTCGTAATATGTATACCGTGACGAACAAAGCTGCGACGATACCACATCATAACATACTCGACAAGGTACATCGTGAACTCTACCAGCATCCCTTTCTAGCTGTCTCAAAACTCCATCATGCAACATCTGTTTTATGAGCGCTGGGGAACAGGTCGTTAAAAATAGGTCTTCTCCGAAATCGTTGACCAAGACGCAGAAACTCTTCATGTCCCATTGGATCCTGAGGAGGCTGAGGCGGAGCGCTGAAAGGGGACCCGTGACCTTCTTCCAGGCGAGCTCTTCTTTGGGGACCCCGCACGCCGACCCCCAAGCTTCCCTCAAAGCTCCGAACGACAAAGTATTAGGCGAGGATCTAGCTTGGTTCGAGAAGACCTCCTTAGCGTAGCGCACCACTGGCGCCGCTGATCCATACCACGGCGGATCACCGTGCAACAACAACAAAGATGTGAGGGACCTCGTGCCTGCAGACGGCCGTAAGACAGAGCCCACAGCGCGACGAGCAGTCGCCAACTCGTGATCAGACTGGCCGTGCACCTCAGCTCCATAAGACAGGCCTGCTAGAGGTCCACTCGTGAAAAAACTTCGGCAGTGCTTGCCCAGTATCCAAAGAACATGCATATTTATAAGGAAAAATTATAAAATACAAGTATAAAAAAAAAACCAAATAAGTAGTAGTAACTAACATGCACCGCTTGACCATCGCGTGCAAGTGGCGGTTCTCTCTGAAAACGCTGCGCTCTTATGCTGCTTATTCCTGTCGTGGCCCGGTCTCCTCCTCTCGCTTCGGCCGTTTTCTTCATGCCCAAGACCGTCTGCGTTTGCCACATGAGAGGCGCTACCGTGCTCGCCGCGTGCTTGCTGAGGATTCGCCAGTGCTGTGGTGAAAACATAATGACCGACCTTTTTCCGGCGACTTGTACGCACATCGCTTCAGTGAGCCCAAACGTTTTAGCTGGTGCCGCCGACGACATGCCAGTTTTCAATCGTATATATAGATATATTATAGATATATATGTATATATATATATATATATATGTCCAAGGACGTGCGGAGCGGGAAAGTGATGCAGTCTACTGTGGGAATGGCGTGCGCTCTAATATACGTGGTCGCCAAAGAACAGCCTGCGATAACTCCTGAAAAGGCAAAGTGAGGGCCATGCACCATGCTGGCCATCGCCAAGAAGCGCGGGCCCTTGTACGCGGCGATGCTTACACGGCACAGCTGCTTTGATAACGCTAGCAGCTCGCATCTATCTCCCAGGATGGACAGCACAATAGTCTCGTAGTACTTCAGGAGGTCCCAGAGAACTGTACAGGCCAACGTCTTTTCTGCTTTCTTGGGCGTTCCCTTGAGGCTCTTGGACTGCTTATGGGGCCCATGACGAACAGCTTTTTCAGACCTCACCGCTTGCCTCCAGACCACGTCCGAAGCTCCCGAGAAGGGCCCCGCCGCCAAATACGGGCGCCAATTGGAAGCCTCCCAAGATGCCGCAATGGGTCTCCGAAGCTTGCCCCCAAAGCGATAAAAACTGCTGAACGACCCAATAGGTCTCCAACCTCCTGCAGGTTTGACCACAAGCGGAACCACAATCGTGCGGACCTGATTCGGCAGGATGGAGGTCGCCTCCATGACCGCATATAAAGACATCAAGGCCAGCAAACCTTGATCTGCGAGGCTGCTGAAGTGGCGCATGTAGAAGCCGTCCACGGAGGTCGCGGACGTGAGCTTATACCGATGCGATACTGCCCTCATCTCTGGTGGCGGCACAAACTCGAGGGGCTGAATGTACTCAACTTATTCGGGCAACTCTGGCGTCTTGGAGGCCTGCCAAAGCTTACCAAACTTCTGGGCCTCAGAGGCCAACAACGATTCGGGGTCCGCCAGCACGGCCCCTTGGGCCGAGAGGGTGGCGGTGGGTTGCCACGCTTTGGGGAGACGAGTCCACGCATGAGCTCTCCCCGCCCCTTTATCAACCCCGTCGCATGAACAGGCCTTCCAAGACTTCTGAGCCTCCGACTTAGCCTTCAAAGAGTACGCCCCTAAGTCCTCGGAGATCTTATCTAAGATGCTGCAGCCCAAATCTAACTCCCCGAGAACCTCCGGGACCTCGAAGACCTTATCTATGTCCTGAACCTGGATAAAGCCTTTGATGCAGTCATAAATCTCCGAGAGCTCTTCCAAGTGTCAGCCTATGCAGGCCGGGGGATCTGCTAGGCAAGCACGTGCACCGCGAAGCTGGCGGAGCACTCGAGACCGCGCTGGCGTGGGGACTGTCGGTGTCGGTCCTGGCGGAGCTTGGCTCTCAAAAAGCATATCGGATTGCGGCAACCATGCCGTCGCCCCAACTTCGGAAGCTGGAGCCCCCGTCGCCGCCGAAACGTCCAGGGCGCGCAGCAGGCCGATAAAAGGACGGAACGTGCTCTCCAACCAGCGCAGCGTGAACAGAGCAGGTTGCCTGACGTCTTCCCTTTTGTATACTTCCAAAGCTGACCTCCAAATCAACTTAGGCAACCTGCCCCTTGTACCTAACAGCGGGATGTCGATCTGTCGACTGGCAATCAACTCTTTTTCTGCTGTGTTGGCCCAAATCTTGTAGGCCAAATTCATGCGCCTCTGAATCTTATTACGTGGGGCTCCTTCTCGAACCAGTGAGAGACCGTAAGTGGCGCAATCAAGGGCGTCGCCCCAAGACGGGGGCTCAGGGCAAGGACCTATAGGGCGCTGCGCGGGTATCACTGGAGGCGTGGAGAACGTGAGGAACTTAATGTCCGCGAGGGTGGGGTAGAACATAATTTGGACGGGCGCGTGAGTCTTCAGATCGCTCTCCAAAATCACCCTGGTGGACTGGATACCTTTCGACAGGCCTCCCGAGACCACCATGCAGTCTAACAGCCTGACCGTGCTCGAGGCCGTCGTTGCACAAGTACCCCTCACTTCTGGATACACTATGCAACTGGGTAAACTGCTTGCCAAGTCACACTCATGTAGCTCAGCTGGCTCCATGTTGAAGTCGCCTCCGATGATGTGAGGCTTGCGGTAGCTCTGTGCCACCGCTCCGATCGTGGCCACAATCTTGAGGCTCTCAGCGGAGAGCCCCTCAGAATCGCGCAAGTAGGTCGAGATGCAAAGTATCGATTCACCCCCAGGAATCTGCACCCAACAACCGACAGCTCTTGCTTTGTATATTTTGTGGCCAGCCTCCAGGTCGTAGCATCCCAGAAACGAACGGACGAAGATCGCCACCCCGCCCGAAGCTCCTGAGCCTACTCCTGCCTCAGCCGCCACGAACCGAAACTTCCAGCCTTGCTTGAGGGCCCAGCTGGAGGCCTCTTCAATTTGGCCGTCGATGACCAACTTGTGCTCTTGCAGCAAGATAATATGTGCTTCCGAACGTTGCAGCCAGGGTTTAGCCGACCCCCAGGAGGTGACATTGGCCGTCTCCACAACCAACTCAAAACTTTCCGGTCCAGGGCTGCCTAGACGCAGAAACTCGCCCAGGGGCTCGGAGCCTGGCTCGGGGGGCGGAAAACGGCACAGCCGATTTAAAAGCTGGTGCGCCTCTGCAGGGTCTGGCGCACGCCGACTCTCCGCATGAGGCGCATCTGCGCTCGCAAAAAGGTGCCCCTCTGGGGGGGGGGGGGGGGGGATATCAGGCGAGGTAGAAGATGCTGATGCTCAGGCCCAACAGCTGGCCCATCTCGTTGCCGTCCCCCTGCGCGCTCATGCGGATGCCGCTGCAGCCTGCTCTGGTGCAGGGGGAGGTGCCTGGGACGCTGCACGTCGGGCTCGCTCCCTGACGTTCTCGCCCCCTCCAGCAGCCCCAGCTGTGCTCGTACATGAAGACCCCGAAGCTGGAGCTCCTGTCCCTGGAGCTGCCGCCGCTGCTGCTCCCTGTGCTGCATCTCCTCCACCTGCAGCTTGATCATCTTCTTCTACTGCTTTACGTCGTTTCCTCCCCAATCTTTCCACGTGCTGCGCGTGCTGCTGCTTGGTAGTGTCCCACTGGCTGATGATACCGCCGAGGGCTTCCTTGGTGACCCTGGCGATGTGTGACTTGAACTCGTTCGTTCTGTCGCGCAGAATCTGCTTGTCGCCTTCTGTGACCACGTACTCGTCCTCAAGCACGCTGAAGATCCCCCCTGCGTCCACGAACTCGAGACAGGCCAACTTGCCGTCCACGATGTCGCGAAGCTTAAGCCCAGCAGGCTGAGGAGTAACCACCTTCTTGTCGCACACTGAGCTGTGTAACGGGTCGACCAACGCTTTGTGCTGCGCGTCGGCCTCCTCGAGCTCGCTCGAGAGCTGTTGGACAACTGCGGCCTTCTCGTGACACCAGGCTCTCCACTTCTCCAATTTATCGATTTCGCCGTTGAGCTTCTTCTCGAGGAACTGAACTCGCTGATGGGCTGCGGTGGCCCTCTGCTGGAGCGGCTTCTCCTCGGGCACTTTGTTGGCCGCGCGGAGCCGCTCCAGCGCGACCTTGTACTGGCTGGTTGCGGCCACATCACCAAAGCGATTGGCCAAGGAAACCATGCGCTCGAGCTCCTCCTCGCTGAGCGCCTCCCCAATCGGGATCGGCTGGGGTCCTGGCTGCAGGGCTGGCGGCCCGTTCGCCCAAGCTCCCAAACGGTCGAACTCAGGATCACTGGGCTCGGGCCTCGGTGCCTTGCAATGCTTGCAGAACCAGTAGCTCTCCAAGTTCTTTCCACATAGACATTGCCCGCACTTCCAGAAGGTCTGCTGCTGGTTCCCCTGGCCTCTTTTGCCCTTGCCATAGCCTTTGTTGCCCTTGTCGTTCCCCGAGTAACTCCAGCCTGCGTACCATGCATCATTGCGCTGGTTGGCGCGGCGCTGCCATGGCGGCGTAGCTGGGGCCATCCTGACGACAGGAAGGCGGGGATGCTTGCAACTGAATCTGGCTCGCCTGTGCAGCGTGCCGTTTTGAAGCTCGCACAGGCAAGGCCCCCGCTCTCGGGTCAAGCGGTCTGGGCCCAAAACGGCTAGAGGAGGAGGAGGAGGAGGAGGAGGAGGAGGAGGAGGAGGAGGAGGATGCTGATGATGAGGATGGTGACGAAGATGATGATGATGCGGAGGAGGAGGAGGAGGGGAAGGAGGAGGAGGAGGAAAAGGAGGAAGTTCAATGTAAACCAAAGACGCATCAACGATGTTGCAGAAGTCCCTCCCTTCGAATTTCCTCTTCATACATCCTTACAAGCATTTATGTTCATTACGGGGAGTGACGCACTGGAAGACAACCGCTTGAGAATTATCCCTTGTGCCAAAACACCATTCCTTGACTTCAACGCCGCGAACCATTTTGACGGTTGCGTCCTGACAATCCGGAGTCGCGCAAAAACGAAATTCGTAGGACTTTAACACGCTAAACTACATGAACTGTTGCGTCCTGACAACACTAAGTCGTACGAGAACCCATTCCTGGTACTTCAATTATCAGAATCTTTCAGACGGCTGCACATTGTGAAAGCGAATGTGCGCGGCGCTCAGGCGAGAGCCAGATTCTGAAGAGGAGCCGCCCTCCATCCTTCAAGTTATTACAAATTTTTGAAACGAATGTGCGCGTCGCTAAAGCGAAGACGCATTTTGAAAACGCACCACCTTCCATCCTTGGAACTGTTGCAAACTTTTCGGATGAATATGTGCAATGCTCAAACAATAATGGCATTTTCCAATCGACCCGCCCTCCATCCGTGAATTGAAACAATTTTTAGCTTCAAGGTCAAACAACGTGAGGAAATCTCTCAAGCAAAACGTCCGGTCCGCTCTGCCGACACGTCTTGGGGTGTGACGGGCAGGAATTATTCACAAGGGAACGGGATGGAGGGAGGAGGAAGGGGAGAAGTGGGTGGATGAGGATGAGGATGATGATGCTGATGATGATGCGGATTATGATGATGCTGATACTGACGATGATGATGGATAGTGATGGTGATAGTGATGGAGATGATGGTAATGATAATGACGACGATGCTGACGATGAAGATGATGGTGATGCTGAGGATGATGATGGGGATGACGAGGATGATGGGGGTGATGCGGATGATGAATACGATGGGGATAAACGATGCAGAAGATGCTGAACATGATGTTTATGGTGCTGGTGATGATGCTGCTGATGATGATGACGATGCTGATGATGCTGATGATTCTGATTATGATCATGCTGCTGATGATGATTATGATCATGATGATGATGCTGATGCTGATGCTGATGATGATGATGCTGCTGCTGAGGATGAGGAGGAGGAGAAGCAGGAGCAGGAGCAAGAGGAGGAGGAGGACGAAGAGGAGGAGGAGGAGGAGAAAGAGGATGTGGAAGAGGAGGAGGATGAGGAGGAGGAGGATGAGGAGGAGGAGCGAGGAGGAGTGGGGAGAAGCGAGGAGGAGGAATGGGGAGAGGAAGAGCAGAAGCAGGAGAAGGAGGAAGAGGAGGAGGAGGAGGAAATCAGGATGGAGGGTGGGGTAGAGGATGATGATGCTGATGGTGATGCTGATGATGGTGATGCTGATATTGACGATGATGATGATGCTGTTGTGTAGTGATGGTGATAGTGATGGTGATGGTGATGATGATACTGATGATGCTGATGACGATGATGATGCTGATGATGCTGCTGATGATGATGATGGGGATGATGATGACGATGATGACGATGATACTGGTGATGCTGATGTTGATACTGATGATGAGCATGATGAGGGTGATGAGGATACTGATGATGATAATGATGCTGATGATGACTGTGCTGCTGCTGATGATGATGCTGCTGATGCTGACGATGCTGATGACGTTGATGGTGAGTATGGTTATGCTGATGATGATGATGATAGGAATACTGCCCCTGCTGATTCTGATCATGATTACCATGCTGCTGTTGATAATGAGGCTGATGATGCTGCTGATGAAGACAGTGCTGCTGCGGCTGATGATGATAATGATGAGAACGATTACGATGATGATTATGATGCTGCTGATGATGAGGCTGATGATGATTACGATGCTGCTGATGATGATGCTGTTTATGATCATGATGAGCGTGCTGCTGCTGTTGGTAAGGATGCTGCTGCTGAAGATGAACATGAACATGATGATGATGCTGGTTCTGATACTGCTGATGATGATGATGATGATGATGATGATGATGATGATGATGATGATGATGATGATGATGACGATGCTGCTGATACTGATGATGATGCTGCTGATGATGATGGTGATGCTGATGCTGCTGCTGATGATGATGCTGCTGATGGTGATGATGATGATGATGATGAGGAGGAGGATCAGGTTGAGGAGGAGGAGGAGAAGCAAGAGGATGATCAGTGAGGGAGGAGCGGCCGAGGAGGAGGAGGATGAGGAGGATGAGGGAGGAGGAGGGGGAGGAGGAGGAGGAGAGAGGAGGAGGAGTGAGAGAGAGGAGGAGAAAGAAAAGGAGGAGGAGGAGGAAATCGTGAAAGGGGGGGGGTAGTGGAGGAGATAGGGGAGGAGGGGGGGGGGGGGGGAAAGCAGGAGGAGAGGGACAGGAGGAGGCGGAGGAGGAGGAGGAGGAGGTGGTGGAGGTGGAGGAGGAGGGGGAGGAGGAGGAGGAGCAGGAGGAGAAGGAGGGAAGAGGGAGGAGGGAGGAGAAGGAGAAGGAAGGGGTGGAGGAGGAGATGGACGATAAGGAGGGGGAGCAGCAGCAGGAGGGGGAGAGCAGGAGGGGCGCAGTTTTAGTTGAGCCTGCTCTGTATGTACTTCCGCATCACAAGACTGATGGCATCACTGGAACTATCGTTGTCGGGCTGAAGCTTCGCATCGCGCGTCTCTGTGAGCAACCAAGTCGCCTGTTACCCCCCTCTCCCACTCCCACCACTCTAGACCTCCGCCTTGGGAGCGCCATGCAGGAGGGGTTCCCTCTGCCCAGCTGCGATACAGTCGTCGTGCCATCGTGCTACCACTAGGAACGCCAAGCAGGGACCGCGAGATCGGCCGCGAATACGCTTCCCCGACCTAGCTTCACGGAACGGCCCGAAGACCAGACAGAGTACCTCCTGAGCCCAGAGTGGTCCTTGATTAAGCGTCTCGACAGTAGTCTGCACCCAATCTTCATGAGAACGGCGACCCAACTAGCGAGTCTTCGCGCCTGTGGTTCGACCGAGACTCACAAACCAAAACCAACTCTTTGCCAACATCGCCAAAGATGACCCGTACATGCGCAAGCAACGATAACAATAATGCTCACGATTCATTTGCCTCCTGGGCCTGGAGACGAGGTGGGGGAGAGAGATGAACAGGAGAGTTGGGAAGAGGGAAGATGGCTGGGGGGAAACCGTCGATGCCGATGTCGATGTCGATGTCGATGCCGATGCCGTCGCCGTCGCCGTCGCCGTCGTTGTCGTCGTCGTCGTCGTCGTCGTGGTCGCTGCAGTGATCATCGTCGTCGTCGTCGTCAATCTGTCGATTTCGTCGTCGCCGTCGATGGGCCCAGGCCTGCCGAGGCCGGCTCCGCCGCGGCGGAGCCGCCGCACCCGCGCGGCCGCAGCGACGTGGGAGCCAGGCCGTCCGTGAAGCCCGCCTCTCTTCCGGCGGCACTCGCGGGCGGCGGAGGCACCTCCCCCTCGCTCCTCCCTCTGCCCTCCCTCTCCTCGCTCCTCCCCTCCTCCTTCTTTCTCCTCCTCGCCCTCCTCCTCCTCCTCCTCCTCCTCGCTCCTCCTCGCTCCTCGCTCCTCCTCCTCGCTCCTCCTCCTCCTCCTCCTCCTCCTCCTCCTCCTCCTCCTCCTCCTTCTCATCCCCGCATCCTCGCTCTTCGCCCCTACCTCCCTTCTCCTCCCTCCTCCTCGTCTTCTTCCTCCTCCATTCCTTCTCCTTATAAATAACTCCTCCATGTCGCACCCCGAAGCCGGTCGAAAGGGCGAGCCTGGCGTTTCGCCTGAGACTTCACAATGTATGATCTTGAAGCTTACATGTTGCAGTAGTTTCACGCACGGAGGGCGGGTTGTTTTCAGAATGCGGCTCTCGGACTAGCGCCGCGCACATTCGTCTTAAATGCGCGCAACTATTTTTGCTGAGTGAAGGCGGGCCGTTTTCAAAACTTGGCTCTCGCCGAAGCGTCGCGCAGATCTTTCGTTGTACGAGCTTACAACGGTTTCAAGGACTCCCATGCTTTACGTCCCAGGAGTGGTGTTGTGGCGTGATGTTGGACTGTCAGTGCGCAACAACTACCTTGATTCGCCGTGTTGAAGTCCCAAGAATGGTGTTCTGGCGCAATTCAGGATCGTCAAGACGCAACGGTAACGGTGATTCGCGGCATTGAAATCTCAAGGATAGTGTTCTGGCAGAAGTCAGAATCTTCAAATTGTTGTCAAAGCCCGCCTGCCCGATCCGAGCGTTAAGATCCGCCCGCCCAACCCGCCCGTTAGTTCTGCATGTTCGTTTGCTTGGAAGCCGCCCGTCAATTTTGATGTACCAGTTGCCGGGATCGCCTGTGAGGGTCCGCCCGCTCGGCCCGACCGCTTTCCTATCCCGTTCGCCCGACCCGCCCGTGCGTCAGCCTTTTCGCTTGCTGTCAAAATCACCCGCAGGTTAATGACCGCATGCCCCGCCCGGCAGGGTCCGCCCGCCCGATCCGCCTTTCTTACCCTGTTAGGGCATGCCCAGTAGCTGGCATAACAATAGGTGATAGGTGCCGCCAAAGGGGGGTACGCTCATACATGAAAATGGCGAAAGACGAGGGCGATGAGAGCGAGCAGTTTTGATCCGATAGCTGTTTAATCCCACCAGCTCTCTGGGCGTAGGTGGTCTAACGGGATTATTTCTTCCCTCTTACACAAAACCCCTCTTCCCCTTAGGGGAGGGGTTTACCCCTCCCTGTTTATCACTGTTCCCTTTTAACCAACACCCCTCCCCCAAGCGACTTGTAGCAAATGGGGAACCATGAACCCCCCCACCATCCCTCGTAACAAGCCACACACACAACACACTCTGCCTCCAAAGTCGGAGCATGCGCAACCAACCCGATGCTGCATCCCCCCACCATCCCCGTCACAAACACAATACAGAGTACACTTGGGGGCGGCGGCGGCGGCGGCTGCGGCGGCGGCTGCGGCGGCGGCGGCTGCGGCGGCGGCGGCGGCGGGGGCGGCGACGGCGACGGCGGCGGCGGCGGTGGCGGCGGCGGATTGGCCCCCAGTAGCTGGCCATCCAAAGACGACTGCTGCATATGCTGCGGCTCGGGCCAGGCTCGGGTGCTATGTATGTGTTGGGAGGGCGGGTGGGAGTGAGCGAGACGGCTTGCGGGCGGGGAGGGCATCTTGACCCCTCCCCCTACCCCCTCCCATGGACTTTTTGGGCGGCGATCGCGGGTGGTTGGAGGGCCCTTTATCGGCCCCTGAGAGGGCTAATTTTCGACACGCATCACGAGTATCGTGGCCCCCAAAGGGGGAGCGATCGGGACCCTCCCTCCTTTGATCGATAGCCTCGAAGATGGCCCCAAGAGGCGCTCCAAGGCTCCCAAGAGAGCCCCAAGAGAGTCCCAAGAGGGCCCCAAGAGGGTCCCAAAAGGGCTCCAAGAGGCACCCGAGAGGCCCCCGAGCGGTCTCAGAGAACCCAAGATGACCTCCAAGATGGCTCAGATAGCCCAAGCTGGGATGGCTCCCAAGATGCTCCAAACGGTCCCGAGACCGCTCCAAGAGCGCTCCAAGGGAGCCCCTAAGAAGCGGTTCGCCAGCTCCTGAGGGGGCAGCCGAGTTGGGGACCCCCCCATCTTGTAATCGATGGCCTCCAAGATGATCCCAAGAAGCCTTCCAGGGTTATCAAGAGGGTTTCAAGAGGGCCCCCCGAAACTCACAGAAAACACCAGCAGTAGCAGCAGCCGCAATAATACCTCTAGATGGTTCCATGAGTCCTCGTCCGCGTCGTCCTCATCCTAGTCCTCGTCCTCCTCGTCCTCGTCCTCATCCGCGTCCTCGTCCTCCTCGTCCTCATTCTCCTCCTCCTTCTCCTCCTCTTCCCCTCGCCCCCACGCGGCCCCCAGGGATGGCCCGAAGAGGCCTTCCAAAACCACCCCCTTGCTCCCAAAGATCTTTGGGTTCACCCTGGTTGCTCGCTTTGTTTTCCTAGATGTGTCTCTTCGTCCCTTTTCCCGTCAGCTCTCGATGGCAGGGCTTCTGAATGGGCTGGTGGGGATTTGCGAAACGTGAAAAATTTTCACTTATGAAGAAGTCCTCTTGGGTCGCGCACGAATGTTCTTGTGATGGAAAACTCTGGTTCCCAAATTACGTGGTTGGCCCCGGGGCTACACATGCAACGGCTCCCGCTGGATCCTTCCTACTAACTCATTCGGCGGCGAGCCCACAGGGGAACTGACGAGGGGGCGGGCCTTCTCAGAAGGCTCGGGCTCGGGAGGCCTCCAGTCGTCTGGCCAGTTTCCGAAGCCTTCTTCGAAGACGCAGGCGGCTTCTCAGAAGGCTGGGTGGCTTCAGAGAAGCCCCGCCGCCTTCTGGGAATGCCTGCGTCTTCTCCTTGCCCCCTGGGGCGCGCCGCCGGTTTCTTCCAGACGGGCGCTATCGCTCGAGACTTCCTCTGCGTGGTGCCCGAGAGCAGCCCTGACGTCCGAAATTCAGACAACGTTCGTGACATGAAAGCGCTCTCGCCGCTCCGGAGTTGCGCTGGTCGCAGAACGATGAAGGCGAGGAACGAATCGATCCCTAGGTGCCCCCCTGTGACTGCCGTGGAGCCTCCTACTCCTCCTCCCCTCCTCCTCTTCCTCCTCC
This sequence comes from Prorocentrum cordatum, assembly GCA_963575745.1. Taxonomy (NCBI): domain Eukaryota; class Dinophyceae; order Prorocentrales; family Prorocentraceae; genus Prorocentrum; species Prorocentrum cordatum. The sequence continues at coordinate 126,967 of CAUYUJ010016256.1, forward strand.
TCCTCCTCCCTCTCTCTCACAGCCTTGGCGCGGCTATCCCTCTCCACCGCGGCGCCGCCCCACGCGTGGCCGCGGGGCTAATACCGCGGCGGTACCGCATCGCGCCGATACCGGTAGGTTCCGAAGAGGAGAAGAGTAGGGGGAAGACCGCGCAAAGTTTTCATAATCTAGAGGAAGGGGGAGGTGCATGTCTCGCATACGGCGGTGCGCAATGGCGATGCGTTCTTTGTACTTGTCGTAGGAGATGCGGCCCGCCTCGTAGCCGGCTTCTATGGTGCGGATCCGCAACTGGAGCTCTTTGTCCCATTTGTCCTGATTTTTGGCTGCGACCTTGCGTGGATCGCATGGTAGGAGCTATTCTGGTGGCCGTCGTAGCTGAGCTGGCTGCCCTCGTCGCTCAGGTGGCCATCGAAATGTAGCTGGTCGCCCTCGCAGCAGCTCTGGTGGACCTCGTAGTTCAGCTGGTGGCCAAAGTCGCTCAGTTTGCAGTTTGCAGCCTTTGTAGTTCAGCTGGTGGCCTTGGTAGATCTGCAGGTGGTCGTCGTAGCTCTAGCGGTGGCTCTCGTAGCCCAGCGGCTGTCCCTGGCGGCTTAGCTGCTGGCCGAAGTAGCGCAGCTGGTGGCCCAAGTAGCTCAGCTCGTGGTCCTCGTAGCTCCGCAGTTGGCCCGGGTAGTTCTGGTGGTTCTCGTTGATCGGCGGGTGGCGCTGGTACTTCAGCTGGTGGCCTTTGAAGCTCTTCTGGTGGCTCTCGAAGTTCTTCTGGCAGTCCTTGAGGAGCAGGGGGCGGCTCTCGTAGCTCTGCGGGTCCAGGTGGCTCAGCTGGCGGCCCTCGAAGCTCCGCTCGGTTTCCGTTTAGCGTAACTCGTGGTCCTCGGGCTTCTGCCGGTGGCTCTGGTGGCTCCGCTGGCTTCATGAGGCAGCTACGGAGGGGTGTGCCGGCGGACCTGGCGCAAGGCAACTTCCACGTCGTCATGTCCATGGCCGCGTGGTGGTGGTATCGTCGTCCCTGCTTGTGGAGGTAGCTGTTCCAGCCAGGTGGCAGGGAGGCTGGTGCCAGTGGCTCTAGTAGTTCGGCTGGTAGCTCTCGTAGCTCGCAGGTGGTTCTCGAAGCTCTGCGTGTCGTCCTCGTAGATCGGCTGGTGGCCCTCGTACACCTGCTAGTGGCCCTCTTAGCTCTGCGCATAGTCCTGGAAGCTCAGCGCGTGGTCATTGTAGCTCTGCGAGTTGCTCGCCAAGTTCAGCTGGTGGCTCTTGAAGCTGAGTGGCCCTATAAGCTCTGGATCTTGCCGTCGTAGCTCTGTTCGTGGCCCTCGACTTTCAACTGGTGGGTATTGACGCTCTGCATCATGCCGTTGTAGCTCTGCTGGTGGCCCTCGAGGCTCAGCTGGTAACTCTCTAAGCTCTTCGTTTTGCCGTCGAAGCTCCACTGGTGGCCCTCGAAGTTAAGGCACTGGCTCTTGAGGCTCTGCTTCTTGCCATCGAAGCTTAGCTGGTGGCCCTCGTAGTTCGGTCGAGTCCAGAAGTCGCGACGATGGGGGAATCCTCGGCGACGTAGCCCGCAGGGGTAGGTGTGGGGGGCCGCCGCGTGGGAGGATAATACCTATCTTAATTTTCCTGTTCGTGCTGAGGCGCCCGCGGGGGCAGGGGGGGGCGCAGGCTCCCCAGCGGCCAGGAGGTAGTCGAGGAGCACGTCAGCTGGCCCCGAGGGCACGTTCACTTCGTAGCCCCCGAGGTCTGCATCGGAGTCGTCAGCTGCCAAATCGTAGTGCTCCACGTGCAGAGTGTCGCTGCAATTCTGGAAGCTGTGGCCGCTGTAGCCGTCGTACCCTTGATCCTGGGACCCCGCGTTGCACAGGTGGCCATCGTAGCTCTGGAGGGCACTGTCGTCCAGGGGCCCGTCTGCGCCAGGGGAGGGCGCCTCTATGATTACACACTTGTGGTACTCGGTGTCGTACTTGTCGTCGTGCTTCTTGTCGTAGTTGCTGTCGAACCTGGTCGCCTTGCGAGGGCGGCTGTGGCAATGATAGTGGTATCGTTGGGTTGAGGTTGTATTTCATGTCGGGCGTTGTGCCTGGCTCGTTTTTGGGTAGCGTTTGCTCGCGCCTGCGCTCCTCTAATCATGCGTGTATGGTCTCGGCATGCGTGCCAGTAGGTCTCAACCGGGGTGGGTCGACCTCGTAGCCCTTCTTGAAGATGTCCGCCTTGAAATTGAACAGCTGGTGGTTGATGTTGCACTCGCGGTTAATTACCCCGTCCCAAATGTTCGCCCTCTGGTGGATGACGCGGAAGTCGCGGTTGATCACCTTCTCATGGTACGCGCGCCGCACGCTTCCTGGGTAGTCGAAGCCAATCCGGCGCCAATCTGGCGGGCCCCATCTGGCAAACGGGGGCCATCTGGCGAGGGAGCCAACGCGAATCCAGTCTGGCGAAGAACCCAAATCATCCAGCTTGGCCGGGCCAGATTGGCCCTTGGGGCCCAATCCAATCTGACAGTCTGGCCTTCGACTACCCAGCGTGGGAAACGTCGATGCTCGATCGGCCGGCCCTCGAGGAGGAGGAGGAGGAGGAGGAGGAGGAGGAGGAGGAGGGGGCCCAATCCAATCTGACAGTCTGGCCTTCGACTACCCAGGCTTCCGGTGGCGCGGCGGCGCGCTGAGGCGGCCCCTCGAGGGCGGCCGCGCGGGCGGGGCGCGGCGCCGGGGCTGAGCACGGGGGATGAAGACCCCGCGAACGGCCTTGAACCAAAAGTTCTTCTCCTCCTGCTCCTCCTCTAGGGGGAAAACAAACCTACCTCGCTTTTGACCACCCTCGCTTCCAAGAGATACCAAACGATGCCGAACTACGGTCTGTACTGGTCAGGCCGCTTGACGAGGAGGCGCGTGGTATGACTTGGTTTTGCCTGGAAGCGAAAGCGGGGTAGGTAATTCACCCTTCGATCCTCCTCCTCCCGTCATTCAGGGGGGGGGCGCCCGCATTGGAAAGGGAGACTTGTGTGGACTTCTGAAAGGGGGACTTGGGACGGGAGGGTGCGTGGCAGCATCGGCTGGTGCATCTTGGGTTTGCTCTGGTCCTCCTCCTCCTCCTCCTCCTCGCAGTCGCCGCTCTTCTCCTCACCCACCCCGCCTTGCCGGACCAGACCACCCGGTAGCTGCCGTCCGCGTTCTGCCTCTCCACCTTCGCTGCGTACCTCGGACGGATCTGTGCGCACGTGTGGCCCCAGCGCAAAGCTCCTTCCTCCAACGAAGCCTTCAGGATTTTGGGCAACGATAGGGGGATAGGCATAGGGGGGATGTATCGACCTCGGATGGCCGATACGTCGCCCATGTATCCTCGATACATCGTCGATGCAGACAGTCCCATGCATCATCTATAGATCGTCGATGCATCGCCCTGCTATCAACGGCACATCGTCGATGTACCAGCCATTCGAGGCCGCTGCCCCCCTATTCCCCCCCTGTCGTTGCTCCCAACAGGAGGCCCAGCAACGACGCAGGCCGCCGCGTCCTCGACCGGCCCTCCTCAGAGGCAGGCGTGGGGGGACAGATAATGACATATAAGCGTGAAAACTCGGAGATCCGCGCGGACTCCTCAAATCGGCGCTGGGCCCCCCTCCCTGGCGCGCGGAGCGCGCCAGGGGCGGCGCCGCAGGCGCCGCCAGAGTGCCCCAGCGCCGATCCGAGGAACCCGCGCGGACCTCAGAGTCTTTCTGCTTATATGTCATTGTTTGTCCTCCCCCACTTGTTCCAGTGCTCCTGCTTAGTTGTCTGCCTGTCATTGTTCATCTTTATATGCCATTGTTCTTATGTTTATGTGTCATTGCTCATTGCTTATGTTTAGTTTTTGTTAGTGTTTATGTTTAGCTTACGCCAGTGCTTGTCCCCCTGAGGTGCACGGGGCGTGCGTGCGCCCTGGACGTCCGGCGCTGCGGCTCTTTCGGCGAGGGCCCCCCCCCTGCGTTGGCTGCGTGCGCCAGGGGGCAGGGGGAGCGGGGAGAAGGAGGAGACGGAACAGGAGGAGGAGGAAGGAGGAGGAGGAGGAGGAGGAGGAAGAGGAAGACGAGGAGGAGGAGGAGGAGGAGGAGGAAGACGAGGAGAAGGGGGAGGAGGAGGAGACGGAACAGGAGGAGGAGGAAGGAGGAGGAGGAGGAGGAGGAGGAGGAAGAGGAAGACGAGGAGGAGGAGGAGGAGGAGGAAGACGAGGAGAAGGGGGAGGAGGAGGAGGAGGAGGAGGAGGAGGAGGAGGAGGCACAGCGTGCGTGGAAGAGTCCCGATCCGATTTAACATGGAAGATCCGCAACCCGCCGAGCGGGTGATGAGAGAAAGCAGAGCAACATGGATGCAATGAGGTGGAAGCCGCTGAGGAGGGGCTCTGCGCAGGGCACCCGCGCATATGTAGAGCAGAAAACCCAGTCGACAAGGATGGACCAGAAGACGAGGCAGTTGGCGCCATCCCCGAAGAACCAGTCGTCAAGGAAGCTCCGCGAGCGGCAGAACAACATCAATCCAGGTCGGGCTCAGGCGGCAAATCCGTCCTCGTCGCAGCCTCAGCCGGACTGCCGAACAGGCCAGCCAATATGAAATCCTGAACCACCTCCGCCTCGGCATCGTCGACGATGTCATCAAATCTGCCGCCGTAATCTATCGGCTTTGCCTTCGGTTCGATGCGAGGGGGGCCATCGCAGCGTCCACCGGGAATCGTGGCTGCAGACGCGGCCTTGCCACGTTCGGGGCCCGCATCGACACCATCATCAAAGTGGTCGGACTCCATATCGCGTCCTTCCGGATGTTGTTATCTGCGTTCAGGACGACAGCGCCTCCGACCATAACGGCAAAGTATCACCTGCGGTGAACGCGCTCCTGGGACTGGCGAGGGCGATGCCGAGCAGTTCGAGAAGAGTCCCCGCTGCGACTGGAATGGCTCCGCCATCCGCGCCTCCAGTGCCTCGATAAGCCCAATAAGCTCCTGCCGTGTGCTGCCCACGCTGTGTTCCCATGCCTCGGCTTTCTCTTCGCTCTCGTGCACGGCCCTACGCAGGTGGGAGACATGATCACTGATCGCCATGAGCATGGAATCACGGCGGCCGCTCGAGGACTCCAGGCGCGGCTCAATCGCACTGACCACTGCCGCCCGCACGCGAGACGAAACAGACGTGCCGCTGATCTCCGGGGCGAGCTCCGTGGCCGACTCCGCAGCGGCCCTCGCCACCAGGCAAGGAGAGGGACTGCGAGCACGTCAGCCCCTCATCTTCTCCTCGAGCACCTCCATCTTCCGCCTTAGGTCAGTGGTGGTCATATCTGAAGGGGCCCCAGGACACACAAATAAATACACACAAATAAACAGATTCCCCATATTTTCGCATATTTTCTTATTTGCCCATATTTTCTGGGGAATCGACGATTAATTGTGTCTGTGTGTTTCTGTTCCTCCTGAATATCGTCCGAATTGCGGGAGAGGTCATCGATTGAGCTGCTGTCATTCGTCCTCGCTCGACCTCCTCGCTGGCACGTCCGCGCGCACCTGCGCCCGCAACTCCTCCTTCTCCTTGATGAGGGTGCCGAGCGAGCTATCCTGAGCCTCCACCAGCGCCGCGTGAGCATTGAGCTGCGAGTCGTACGACTGCTGGGCACTCTGCAAAACCGCGGGGATGGAGAACACCGACGGCGCAACCTCAGCAGCGCCCCCTGGCACGAAAGCCGGCGCCAGCTTGTTGAAAGCGACATGCGTGGTGACATGACGGCCCTCGATCTGTGCGGAAGTGGGCGATGCCAGCCTCTCGCGCTGCTCGACCACTGGCCGCGTGGCAACTGTGGAGGGGGCTGCTGGACCACCAGGGCGGCGAATCCGAAGAAGAGCAGCGTCCAGGTCAGTGCAGAGCACGGTGCAGAACTCCTCGGGCAAATGTCGAATTGTCTTGTAGGCCAGGTCGAGCTTAGCGATCTTCGACATGACCTTCAGCGCGTCGGAATCCATGTGCTTCCGGTCGTACATGAAGCCACCTCTGAAAGAGGTGACGTGGCGCCCCTGGTGAGTGGCGAATGTCTGTATGACCGAGTGCGAGAACCTCGCCAGCTGCGCGAGCTCAGCAGAGGGCGCCATACGGTCTCCATGGCCACCGTTCTCTCCGAGGGGCCTTCGCTTCGTCCAGCCAGGCATGGCGGCCAGAAGTGGGATGCGTCCGAGGGGGCAGAAGTGCCTTGAGCCAAAATGGCTACGGAGGAGGAGGAGGAGGAGGAGGAGGGCGGGGTCTTCCCTGGAAGCAGGAAGCCGCCGGTCGCGTGTTTTGCCTCCTCACAAAGAGGCTGCTTCTTGGAAGGCACTGGCCCTGCATCTATAGCTAAGGCCGCGCCTTTTTCCAAGAAGCGCGGGTGTGTGCTTCTCAGGAGCCTTCCCCCCTCCCCCCTAACCCCCCTTTTTGCGCGTGGCCGACAGGACCTCCCGGCCCGTGAGCCCGAGGCCGCTGCCTCCTCCCGCGCCCTTTTCCCCCTTGGCCCGAGGCAAGCCTCCGCGGGGGCCAGTCGTGGGGACGGGCTGGCTGCTTCGGTCTCCTGGGCGAGGCCACCGCGCGCCTGGGCACGGCCCGGCGCGCGAGGCACGCGGCACGCGCGGCCCGGACCTCCGCCGAGGCCCCTCGCGGCACTCCGCGGCCCCAGAGGTCTCGACCGCCTCCCCACGGGCAATTTCTCGTCCCAGATTTCCGTTCTGGATGGCCCCGGGGCCCACAGGAGCGGCCCGGAGGGCCGACATCGGGGCAGGATCCCCGGACTGAAAGGATCGGCTCGTCGGAGGCCTGGGGGGTGTAGGTGCCACAAACAGGAAGGGCCAGAATCGAATCGATGAGCGGGATCGGCGATCGAGATGGACCGGATGGGCGGAAATCGGCAGGCTAGTAAGGCCCAAATCGAAGTCCCGATCGGAATCCGAAGCCGAATCGAATCGGTCTCGGAATCGATCAAAATCGAACCGAATCGAGTCGGAGGAGTCGAAATGACCCCTGACAGGGCACAGCGTGGCACAGCTCGGCACAGCATGGCGTGCGGCGCGAGTCCCTGCCCTCGCCTCCAACGCCTCGTCCTTCGGCGACGGCAAGTTCGCGTCGTGACAATCCGGCGTGTTGGTTCCTGAGACCGCGGGGATCGTTCAACCTTGAACGATCGGCTGTTTCCGAAACGTCCGATCCTTCAACAGCGACCGAGTCTGGGTCGCCAGCGGCGTTCAAGCTTGAACGCCGGAGGCGGCATCGCCGCCGATCGACACAACGCGAACCTGCCGTAAGCAAAAATGACCATTGGTGCGCGACTTCTGGGTGCCGCGGGGAGACCGAACCGGAACGCGCAAACCGCTGCTATCATGTCACGGTCAGCAATATGGTGACCCCACTGTGCCCACACCAAAGGTCACTTCCGCGAAAGGTCACTCTTACGCACAGCTGAGTCCTGCCCCCCTCCTTTCTGGACGTTGGGCGGGCATGAGCTCTTTCGTTCCGCCAGCCTGCCGCCACAGCCATCCTGGCCTCGCGGGTTACCCCCACCTGCGGACTGGGAACGACTCGTAGCTCTGATGCCATACCACTGCGGCTCGCCCTGCACGCCCGCGCAGTAGCAAACCCAGTGCAAACGTGGCAAGCCAGTGATGGCCACCCACTGCTTTCCTCTGCACCCCCGCCCAGGGCTCTGGCGGCAGCGCGCCGAGCCCGCCCGCCGCGAGCCGCCCGGCACCCTCGCCCGACGAGGCCGTCCCTCCTCTCGGCGTCTCCTCTCCTCCGCCGCCGGGCGCCCTCCGGCGCCTCGCGTTCTCTTCCTCCGCCGTGCTGCCGTGCAGCTGTTGCGTCTGCGTGGCGGCAGCAAACATCTGACTTCGGCGAAGCGGCGCGCACAGGATAAAACCTCAGCACGCGGTGGGAAGGAAGGCTCAGAGACACTGGGAAGCAGGGTTGCCCTTTTTTGACGAGAGTTTTGATCAGCTGGGATCCTAGCGCCAGGATGGTATGACAACAACGACATAGCATTGACACCGACTTGGGCGTTGTGGCCTTAAAATTAAGCCGCAAGCTAGTGCGACCAAAGGATGGGCAGAGAGACATGGTGAAAATACGGGGTGCCCGCAAGGCCGTGGAGTAACGAAGCAGGCAGCCTACAAAATAGTAAAGGGTGCACAGCCATAAACCATAAGCGTACACACATAACCATAAACCATAACCGTTGCGGCACCGGCGGCCCCGCGTGCCTGGGTTTGTGATCCCTCGCGCCCCCTGAGAGTCGCGCACCAAAGTCTACTCTGAAGTGAGGACACTTTTACGCGTCGCCGACACAGCTTACACCACACAGCTTGCACGGATGTTGCACCGCGCAGCCTGCACCACCTAGCATACACCACGTAGCTTGCATCACCACGTAGCATGCACCACGTAGCTTGCACCAAATAGCTCGCACAGCATAGCTTACTCCACACATGCTGCACCACGTAGCTTACATCCCACAATGCAACACCTTACTGTTCGGGGTCCACGCTGGCGAACACTGTCAAACAGAGAATTCAAAACAAAGTTGGGAGGCCGGAAGGGGGGCCAAAAGAAGGTGGATCAGGACTTCGTAGTGTGCTTGTCAGAATAAGGTGGCCGTGGGGGCTCTGGGATGGTCAGAAGTTGTTACCGTGCACACCTTAATCCGAGGCCGACTCTTGTTTGAAATAATATCCCGATCGCCGCCGCATCGGATTATCAACGTAAAGCGACAGAGGCTTTGAGTGGAGCTAGCGAAAAGGAGGAGGATCAGCACTCTGTAAGGTGCTTTGCAGAACCAAATGGCCATGGGGACTCTGGGATGGCTAGAGCCATGTCGCTGACTTCGGAAATCCTGAACCACAACACTGAAGGGGCCCTAGGACACACAAATAAATACACACAAATAAAAGATTCCCCATATTTTCCTATATTTTCTGGGTTTCTGTCTTCCCCCCCACTGCCCATATTTTCCCATATTTTCTGGGAATCGACGATTAATTGTGTCTGTGTGTTTTTTCCCCTCCTGACACTTTCACGTCTGTCGCCTTCCGCCGGCTTCCGCTGGCGGACCCACCGCCGTCATACCTCCCGCCGGCCTCCGCCGAGGGCAAAAGACGCGCCGCAGGCGCGGCCCCATCTGGCATGCGCCGGATGGTATAGTTGATCTGCTAAGTGGACCCGAAGTCGACATTACAGTCGAGGCGTTGACCTAAGGAACCCAAAATAAGGAACGAGGCCCCTTTTTTCCATGAGTTAACCTTCGATTTCCGATCGAAAACCTAAGGAGAGCCTGAGGCAAGCTGCGAGACACTTAATGAACGCGGAGCCCCTCCCCAACCAAAAGGGTTCCTTCTTCAGGGCCCCGACTGTACGTTTGCTTTTGCGCTTTGCTCGGTATTCCGATCGCCGCCTCGGACTAGAAACATAACGTGGGAGGTCAAACGTGGCAGCAGTTCTACGTCGGAGGCCAAGAAGCCAAACAGTAGCGACGACAGTTCTAAGTTCTGGAGCGCCAGGAGCCAGAGAGTGACGACAATGCGTGGGGGGGGTCTGAAAAAACAACAACAGCTATCCGGGCGAAGGACCCAACCATATGCAAGTGTGAGAACCGGAGGGGTGCGCCAAAATGGGGCGGGGCCGCCATGCGAACCCTGCCACTGGGGCCTTTGGCGGAGCTCCCTGTGAGGCCATGAACCGTGTGCCGGGTGCGCCAAAATGGGGCGTGGCCGCCATGCAAACCCTGCCACCGGGGCCTCCAGTGGAGCTCCCTGTGGGGCCGCGAACCGTGTGCGGGTTGCGCCACAATGGGGCGGGGCCGCCATGCGAACCCTGCCACTGTGGGCCTTCGGTGGAGCTCCCTATGGGGCCACGAACCGTGTGAGGGATGCGCCACAATGGGGCTGGGCCGCCGTGCGAACCCCTGCCACTGAGGCCTTCGGTGGAGCTCCCTATGGGGCCACGAGCCGTGTGAGGGGTTCGCCACAATCAGGTGGAGCCGCCATGCGAACCCTGCCATTGGGGCCTTCGGTGGAGCTCCCTATTGAGCCACGAGCCGTGTGACGGTTGCGCCAAAACGGCGAGGGGCCGCCATGCGAACCCTGCCACTTCGCCTTTGGTGGAGCTCCCTATGGGGCCACGAACCGTGTGAGCGGGGTGCGCCAAAATGGGGCGGGGCCGCCATGCGAACCCTGCCACTTCGCCTTCGGTGGATCTTCCTGTGGGGCCACGAACCGTGCGAGGGGTGTGCCGAAATGGCGCGGGGCGGCCCTGCGAACCCTGCCACTGGGGCCTTCGGTGGAGCTCCCTATGGGGCCACGAACCGTGTGAGGGGTGCGCCCAAATTGGGCGGGGTCGCCATGCGAACCCTGCCACTGGGGCCTTCGGTGGAGCTCCCTATGGGGCCCCGAAACGTGTGAGCGGTGCGCCAAAATGGCGCGGGGCCGCCATGCGAACCCTGCCACTGGGGCTTTCGGTGGAGCTCCCTATGGGGCCACGAACCGTGTGAAGGGTGCGTAAAAATTGGGCGGGGCCGCCATGCGAACCCTGCCACTTCGCCTTCGGTGGAGCTCCCTGTGGGGCCACGAACCGTGTGAGCGGTGCGCCAAAATGGCGCGGGGCCGCCATGCGAACCCTGCCACTAAGGCCTTCGGTGCAGGGGTGCGCCAGAATGGGGCGGTGGTGCCATGCGAACCCGGCTACTGGGCCCTTCGGTGGAGCTCCCTATGGGGCCACGAACCGTGTGAGTGGTGCGCCCAAATGGGGCGGTGGGGCCATGCGAACCCTGCCACTGAGGCCTTCGGTGGAGCTCCCTATGGGGCCACGAGCCGTGTGAGGGGTTCGCCAGAATGGGACGGTTGCCATGCGAACCCTGTCACAAAGGCCTTCGGTGGAACTCCCTGTGGGGCCACGAACCGTGTGAGGGGTGCGCCAGAGAGGGGCGGTGGTGCCATGCGAACCCCGCCACTGAGGCCTTCGGTGGAACTCACTATGAGGCCACGAACCGTGCGGGGGGGGGCGCCGGAACGGGGCGGTGGTGCCATGCGAACCCTGCCATTGGGGCCTTCAGTGGAGCTCCCTATGGGGCCACGAACCGTGTGAGGGGTGCGCCAGAATGGGGCGGTGGTGCCATGCGAACCCTGCCACTGGGGCCTTCGGCGGAGCTCCCTATGGGGCCACGAGCCGTGTGAGGGGTGCGCCAGAATGGGGCGGTGGTGCCATGCGAACCCTGTCACAAAGGCCTTCGGTGGAGCTCCCTGTGGGGCCACGAACCGTTTGAAGCGTGCGCCACAATGGGGCGGTGGTACCATGCGAACCCCTGCCACTAAGGCCTTCGGCGGAGCTCCCTATGGGGCCACGAGCCGTGTGGGGGGTTCGCCAGAATGGGGCGGTGGTGCCGTGGGAACCCTGTCACAAAGGCCTTCGGTGGAACTCCCTGTGGGGCCACGGACCGTGTGAGGGGTGCGCCAGAATGGGGCGGTGGTGCCATGCGAACCCCGCCACTGAGGCCTCCGGTGGAACTCGCTATGAGGCCACCAACCGTGCGGGGGGGGGGGGAGGCGCCGGAACGAGGCGGTGGTGCCATGCGAACCCGGCTACTGGGCCCTTCGGTGGAGCTCCCTATGGGGCCACGAACCGTGTGAGGGGTGCGCTCAAATGGGGCGGTGGTGCCATGCGAACCCTGCCACTGATACCTTCGGCGGAGCTCCCTATGGGGCCACGAGCCGTGTGAGGGGTGCGCCAGAATGGGGCGGTGGTGCCATGCGAACCCTGTCACGAAGGCCTTCGGTGGAGCTCCCTGTGGGCCACGAACCGTGTGAAGCGTGCGCCAGAATGGGGCGGTGGTGCCATGCGAACCCTGTCACAAAAGCCTTCGGTGGAGCTCCCTGTGGGGCCACGAGCCGTGTGAGGGGTGCGCCAGAATGGGGCGGTGGTGCCATCGGAACCCTGCCACTGGGGCCTTCGGCGGAGCTCCCTATGAGGCCACGAACCGTGTGAGCGGTGTGCCAAAATGGGGCGGTGGTGCCATGCGAACCCTGCCACTGGGGCCTTCGGTGGAGCTCCCTATGGCGCCACGAAACGCGTGAATGGTGCGCCAGAATGGGCGCGGTGGTGCCATGCGAACCCTGCCACTGGGGCCTTCGGTGGAGCACCCTGTGGGGCCGCGAAACGCGTGAGGGGTGTGCCGATAAAGAGACATGCGGAGGGCAGAGGCAAGGAGGGGGAGGAGGGGGGAGGAGTAGGAGGAGAAGAGGAGAATGAGGAGGAGGAGGAGGCGGAGGAGGAAGAAGAGGAGGAGGAGGAGGAGGAGGAGGAGGAGGTGGAGGAGGAGGAGGAGAGGGGGAGAATCTGGGGGACGGACTATGTTTTTCGCGGCGCTTCTGGGCTCCTGGTAACCTCTGGAGACATCCTGGCGGAAGAGGACGGATAGTATGAACGGGAGGAGGAGGCGGAGGGAGATGATTATGATGCTGCTGCTGATGATGCTGCTGTTGATGATGATGATGCTGCTGATGATGATGACGATGATGATGACGAGGAGGAGGAGGAGGAGGAGGAGACGAGCGTGGGAGAGAGGAGGAGGAAGAGGAGGAGGAGGAGCAAGAGGAGAAGAGGAGGAGGAGAGGAGGGGTGGAGGAGGGAGGAGGAGGAGGCGGAGGAGGCGGAGGGAGGAAGAAGGGGGATCGACTATGTTTTTCGCGGGAGTCTGGGGATCCTGTGTAACCTATGGAGACATTCCTGGGGAAGAGGGAGAGGAATATGAAAACGGAAGGAGGAGGCGGAGGGAGATGTTATGCTGCTGCTGCTGATGTGCTGGATGTTGATGATGATGCTTGCTGTGCTGCTGCTGCTGCTGATGATGATGATGCTGATGATGATGATGTGATGATGATGATGAATTGATGATGATGATGGATGATGATGATGAGATGATGATGATGATGTGATGATGATGATGATGATGATGATGATGATGATGATGATGATGATGATGATGATGATGATGATGATGATGATGATGATGATGATGATGATGATGATGATGATGTTGATGACGATGATTATGATGACGAGGAGGAGGAGGAGGAGGAGACGAGCGTGGGAGAGATGAGGAGGAAGAGGAGGAAGAGGAGCAAGAGGAGGAAGAGGAGGAAGATGAAGAGGAGGAGGAGGAGGAGGAGGAGGAGAGGAGGAGGAGGATGATGAAGGAGGAGGAGGAGGATGAGAACGAGGAGGACGAGGAGGAGAGAACGGGAGGACGAGGAGGAGGGTGAGGAAGGGAGGAGGAGGAGGAGGGGAGGAGGAGGAGGGAGGAGAGGAGGAGGAGAAGGAGGAGGAGGAGGGAGGAGGAGGAGGAGGAGGAGAACGAGGAGGACGAGGAGGAGGAGAACGAGGAAGGACGAGGAGCAGCAGGAGGAGGAGGAGGAGGAGGAGGAGGAGGAGAGGAGGAGAACGAGGAGGACGAGGAGGGAGGAGAACGAGGAGGAAAGGAGGAGGAGGAGGAGGAGGGAGAGGGGGAGGAGGGGCGGAGAGGGGGAGTGGGAGGAGGGGGGAGGGAGGAGGAGGGAGGAGGAGGAGGAGGAGGAGTGAGGAGGAGGAGGAGGAGGAGGCCAGAGGAGGAGGAGAAGGAGGAGGAGGAGGAGGAGGAGAACGAGGAGGACGACGAGGAGGAGAACGAGGAGGACGAGGAGGAGGAGGAGGAGGAGGAGGAGGAGGAATGGAGGAAGGAGGAAGGAGGAGACGCGCCGCACCACCTCTTCAAAACGAGGACCCAACACCACAGGATGGTTGGGAATGACCCCACTTGGCATGTGGGGGGAAACAATTTGGATCATTGGTCAATTCAGACAACGATGGCCATTCCGAATCCGAGCAACATCTGTTCCAGGGCCACTCCTTGGGTCTGTCCTGAAAAAGTTTGAATACTTTGAACTAGAGTCTTGCTTTGGTTGAAAGGGGGGAGGGGGGGGGAGCTCCCTGACGAGCCCGTGAAGGAGAGCTGGAGACCACAAAATTGAAACTTCCTTGCACGCCTGTTCGGCCCAATGCTGAATGACAAGACGGGGATGGCGGGGGGGGGCACAATGACATGCGAGCAACCGTGCAAGCCCCCGAATGAAGGCACGCTGTTTTCGAGGCAGATCCAACCGTGGCAGCGAGGAAGGCCCCGGGGAGGCCCCAAAGGTGGAGGCACAGCGCCCAGGAAAGCCGCCGTTGTCTCGACGGGCCCTCCTCCGACACGCCTGCCCGTCGGTCTTCGGTCCAAAACTCGGGCCGCAGGCGGCCGCCTGGGACGATCCTGGCGTCCCCCCCCCCCCAGCTCGAGTAAAGTCAAGAAACTCATCATCATCGTCAAACAAATTAGTAGAGTACGAATAGTTTCGCGGACCTAGCTCGAGTAGCAGACCGAGTTCAGACCTCTAGATGCTTCAGACGAACGCGTCTGATCATTCTGGATGGATTAGGTGTGCGTACCAGCTCTGTAGCGTCTTGCGATGGGGCTCTGGTGGTCCTCCCCCGCCCCTCTCCCCATAAGCGAAGCGAGGCCCCCACGCACGGCCACTCATCGCCAAACTCATGCCCTCCATCCCGCCGTCCACCCCCACACCCGCACCCGCGCATCACCAACCCGATCACATCTCAAATTCCACCAACTGCCCCACCTATCGGGGAGACGTAAGACTCGGGTACCGGGGACTCGGGTTGGGCCCAACGGGGCCATCATAAAAATGACGAGACCCAATCCGAAATTTGACGCGGGCTCCCGCTGCAGACATCCCACGAAAACTGGACCGTCAAAATCCAGGACGCGCTCGTCAAAAAACGCTGGCAAACCCGAGTTCCGGCTTACTCGAGTCCTACGTTTCCCCGAACCTACACAGACACGCGGAACCTCACCAGGCAGGTCCGAGTCAGGCTCTGTCTCGCCAGGGCCGGGTCGGCGCTGCGAGGAGGGGCATGGGGTGCGCGGGTGCTCGAGCCGGGTCTCCCCTCGGAGAGCGGCCCTCTCCCCCCCCCCGCCCCCAGGTCTCCTCCGCCCCTCCCCCCCTTTTTCCTCCTCCTCCTCCTCCTCCTCCTCCTCCTCCTCCTCCTCCTCCTCCTCCC
>CAUYUJ010016256.1:142169-167169 GCA_963575745.1 Prorocentrum cordatum
ACACACACAAGACACACACAAGACACACACAAGACACACACAAGACACACACACACACAAAACACACACAAGACACACAAAACACACGCAAGACACACACAAGACACACACACAAGACACACACACAAGACACACACAAGACACACGCAAGGCACACACAAGACACACACAAGACACACACACACACAGAGACACACACACAAGACACACACAGACACACACACACACAGACACACACAATACACACAGACACACACACACAGACATACACACAGACACACACACAGACACACACAGTCACACACAAGACACACACACACACACAGACACACACACAAAACACACACAAGACACACACACACACAAGACACACACACAGACACACACACAGACACACACACACACACCTATCACACACACAGACACAACACAGCACACACAGACACACCACAGACACAACACACAGACACACACACACACAGACACACACACACAGACACACACAGACACACACACACAGACACACACACACAGACACACACACACACAGACTACACACACACAGACACACACACACAGACACACACACAGACACACACAGACACACACACACACACAGACACACACAGACATACACACAGGCACACACACAGACACACACAGACACACACACACAGGCACACACACAGACACACACACACACACACGCAGACACACACACACAGACCCACACACAGACACACACACACAGACACACACACACAGACACACACACACAAACACACACACACAGGACACACACGCACACAGACACACACAGACACACACACACACAGACACACACAGACACACGCACAGACGCACACACAGACACACACACACACACAGACACACACACACACACAGACACACACACAAACACACACATGTTCTGGAGTTTCGTCTGTCCCCCTTTTACGTCCTATATTTGCCATCATTCTCCTGATAATAAACTGTTAGTTGTGTCTGCGTGTGCGTGTATGTGTGTGTGTGTGCGTGTGTGATTTTTATCTTCCTGAGTGTGTGTCTGCCCCCCCTCCCGCGTGCTCGGCTTTTGGTCGGCCCCAGAGCCGCGGAGGAGCAGGAACACCAGCAGGCCCCCCGTCTCCACCTGGAGACCACTTCCGAGGCGCTCGCGCACGCAGGGCCGCGCCTCCCAGTCTGGAGGGCTGGCCACGGGTGGGCCGTCCATCTCTGCCGTTGGATGCGGATGCGCGGCCCGCGCCTGGGGGCCTCGCAGCAGCGTGCTGGAACCTGCAACGGAGGGGAAACAAGGCGGAGGACGGGGGGGGCGGAGTACACGGGGAATGAAAGGGGGTCAGGCAGGACGGGGGAGAGCTCGTCAGATGAGGAAAGCGGGGAGGCGGAAGATGGGGGGGGAGGAGTAAACGGGGGATGGGGGGGTCAGGCAGGATGGGGGAGAGCTCTTCAGATGGGGAGAGTGAGTTGGAGGAGGAACGTGGAGGAGGAGGAAGGATGACGATTATGACGGCGAGATGGAGGACGAAGAGGAGGCTTCTACCAAACAGCGGTCGTCTGCCCCTGAGGACGCTTCTGTAGTCTGACACCGGCATCCTTGACGCCCGTGGAATGGCGCCCGCCATTCGTGCGGACAGACGCAACATGAATACACTCAACCCGTACCATACGTATGCACGGTAAGGGTGCAAGGGCCTCGGAACCCCATGTTAACGTTTTTGTTTCTTTTTCCGAACGAGGTTGGCCAGTGAAAGTCGCTCAGGATGGGCCGAATGGGACAAGGATGCATGGGCAGCCCTGGGCGAATGGGGCAACGATGCAAGGGATAGCCCTAAGAACTAAGAGCCTATAAAGATTCAAATTCTAAAATGCCTCATGGCACCCTTACGGCGCCGCTTCCGCCGCCCCAGATTTGGCACACCCCTCACGCAGATCCTTGCCATCGGAATGTCGGTAATGGTGTTCTCAGAGTTTTTGCAAATCCCAGGGCGCGCCCCTCACGCAGATCCGCGCCCGTTGCGCAGCCAGTCCATGCAATCTCACCGCCGCTGGGCGGCGTCCCTGCGACGTACAGGGACTCGCGTAAATATACGTTGTTCTTCGAATCGCGTCGTCGCGCGCGCGTGCCGCATCGCCGTTGCAGCGGCTTCCCAAAAGACTTTGCGCGACTGTCGTCGTCGTCGTTTCGAGAACAATACCGTCGTCTTCGTCATCGGTATCGCCGTCGTCGCTTTGAGATCAAGATGTCTTGGGTCACGGGTGGGTGGGACACGTCCAACAGGCTTCAAGTTTGGGCCAGTGGACCCTAAACCCTAAACCCCACACGCCTTTTCATGCCTTCAGCCTTCATACTGCGTGCTCCGCGCTGCTCCTTCCTGTTCCTCGCTGATCCACGCGGCCTTGCCCGATGGCTTGCACGCGCCAGAGTGTGTGTGTGTGTGTGTCTTGATATGTAATGAATTTCTAGGGTGGGTGGGATGTGGGCACCGCGCCAGTGTGTGACACGTCCAGTATGTTGACATTTTCGCGCTCTTGTTGACCCCAAACCCTAAACCCCACAACGGACCTGGAAACGGAGGGAGTGCTGGCGCAAGCCAGCACCCCAGCGCCTCACGGCAGGCCGCCCCCGTGCTGCCCCAGCTCCGAGGATCGATGACGGCGGGCGCCCCTGGGAGGCACGAGCAGGCAGGCCCAGCACCGCGCAGCAGCGAGTCGGCGGCGAGCGAGGGGGGGGGGAGTGAGAAGTCAGAGGCGACGATGGGGGCGAATAGAGCCCCGGGGAGAGCAAGACACGTATCCAAGGGCGCTGATGATCTATGTCTTCGACAAGGCTCCCGGGCGCATGCGTCCAATGCCCGCCCCTGGGCTAGTCGCCCTTATCGTCGCCGCCGAAGGAGGGGCGGGGCTTCTCGGAAGGCCCGGAAGTCCCCGGCCCTTCCGAGAAGTCATCTGAGCCTGCCCCGGAGGCGCGGAGACCTTCTCAAAGGCCGGGGCGCTTCTGAGCAGCCCCGCCGCCCTCTGAGAAGGCCCCCTCCTCCTCCTCGCTCCCCCCCCCTCGCTCGCCGCCGAGTTCTGGAATTGGGTCGGGCATGTCCCCCTCCAGGCTGGTTTTGAGACGGGCTTTGGAGGAACAATCAGACATGTCCCCAACAATATTCTAAACTAGCCAAAGATAGGGAAAAACCATCGTCCCCAGACTATGTTTGTGGACTATTTCTGAAGATCCCTCCGGCAGAGGGACACGCCCGACTCAATCCTCGTTTCCCCCCCCCCCCTCGCTCGCCGCCGAGATCTCCGGAGGCGGCTCGGCGCCTCCCTCGGACTGCCGGGCCGCCCCTGCGCAGCAGAATGAAGGGGCCCTGGGACACACAAATAAATACACACAAATAAAAGGATTCCCAATATCTTCCCATATTTTCTGGGTGTTTGTCTTCCCCCCCACTTCCCATACTTTCCTGTATTTTCTGGGGGATCGAGGATTAATTATGTCTGTGTGTTTTTTCCTCTCCTGACAGAAGCCGAGCAGAGGGGGCGCGCAGCGCGGGGGCGCTGGCCCCAGCGCCAGGGGCGCGCCCGCGTGGAGATCAGCGATCCACGCACTCGGCGCGCGGTCGCCAGATCCACGGATCGGCGGAGGTGCCCTCCCCAGAGTGCGGCCGGCGCCGCTTCGGTCGCCGGCGGGAAGCCGCGGCGTCCCATGGAACCGGGACGCGTCGCCAATCCACGGCCCCGTAATCCATGTTTGCGATCGCCCGACCCAGCGCCAGGCCCCGGCTTCGCCTCCCACGTCTCGTACGGCGGCGTCACGGCCTGGCTCGAGCTCTGGTTGTTCCTGCACGCGCTGCTCACACCGCATACTCTGACGATCGTGAACGCGGACTTTGTCTCCCGATGCTAGCCGGTCCGTAAGAGAGCCTGTTGTCACTGCTCGTCGTTCTCAAGTGCGCTGGTACTAGCTCTGTGGCGACGTGTTGTTGCCAGACTGGGCGGCCGGATCCTGGCATATCCACTCCACGATCTAAGCAATGCTGATTACATCAACAATCGCACGTGCGATGCTCACTCACCCATGCGTCTTCTTCCACACGATGACCGCGCGCTCCATGTCCCCCGAGATACGGGAAAACGTGCGATGTACCGGCCAGAAAACAAATTAGAGGATCCCCCCAAACCGCCTGAAGACCTCTCGCACGCCCCTATGACAGCACTGTGGCTGATAGCGTCCGGTTTGAACTTCGCCTCCCCCATCAAACTGAGCAGCGACAGTGCCTGCTCCCACTTCCTGCTCGCGGTAATCCCTGCGACGTAGCTGATTGAATCTGGCTCCAACGGCACATCCCGCATCTCCCAGAGCAGATTCAACGCTTGCTTCCACTGTCCGCCTTTTTCGCACGCAGTAATCCCAGCGTTGTAGCTGAGCACGTCGCGCTCTAACGTCACCTCCCACACCTGCCTAAATAGCCACAGCGCATGCTGCCACTGTCCTCCCTTCTCGCACGCGGTGCTCCCAGCACTGTAGCTGACTCGTGCGTAACCGTGCTTGCTGCCACTGGCGGCCGTCGTGCAAGAGGGCACGAAGAGGGCCCGCAGTGGGCTCCAAGAGGGCTCCAAGAGGGCCCCAGGACGCCGCCAGGCGCGGGCCCACCATTCAGCCACGAGAGGCCTTCCTGTGGCAGAATGCACCGGGCCCTGTCTTGGAGGAGCGCAAAGGCCTCAAGCGGGCCGCAAGAGCGCCCCCCATGAGGGCCCCCAACCGCATGTACTCGATATGCTTCCTGGGCTTGGGAGAGGGGCACCCAAGTACATGCGTCATGGGGCCTTGTCGGGGCCCTCTTGGGGCCCTTCTGGCCCCCTCTTGGGGCCCCTCGGGAGCACTCCCACCCTGTCCTGGCCCCTTCTTGG
The DNA here is from genome assembly GCA_963575745.1 of Prorocentrum cordatum. Classification (NCBI taxonomy): domain Eukaryota; class Dinophyceae; order Prorocentrales; family Prorocentraceae; genus Prorocentrum; species Prorocentrum cordatum. The sequence continues at coordinate 147,090 of CAUYUJ010016256.1, forward strand.
GGCCGCCATGGGCGCCTGAGGGGCTGTCCTGGCGCAGTCTCGAGCCGTCTTGGGGCCCTCCTGAGGCGTCTTGGGACGTGGCCGTCTTGGACGCTTCGAAAACGGAAAGCACGGGAACTCCCGAAATGCACGTTTTCCTAAAGATTGGGACGATTTTTCTTTGTTCGGGCTCTCCTGGGGCTCTCTCTGGAGCCCACTTGGAGCATTTTGGGGGCCTCTTGGGCCGTCGGGCGGCTGTCTTGGGCGTCTTCGAACACTCGGTGTCCGTCTCGGATGCCCTCTTGGACCGTCTTCGGACCCTCTTGGGGGCCTCTGGGGGAGGCTCGGGGCGCTCTCAAATCGTCTTGAAAGCGCGCCCAGGGCACTGGGGCCGCGCCAGTGGCCGTCGGAGGGGGCCGGTCCGCTGCCACGGACTGCTCGACCCTTTGACGAGCGGTGACCGCTGCATTACAGGAGAGACGACGTTGGGCTTCAGCTTCGCCTCCCGCATCTCGCTCAGCAGCGCCAGGGCCCGCTGCCACTGCCCGCCCTTCTCGCACGCACTGATCCCAGCACTATAGCTGACTAGTATGAACCCGTGGATGAAATCCACGGCGTGCTGAGCCTGGTACTCGCACGCCGTAGGTGACCAACTCGTCGAAGTTGAGCAGCTCCGACCTCCGGAGGCACATGCGGCGGTCACGTTTGAGGGCTATGGCTGGGGGCTGTGCGTGGGGGCCACGTTTGGGGCGCCTGAGGCTGCGCGTGGGGGTGACGTTCGGAGGCCACGCTTACTGGGGCGGTAGGGGCGACCTTCGGAGGCTTTGTGTGGGGGCCGCCTTTGGGGGTCCCGTGTGGGGGCCACGCGTTGGGCCGACGTTTAAGGGGCCACGTCTGGGGGCCACCCCAGGAAGCAGTCGGGGAGCTCCGGGGGCACTGACCTGGAAGCGTGAACAGTGTTTTTTTTTTTACCTAACAGCGAAGACTGATAGGTTTCTAGTTGACTCAAAAGAGCTCACAGATCACTCCACAAGGGGGTCCGGGCAGGTGTTGGGAGTTGCCGGGCGGCAGGTGCCGGGCTCGATTTTCGCCAACAGTCACACACTTCGTGCTCTTCGATTTCCCAGAACTCCATTCCCAGGCCACATTCTGGAGGGCCGAATGCAACAGTCACACACTTCGTGCTCTTCGAGTTCCCAGAACTCCATTCCCGGGCCTCATTCTGAATAACCGGATGCAACAGTCACACACTTCGTGCTCTTCGAGATCCCAGAACGCCATTCCCGGGCCACATTCGGAATAGCCGGACGCAACAGTCACACACTTCGTGCTCTTTGAGTTCCCAGAACGCCATTCCCGGGCCACATTCTGGAGGGCCGGATGCAACAGTCACACACTTCGTGCTCTTCGAGTTCCCAGAACTCCATTCCCGGGCCACATTTTGAATAGCCGGACGCAACAGTCATACAATTCTTCGTACTTGACACCCCAGAACCTTATTCCCGGGCCACATTCTGATTAACGGGATGCAGCAGAAATGCATTTCGAGCTCTTTGGCATCCCAGAACCCCATTTCCAGGCCACATTCGGAATAACAGGATGCAAGAGTCAAACACTTCGTGTCCGAGACCTCCCAGAACGCCTGCCAGAAACGCCATTCCCAGGCCACATTTGGAAAAATGGCCCCACATGATGCGTTGATAGCAATGTTTCCTTTGAACAAGCATCCCATTGTTTTCCACGTCGTTGATAGCAGTGTCTCGTTTGGACATATATCTATTCCAGTTCCGTGCGTTGATGACAGTGTCTCGTTTATACATGTAGTCATTCAAGCGACATGCGTCCATGGCAGTACCTTGTTTGACAACACATCGAATCAAGCTCAGCGCGACGATGACAACAGCTTTTGCATCACTATTACTGTTACTGTTGATATCACAGTGCCTCTCACTGCTGCTGCATGTTTCAGTTATACTTAGAAACATCGCTGTTAGGTTGCTTTGCCGGGATAATTACCTAACAGCGAAGACTGATAGGTTTCTAGTGGTGTCAAAAGAGAGCAGCAGATGACTCCACAGGGGGGTCCGGGCAAGTGTTGGGAGTTGCCGGGCGGCAGTGTGCCGGGCTCGTTTTTCACCAATAGTCACACACTTCGTGCTCGTCGGACTCTACCTGAACCCATTCCCAGGCCACATTCTGAATACCGGATGCAACAGTCGCACACTTTCGTGCTCTTCGAGATCCAGAATCGCTATTCCCGGGCACACATTCTGGACGGGGGATTGCTAACAATCATACATTCGTGCTTCTTCGAGATCCAGAACTCCATTCCCGGGCCACAGTATGGTGGGCCGGATGCAACAGTCACACACTTCGTTGCTCTTCGAGTTCCCTGAACTCCATTCCCAGGCCTCATTTGGAATGGCCGACCGAAATGCAAACAGTCACACACTACTTCGTGCTCTTCGAGCTTCCCAGACTCCATTTTCCCGGGCCACATTCTGGAGGGTTCCCGGATGCAACAGTCAACAACTTCGTGCTCTTCGAGTTCCCAGAACTCCATTCCCGGGCCACATTTTGAATGCCCGGAGCCAACTGTAGGCCACTTCGTGCTCTTCGAGTTCCCTGAACTCCATTCCCGGGCCACATTTTGAACGCCCGGAGCCACCTGTAGGCCACTTCGTGGTCTTCGAGTTCCCAGAACTCCCATTTTTTTTATTTTTTTTTTTTTTTTTGTTCCCCCCCCGGGCCACATTTTTGAATGCCCGTAGCCAATGTAGGCACTTTGTGCTCTTGCGACTTCCCAGAACTCCCATTCCTGGGCCACATTTTCAGCAGGGGGCTAAGAGCACGACGAGGAGGAGGACGAAGCAAGACCAGAGTGGACGAGGTCTCGAGAGAGCAGGACGGGAGCAGGAGGAGCAGAGAAGAAGGAAACGAGCAGGAGGAGGAGGTGGACGAGCAGGAGGAGGAGGAGACCAGGAGGGGAGGACGACTGGATGAGGACGGTGGTGGAGGAGGATGGGGAGGGGGAGGACGACCAGGAAGAGGAGGAGGAGGAGGAGGAGGTGGAGGGGAGGGGGAGGACTACCAGGAGGAGGAGGAGGAGGAGGAGGAGGAGGAAGAGGAGGAGGAGGACGAGGAGGAGGAGGAGGAGGAGGACGAGGAGGAGGAGGGGGGGGGAGAGCACCAGGAGGAGGAGAACGAGGACCACCAGGAGGAGGAGGAGGAGGAGGAGGAGGAGGAGGAGGAGAGAGCACCAGGTGGAGGAGGACGAGCAAGACGAGGAGGACGAGAACGAGGACGAGCAGGAGGAAGAGGAGGAGGAGGAGGAGGAGGAGGTGGGAGGGGAGAGGCTACCAGGAGGAGGAGGAGGAGGAGGAGGAAAGAGGGGGAGGAGGAGGACGAGGAGGAGGAGGAGGATGGAAGTCGAGGGACGAGGAGGAGGGGGGGGGGGAGGAGAGCACCAGGAGGAGGAGGAACGAGGACCACCAGGAGGGTGGAGGTGGTGGAGGAGGAGGAGGAGGTGGAGGAGGAGGAGGGAGGAGAGGGAGCACAGGTGGAGGAGGACGAGCAAGACGAGGAGTACTGAGAAACGAGGACGAGAGGAGGAAGAGGAGGAGGAGGAAGAGGAGGAGGGAGGAGGAGGAGGAGGAAAGAGGAGGAGGAGGAGGAGGAGGCAGGCTGAGGCTGTGACTGCGACTGCCGTTGCCGCTGCGACTGTCATCGCGAATGCGACTACGACTGCGAGAACAGCAGAATTCGACAACTGGATTTTCATCTGAATCTTAAGGGGAATGCTTTCAGATATGCTTCTACACATCGCTGTTAGGTTGCTTTGCCGGGATAATTTTTTTTTTTTTTTTTTTTTTTTTTTTTTTTTTTTTTTTTTTTTACCTAACAGCGTAGACTGATAGGTTTCTAGTTGACTCAAAAGAGCTCACAGATCACTCCACAGGGGGGTCCGGGCAGGCGTTGGGAGTTGCCGGCCGGGCCTGTGCCGGGCTCGTTTTTCACCAACAGTCACACACTTCGTGCTCTTCGACTTCCCAGAACTCCATTCCCAGGCCACATTCTGAATAACCGGATGCAACAGTCACACACTTCGTGGTCTTCGAGCCCCCAGAACTCCATTCCCGGGCCACATTTTGAATGCCCGGAACCAACTGTAGGCCACTTCGTGGTCTTCGAGTCCCCAGAACTCCATTCCCGGGCCACATTTTGAATGCCCGGAGCCAACTGTAGGCCATTTCGTGGTCTTCGAGTTCCCAGAACTCAATTCCCGGGCCACATTTTGGATGCCCGGAGCCAACTGTAGGCCATTTCGTGGTCTTCGAGTTCCCAGAACTCCATTCCCGGGCCAGATTTTGGATGCCCGGAGCCAACTGTAGGCCACTTCGTGGTCTTCGAGTTCCCAGAACTCCATTCCTGGGCATGAATTTGAATGCCCGGAGCCAACTGTAGGCCACTTCGTGTTCTTCGAGTTCCCAGAATTCCATTCCCAGGCCACATTTTGAATGCTGAGGCAGGCTGAGGCTGAGGCTGAGGCAGGCTGATGCTGAGGCAGGCTGAGGCTGAGGCCGAGGCCGATGCAGGCTGAGGCTGAGGCAGTCTGAGGCTGACGCCGAGGCTGAAGGCAGACTGAGGCTGAGGCTGAAGCAGGCTGAGGCTGAGGCTGAGGCAGGCTGAGGCTGAGGCAGGCTGAGGCTGAGGCTGAGGCAGGCTGAGGCTGAGGCTGTGACTGTGACTGCCGTTGCCACTGCGACTGTCATCGCGAATGCGACTACGACTGCGAGAACAGCAGAATTCTACAACTGGATTCTCATTTGAATCTTAAGGGGAATGCTTCCAGATATGCTCCTACACATCGCTGTTAGGTTGCTTTGCCGGGATATTTACCTAACAGCGAAGACTGATAGGTTTCTAGTGGGATCAAAAGAGAGCAGCAGATCACTCCACAGGGGGGTCCGGGCAGGTGTTGGGAGTTGCCGGGCGGCAGTGAGCCGGGCTCGTTTTTCACCAACAGTCACACACTTCGTGCTCTTCGCCTTCCCAGAACTCCATTCCCAGGCCACATTCTGGGGGGCCGGATGCAACTGTAGGCCACTTCGTGCTCTTCTATTTCCCAGAACTCCATTCCCGGGCCACATTCTGGGGGGCCGGATCCAACTGTAGGCCACTTCGTGCTCTTCCATTTCCCAGAACTCCACTCCCGGGCCACATTTTGGATGCCCGGAGCCAACTGTAAGCCACTTCGTGCTCTTCCATTTCCCAGAACTCCATTCCCGGGCCACATTTTGGATGCCCAGGAGCCAACTCTAGTCCACTTCCTGGTCTTCGAGTTCCCAGAACTCCATTCCCGGGCCACATTTTGAATAGCCAGACGCTTCATACTCCTTCCGCCACAGCTGTGTTTGGTTCAGGACTTGCTAGTGACACTGCAGTCCTCTGCATTCAATCGTGCCACTGCATTCATTCACTGCAGACCACTGAGTTTTGATTGCAATGGCGTTCCCCTGGCCGTACCCCCATGTCCAACGTTCATCCGCAGCCTCTGCTCCGCGAGGCTCGTCCGAAGTGTCGCCGCCTCGCGGTGCTTCTCAGCCTGCGCCGCCTCGCGGTGCTTCTCAGCCTGCGGAGGAAGGTGGACAGACGCCTGGTTCTGGCGCTGTGCAGCCTGCGTCTTTCACGGTCGCCTCGTTCAATTTCGGGTTCGAGCAGGGCATGATGACTGGTAAGCAGGCGGCCACTCACTGCGCTAACTTCGGAAGGTTGTGCGCCACGATAGTGGAGACCGCTGATGCTGATATTGTCTGTGGCTGCGAGGTCGGTGCGTTCCGTGAAGGCTTTCGCCGAGCAGGGATCAACGTGACAGAGATCCTCAGTAAGCCTTTCGGTGATGGCATTCGCTTCTCGGAGGTCGACAACTACTTGACTCTCTGGGGGTTCCGCGGTGCTTCTCAGCCTGCGGAACTGTTTCTGGATTACAGCAAAGTTTACAGGCCTCCTAGCGGCCGAGAGATTGATGCTGTTATTTCACATTTTGAGGTGAACAAACCAGGCCATGACAAGTTCCACGTGGTGATCGCCAACATGCACATCGTGTGCGGCAAGAAACCGCCGACCATCCAGACTCGAAAGCGGACAGTTCGCCATCTCCGCTTGCACCTGGACGGCCTGGCCAAGATTCTTGAGAATCTAAACCAGGCAGTCGTTCTGCTTGTAGTCGGCGACGACAACCTCACTTTCCAGGAGGCGCGGGAGGCTTACCAGCGCCAGCAGAACGACGAGAAGGTATGGGAGGTCCATGCCACTCCGGCCGACCTCAAAGGCGACCACGTCGCGGTCTGCGGAGCAGTCGCCCGTTTCTGCTCCATTGCCGTTGGCGCGTCTTTTACGGATCGTGGCATGCGCAACGACGCACACGATGCGGTGGCGGTTGTGCTCACTCTCCCTGGTGCTATTCAGCCTGGGGAGAGCAAGAGGCGGAAGATTGTCGTCGAAAACGTCTCCGACGCCGACGTCAGCGTACAGGCGGACCGCGAGTCTTCTGTGCATTGGGATCGGTCGCCGAGTTCTACTCCTCCGCTTTCACCGACTTCACCGGGTGATCCCGACTACGTCGAGGATGTCGTTCAGAATCGCGCGGACGACTTGCACAGGGAGCTGAGGCAGCTTTGGGACGACAGGTACGACGAGGAGTACGATCCGAAAGTCCTCCATCATCTCAGTCTCTTGCTTTTCAAAAAGAGGAAGTCCACGGAGCCAGCGGACACTGATCCAGCTGGCGCTCCTCAGCCTGGCTCGGAATATGACACGGCCTTTGCGTCTCAGGAGGAGACTGGCCGAGCCATTCTCTCTGTCCTTAAGCTTCGACATGACTTTCTGCGGAGCAAGAACATCGACGACATGCGCTACGTTCTCACGGAGCCTGAGCGCCAGGAATTGGTCAGAGTAGCTCGCGACCAGTACGAGCAGTCGCGGCAGCAGCGTGCGCTTCAGGAACGGGATATCGAAAAGGGAAAAGCGAAAGGCAAGTCTGCGCCACAAGGGGGCCATGCGGTTCCGCAGGGTCCTAACAAAGGGCCAGGCGGTAAGAAAGGTTCTCACGGTGCTTCTCAGCCTGCGGGAAAAGGTGGCCAGGCCAAGGGTGCAGGTCTGGGTAGCGTCGCCAAGTTTGTGAAAGACCAGAAGCGTAAGCGGTGGCATCGCCATTTGCAACGTGTGGCCGGTACCAAACAGATCTGGGAGGTGCTGGCCTTCTCAGGGCGCTTCGACGTTGATTGGCTAACGCAAGCGTTGCAAGCTGATCACAGTGAGGGCCGTGATGCAGCAGTTCCCGAGGAAGCTCTGCGGCAACAGCGGCGCCGGCTGCACCACCAGAAGGCCGAGGCCATCGCGCGCTACAACGAGGGGGAGCGGCTTTCCCTCCATCTGTCTGCCCAGGCTGGCCAGCCAAAGCCGAACTTCACGCGCAGGCAGCTGGACGTGTTGCAGATGTTTGAGAGCGGAGCGCTGCTTCAAATCCGCAACCAAGCGATTCTGGCGTTGGGGCACGGCCGTCTGTTCAGGGGCGATGGCGACTACCTGGACATCGGCGGCAGCACGGGCGGTGGCTCCAGGCGCATCATCGATTCTTGGCAGCCGCCGGACTGGCGTGACTTCCTCCAAGACGATCAGGACATCTGAGTTTTGCAAGTCTCCCTGCCCGCGGTGCTTCTCAGCCTGCGGTCTGCCGCTCTCCAGCTGCGGTCTCGAGCAGTAGTGTTCGAAAGCATGCGAGTTCCTGCGGTGCTTCTCAGCCTGCAGGTTTCGCAGCCTGCGCTCTGCAGTACAAGTGCTTTTCAGCATGCGACATCCTGCGGTGCTTCTCAGCCTGCAGGGTTCGCAACGTGCGGTTTGCAATGCATTCCTTTTCAGTATGCGAGTTCCTGCGGTGTTTCTCAGGCTGCAGGGCTCCGAGGCTCTTCGCTTCGATGCCAATGTTTTCAGACACCGTAGCTCCGTTCCGTAAACATCTTCCAAGAGCCGCTCGCAACCTTTTGCAGCTGGCTGTCTGCAGACGTAGTCTGTCTCAGCATGCGAGCTCCCGCACGCTTCGCCGGCTTTTGCTGCGCGGACAATTTTCTCACACACGTCAGCGCCGTTTGTAGGCGTCAGAAAAACATGTAGACATTCACGAAGGGCTTAGTCTGTATATCGTCACATCATTACATACGCAGTCGTCGAACACATCGGTGTACATTCAGCGCTTTGTCCTTCTACAGCATTCTTTCCGTTGATAACAGTGTTCTGATGGGTTCGCTTCGTTCTAAAAGCGTTGATAGCAGTGTCTCGTTTGCGGACAACTCATTCTATATCAACTCACTGATACCGAGTTTCCTTTCACCATAAGTGAATGCATACCAGTGTATGTTGGTTACTACAAAAGTGGGTTCCTACAACCGACTTCATGATCGCTATCATCATCGCAGATTTCACTCATCCTCATCACCACGACTGGTTCACGTTGGCCTGCGGTGCTTCTCAGCCTGCAGTTCCTTTCGTTACACTGTAGTTGAAGCCGTTCATGGCAGTGACTCGTTTAAAGACAACTTTAGTATTGGGGGAAGTGTCGATAGCAGCGTTTCTTTTTACTTATACAAGCGTTGATAGCAGTGTCTCGTTTGTGGACAACTCATTATATATCAACTCATTCATACAGAGTTTCTTTTCGCAGCAAGTGAATGCACAGCAGTGTATCTGCATTACTGGCCCCCACTCCATTATCACTATCATCATCAACGATTTCCTACACGCGTGTGCGCGGCGGTCGCCATGAGTGAATAGTTTGCAGAGACTTCTCGCATTGATACCCATGGGTCACTTCAGAGTGAACTCATTTGTGATCTTCTTTCATTGGAAGTTGAATCGGTTGATGGCAGTGCCTCGTTTAAACTCCACTTTGGTATTGCTAGTAGTGTCAATGCCAGCGTTTCTTTTTAATTGTGCAAGCGTTGATAGCAGTGTCTCGTTTGTGGTTAGTTATAACAGCGTTGACAGCAGTGTCTCGTTTGCGGACACCTCATTGTACATCAACTCGCTGATACCGGGTTTCCTATCAACACCATCATCATCATCCTTAACCATGTTTGCTCGAGTTTCACCTGGCCGTCCAGCCGCGGCGGTGCTCCTCAGCCTGCCTTGTCACAATGCCAGCACGCGGCAAGGCATCGCCCCCGCCACCCCCGGCCCCGTGCGATGGCCCGTGGGAGATTCTGCCGGATCCGCCCGCACCGACTCCTCAGCCAGGTGTCGACGTGGTCTTTGAGCAGGCTCACCTCGAAGACATCCGCCGTACACCAGGGATGGGCGGCAAGACCGCCTGCCAGTGGCAGCGCGCGCTGCGCGCCGAGTGCATTGTCAACAACTTGTCGTTCAAAGACGTAACAAACGACCCGTCCTACGACTGGAAGCAACTGCTTCGGTCTGCCGCTCCGGGTTTCGCTGAGCGCATAATCGGGCAGGGCATCGCCCAGGTTCTCTTTCGCATCATCGAGACAGAGCGCGACCCTAACTACTCCAACACGGATGGCCACGGCAGGCACTTCTTCGAGTTCCGTCGTGCAGACGGTTCAGCCATGCGCCTGCATTACCATAAGAACGGCCGACCCGATGAGCCCACCTATGTCGGTCCACCACGCGCCGTTGCTCAGCCTGCCGTGCCTGAGCCTGGCGCTGCTCAGCCTCATGTTCCTCGTGGCGGCGCTGCTCAGACTGCCGTGCCTGACGGTGGCGCTGCTCAGCCTGCCGAGACTGGCGGTGATGCCCCACTGCTCTTCACACAGGAGCACCTGCAAGAGGCAGCCTGCTCGCGCCAGATTGTGGGCCGCGACGAAGCCAGCGCCGCTCTCCAATCGCTGTTGCACTACCACCATGGCGAGACTGCCCCAGGTGCTGTTGACATCACCGATGGCTCAGCATTTGACTGGCTTCGATGGGTGGCACATATCGAAGATGCGCGCGACGTCATCCGCAATGGCGTCCACAGGGTCTACGCTGTCCGCTGGAATCCGCACTGGGCTCCAGAGGCCGTCTTCTGCTACGGCAACAACACCTACAGCACACTGGTGCCCCGCAAATCGCGCTACACAGGCTCGTGGAGCCACGCGCGAATTGTGACTCACCGGAACGCCAATTGGGTGACCGAACCGTTGCTATCTGCGGCCCCTGTGGCAGCTACGCCGTGGCTGGTGTTGCGGGATCAAATAACCTGGGAGTGATCTCTGGCAAACGAGATGTGGTGCTTCTCAGCCTGCACTCATGTGACACGCAATGCCGTGCCCTGCAATCGCGTGGTGTTTCTCAGCCTGCACTCGCAGGTCCTTCGGAGGTCAATTGTTATGAGTTCGGCACGGTCTCGGTCAAGTACAGCGTGCTGTGGGGATCCCGAGATGGGGCCTGGCTCAAGGTGCTCAAGACGTACTGGAGTGTCCCAGAGCCGGAGTGCCAGCTGATCCTCGGGAGTTGGAACGGCATTTTCAGGCCGTGGCCGGACACGTTCTGGATCAGGACGGGGGGGTCCGAGCCCGAGATAGATGCTAGCGCTCTGCAGTACAAGTGCTTTTCAGCATGCGACATCCTGCGGTGCTTCTCAGCCTGCAGGGTTCGCAGCGTGCGGTTTGCAATGCATTCCTTTTCAGTATGCGAGTTCCTGCGGTGTTTCTCAGGTTGCAGGGCTCCGAGGCTCTTCCCTTCGATGCCAATGTTTTCAGACACCGTAGCTCCGTTCCGTAAACATCTTCCAAGAGCCGCTCGCAACTTTTTGCAGCTGGCGGTCTGCAGACGTAGTCTGTCTCAGCATGCGAGCTCCCGCACGCTTCGCCGGCTTTTGCTGCGCGGACAATTTTCTCACACACGTCAGCGCCGTTTGTAGGCGTCAGAAAAACATGTAGACATTCACGAAGGGCTCAGTCTGTATATCGTCACATCATTACATACGCAGTCGTCGAACACATCGGTGTACATTCAGCGCTTTGTCCTTCTAGCTGGGTCGCTTCGTGCTGAGGCTGAGGCTGATGCAGGCTGAGGCTGAGGCAGGCTGAGGCTGAGGCCGAGGCCGACGGCAGACTGAGGCTGAGGCTGAAGCAGGCTGAGGCTGAGGCAGAGGCAGGCTGAGGCTGAGGCTGAGGCTGAGGCAGGCTGATGCTGAGGCAGGCTGAGGCTGAGGCTGAGGCTGATGCAGGCTGAGGCTGAGGCAGGCTGAGGCTGAGGCCGAGGCCGAAGGCAGACTGATGCTGAGGCTAAAGCAGGCTGAGGCTGAGGCTGAGGCAGGCTGAGGCTGAGGCAGGCGGAGGCTGAGGCTGAGGCAGGCTGAGGCTGAGGCTGTGACTGCGACTGCCGTTGCCACTGCGACTGTCCTCGCGAATGCGACAACGACTGCGAGAACAGCAGAATTCTACAACTGGATTCTCATCCGAATCTTAAGGGGAATGCTTCCAGATATGCTCCTACACATGGCTGTTAGGTTGCTTTGCCGGGATATTTTTTTAGTTTTTTGCAAATCGCGCTGGGCCCAGGCGCGATTAGCAAGAACAAGGTTTTTCAGGCACAGTCAGTCAGAGTGAGTGGGGCACGTTTGCGAGCCTCAGTTGGGGGCCGCGCAGGAAGGTCTTGGGGCCATCTTGGGGGTCTCGGGCCGTCTCGGAGGTCGCTTTGGGCCCTCTTGGGCGGCATCTTGGGCCCCTCTTGGGGCCATCTTGGGGGTCTCGGGCCGTTTCGGAGGTCGCTTTAGGCCCGGTGCGGCGGGGTCTGGGGCCCGGTTGGGGCTGACTTGGGAGTCACTTGAAGCTCTCTTGGGCCGTCTTGGGGCCCTCTTGGGCCGTCTACGGGCCTTCTTCGGCCGTCTAGGGGCCCTCCTGGAGCCCTCTTGGTCCGTGCAGGGGCGATGTGGTAAGCCCCCAGGGCCATCCTGGGCCTTTGTGGGCCCGAAATGGCGGGAACAAGGAAACCCTCGAAACCATCGGAAAACGTACAAGTTTGCCCCTTGGCGCCGTCCAGGCGGTCCTCGGGGGCCGTCTCTGAGACCTTTTTGCTTCGGCCCTCGTGGGCGTCTGTGAGGACGTCTTGGGGCGATCTGGGGGTCCTGGAGCCGTCGGCGAGCGATCCAGGGGCCTCCTGAGGCCGTCGAGGAGCGCCCCAGAGGCTCTCCGGGCGGCCCACGGGCTCTCTGGGCCGCCCGGGGCGCTGCTGCAGATTTTCCTCCTCGCACGCGCCGCGACCAGAATTGTAGTGCCGATGACTTCGGGCTCCAGCCTCGCCTCCCACATCTCGCTCAGCAGCGCCAGGGCCCACTGCCACTGCTCGCCCTTCTCGCACGCACTGATCCCAGCACTGTAGCTGATGACGTCGGGATCCAGCTTCGCCTCCCACATCTCGCTGAGCAGCGCCAGGGCCCGCTGCCACTGCTCGCCCTTCTCGCACGCGCTGATCCCGGCACTGTAGCTGACTAGGGCTGACCCGTGGACTCCGTCCACGACATCTTTCTGGAATGGTTCTCGGAGGAACGGCGCAGATTGTACCGAAAATCTACAAACACGGCGGCGGCTCGGGCGGCGGCAACGAGACCGCGCTTTCGTGTCCGAGCTCTTGCAGCGCTGCAGCAGCTTGGCCCAGCGCACTGCTCGTTCACCCCAATCCTATTGAGGACAGTTTCGAAGTCTCTCGGGGATGTGCGTCGAAGTCGAAGCCCATCTGAGGCGTCTCAGGAGCGCTCGGGGAAGGGCTCGGGAGGCCATCGGGGAAAGCCACCGAAAGCGCCGGGGAGGCTCGCAAGGATCTACAGGGAGGGCCCAAGAGAGCTTCAAGAAAATTTGAAATCCAGTGAACTCTTAAGAGAAACCGCTGTTGGGTCGGCCATCACCTCCGGGCGCGCCTTGATGGTGCGATCCAGTCGCATCACCGCCAACGGGAGGGTTTGTTCGCCATGTCCCATTCTGTTCGCCCAGAGGGTCTGTGGAGGCCTTCGGGCGAACAGAACGGGACAGGGCAAGGAATGGGGAAGACATGTCCGAATCTCCTGGGCCCCCCAGATGCTCGTCCGAAGAATGCGGAGAGGTCCCAGGGTCATATCAATTGGCTGCTGTCCCAGGGGTCCGGTCTGCTTGGCCCGAAGAGTTTGCCAAGGCCCCTGGGGGAACAGAATGGCACAGCATATCGGGCAAAGGGGGGCGGTAGCTGGCCTGTCAGACCCGGCGTTCGTCTTCTGCCCAAGCGGCGCGGGGCCCACGGGCCCCAGGGTTGGCGTCCCGCTGGGATTCCTCTTGTTCGCCCACAGGGTTGGAGGAGGCCTCCAGGCGAACAGAATGGGGCAGGACAATGAATGTGGGAGACTTGTCGCAAGCTCCCAGCCCCCCCAAGTGTGCGCCCGAAGGGTGTGGGGCCGCGTTGGCTCCCTCAAAGGGCCGTCTTGGAGCCGTCTAGGCCCGTCTTGAGGGCGCCGTTTGCCCTGATGGGGCCGTCTTGGTTCGTCGTGGGCCCCTCATGGGCGCGTCCGTAGGCCGTCCTGGGCCCATCGGGGTCCTCGTGGGGCTGTCTTGGAGCCGTCTGGGACCGTGAGGAGGCCGCCTTGGAGTCGTCTTGGGCCCCTCCTGTGCGCCTCCTTGGGCCGTCCTGGGCCCAGCAGGGGCCGTGTTGGCACCCTCTTGGGGCTGTCTTGGAGCCGTCTTGAGCCGTCGCAACGCGCCTTGGGTTGTGCTGGGTCCGTCTTGGCCCGTCTTGGGGCCTTCCTGGGCGGTTCCTCGGACCCTCCTGGGACTTTCTGGGGCCTCTTGGTGCATCGGACCGCCGAAACGGCGGGAAACGCAAAGGGTGTAACAGTAAACAATGGAAAATGAACGATTTTTGCCAGCTGGGACTCTCTTGCCATCTTGGCCCGTCTTGAGGCCCCGAACGGGCGCGTCCTTGGGCCGTCCTGGGCGCACCCTCCTGGGACCGTCTTGGAATCGTCTTGGGCCGTCTTGAGCGCGCCTTGGGCCGTCCTGGGCCGGTTTGGGGCCGTGTTGGCACCCTCGCGGCGAGGAAGCTCGGAGGGCTCCTTGGGAGCCTCCTGGGGCCTCTTCGGGGGATTCTTGGCGGCCCCTTGGGGCCTCTTGGGGGCCTGTTTGGGCCTCTTGGCGCCCTATTGGGGCGGAAGGCTCGGATTTTCGGTCCGTGGTCCCCCTCTTGGCCCCCTCTTGGGCCTGTCTTCAGGCCCTCGTGGGCCGTCTTGAGCGTCTCTTGGGTCGTCGTGGGGCCCTCTTGGGCTGTCTTGGGGCGCTCTTGGAAACCTCTTGGGCCGTTCTGGGGCGCTCTTGAAGGCCTCTTGGGCCGTCTTCGAGCGTCGGAAAGCGGAAAAGGCGAGAAGGCCAAAATCCTTCCAAAACCGTCGTAAAGCGGACGATTTTGAGGCCCAAAACCGTCCAAAACCTCCTGAGGCGGTCCCCTCGTCCGCCCCCCTCGCTTCGAAGCAGTTTTTAAGCCCCGTGGCACCTCTTGGGGATCTCTTTTGGGCTCCTGGGGGCCTCTTGGGCCTCCACTGGATTCGCTGCCCTCGGTCGGCAATCGTCGATCCTACGACGACTCTCCCCAACGGAGAAACATCGAAGGCCCTCGGAGCGTCCAACATTGTTCTTTTGTGCCTTCGATATGCCGGTCGCCTCTCGTCCGCTCCCCCCCTCCTGGAAGCAATTCTGAGGCCACTTAGGGCTTCGTGGGGGCCGTTTGGGGATCTCTTGGGGCGTTTTTGCCTGCGATATGCCTGTCGCCTCTCGTCCGCTCCCCCGCTCCTGGAGGGAATGCTGAAGGCACTGAAGGCTTCGTGGGGGCCGTTTCGGAGCCTCTTCGGCCTTCGTTTGGGCCTCCCGGGGGGGCTCTTAGGGCCCTCTCGGGCCGTCTTGGGTGCCTCTTGGGCCGTCTTGGGGCCGTCTGAGACCCGCCTCGGCGCCTCTTGGGCTGTCGTGGGCCGTCTTGGGCCGCTCCTGGGGTCGTCTTGGGTGCCTCTTGGGCCGTCTTGGGCGCCTCCTGGGCCGTCCTGGGGCCGTCCTGGGGCGTCTTGGGACCGTCTGGGGGCCCTCCTGGCCCGTCTTGGGGCTCTCTTGGGGTCCTCTTCGGCCGTCTTGGAGCGGTCGGGGGGGGCTTCTTGGGCCGTCTTGGAGCGTCGGGAAGCCGACGAGGCGAGGAGGCCGAAACATCGAAAAACACAGTAGAAATCTACGATTTCTGTCGCTCGGGGCCCTCCTTGGGAGGCCTCTTCGGGCGTCTTGGACGCCTCTTGGGCCGCCTGGGGCAAATCTCGGGCGTCTTGGGCCGATCTTTAAGCGTGCCGAGCTCTCCGGGGCCGTCTTGGGGAAATCTGTGGGCCCTCTCGACATGTCCTGGGGCCTGCCTGGGCGGCCCGGGGCGGCCCGGGGCCAGCCCGGGGCGGTTTTGAGACATTTGAGCCTGCTCACCCTTCCCGCACGCACGTGCCCCTGCAATGTAGTAGAGACTAGGGCTGACCCGCGGCCTTCCGGCCGCAGAATCTGCCCGCCATGGCTTGGACGTGGAAGTGGAGCGTCTCTGGGGCCTCGCGGGTAAGGCGAGGTTGGAGGGGACGGTGTGGATGGAGGAGGTGACCGCTGGAGGGGGAGGTGGGCGAGGGATGCAGGCAAGCAGGCCTGAAGGCAGGAACGCGGTGGTGGAGGCGGTGTCAATGGAAGCGCACCCATGTAGGCATGACAGCTGTTTCTGACGCCGCAGTCTGTGTTCATCATAGCTTCTGCGGGGAGGGCAGCCGTGAGAAGTTATTTGCTCTTCGCCGGGGCCGAATGATAATTTGATGTGGTAGTGTGGTGACAATGGGGCCAGTGGGCGCGGCCTGGGAGGCCCGCAAGAGGGCGGCGAGACGTAACTCCCTAAGACGGGCCCCAGTGCGAGGACACGAATCGACCATTCGAGCGCACCGCCCCAAGACGTCGCCAAATGGCGCAGAGATGGCTCGCAGTGGGTCCAAGAAGCCCCTAAGACGATACTGGAAGTTCGACGCTACCCAAGAGAGAAGCATCCAACGCCTCTTGGGGGCCGCTTGGGGGCCCTTTTCATCCTGCTGGGGGTCTCTTGAAGCCCTCTTGGGCAATCGTGAGTGC
The DNA here is from genome assembly GCA_963575745.1 of Prorocentrum cordatum. NCBI lineage: Eukaryota > Dinophyceae > Prorocentrales > Prorocentraceae > Prorocentrum > Prorocentrum cordatum. The sequence goes on from CAUYUJ010016256.1 coordinate 163,211, forward strand.
GTCTTGGGCCGTCTTGGGGCGATGTGGGGCCGTCTTGGGCGCCTCTCGGCATCTTGGGACAGTCTTGGAGCTATCTTGGGCAAATAGTGGGCGCTCTGGGGGTTGTCTTTGTTGTTTCTTGAGCCGTCTCGGGCGCCTCTGGAGCCGTCCCTGACGGCCCAGAGACCGTCTTGGAGACTGTCCAAACGGAAAGGCTTGGAGACGGGGCGGTGGGGGCATCTAACAGCCGTCTTGGAGACGGGGCGGTGGGGCCGTCTTGGGCCATTGTTAACTGTTCTTGGGGCTGTCTTGGGTGCGTCTTGGGCCGTCTCGGGGCCCTCCTGGGGCCCTCCTGGGACGCCTCTTCGGCGTCTCTTGGGCCGTCGTAGAGGCGTCTTGGGCCGTCTTGGCGCGGCAAAAGGCAGTCTTGGCTTGTCGTGGAGCGCTCTTGGAGCGTCTTGGGGATACCTGGGGCCGTCCTGGGAGCCTCTTGGTGTCACCCTGGGGCCGTTGTGGGCGCCTCTTGGGCTCTCTTGACGCCCTCTCGGGCCGGTTTTCGTGCGTCTTGGGGGCCTCTTGGGCCGTCTTGGGGCGGTCGTGGGGACCTGGAACCAGCTTCTGCGCCATACTCCCGTGAAGCAGCGCATGCTGGAAGTGAGCGTTTTTCTTTGGGAAAACAATGATTTCCGCCTCTGAGGGCCATCCGTGGACGCCTCTTGGGCGTCTCTGGGGCCGTCGTGGAGGCCTCCTGGGCCGTCTTGGGTGTTTTCGGCTGTCTTGGGCTCTCTTGGAGCGCTCTTGGGCCGTCTTGGGGGTGTCTGGGGCCGTCCTGGGCGCCTCCTGGGAGCCTCTTGTGGCCGCCTGGGGGCCGTGTTGGGCGCCTCTTGGGTCTCTGGACGCTCTCGCGGGCCGGTTTTCGTGCCTCTGGGGGGCCTCTTGGGCCGTCTTGGCGCGGTCGTGGGGGCCTCTTGTCCCATCTTCTGCGCCATACTCTCGACAAGCAGTGTGTGTGTGTGTGTGTGTGTGCGTGTGCTAAAATTTGACGCTTTCGTTGGGGAAACAATGATTTGGACCTGTGGGGGCCATCCTGGGACGCCTCTTGAGCGTCTCTGGGGCCGTCGTGGAGGCCTCCTGGGCCTTGTCGGGGCCGTTTTCGGCGGTCTGGAGCTCTCTTGGAGCGCTCTTGGGCCGTTTTGGGGGTGTCTGGGGCCGTCCTGGGCGCCTCTGGGGCCGCGTGAGCGCCTCTGGGGCGTCCCCGGAGCCGTTGTGGGGCATTTTAAGTCCATCAAGACAGGGACCCTTCCCGCACGCACGGGTCCCTGCATTGTAGAGAAGACTAAGACTGGCTCATGGACTACATGCACGAAGTGTGCGAACCTAGGTGGGGACATGTGCGCAGCTATCCTGGAGCCTCTTGCAGCCACATTGGCCCCATCTGGGGCGCCTTGGGGCGTCCAGGGCCGCATGAGGCCATCTGGGGCGCCTTGGGGCCATCTTGGCCTGTCTTGCAGTCGTAAGCGCTTCCTGGGGCCTCCTTGGGGCCTGGGTCCGTGGAGGCTCCACCGGACGGTCTTGGGGCGTCCCGAGGCCCGCCCGATCTTAATCTTCTTGAACGAACGCTCTTCTGGCACGCGGTGGAACTGGCATTGTGCTGATATACTCGCACATGCATGTACAACGTCCAGCTCCAACTTCGCCTCGCTCATCTCGCCGAACAAAAACACGGCCCGCTGCCACTGCCCGCCTTTCTCGCACGCGCTGATCCCAACATTGTAACTGACTTGGGCTCACACGTGACATTCCGCCACGGAATATGTTCGAGATGGCACGTTTGATCAAGGCGGAGATCTTGCGTGAGGGCTTTTATGATGATGTTTGGCTAGACAATTGCCAGTGCTGCTGCTTCATGCGGCTGCAAGGTGCTACTGCTTGCTGAATGCTGCTGCCGCTGCTTGCTGCTGCTGTTTGCCGCAGTGTGCCACAGCTGGTGCCGAGTGCTGCGGCGTCGTGTTGCTGCTTGTCGTCGCTGCTGTACGAGGCTGCAGGATGCTGCCCCTTGGGGCTCCTGCAGTCTGACGCAGCATGCTGCTCAGATTGCATCACGGGGGGAGGAGCGAGGGGCAAGGAGCGCAGAGTCAGGGTCGAGGAGCGAGGCAGGAGAAGCACGTAACTACCAGCTGGAACTAGGTAGGGCTTGTCCTCCTACAGGCGGCTTTCGGACGAAACATTGAACATGCCCAAACACATACAAACAAATGTTCAAACTATTGAACAAATCGTCCCCAGACTATTTTTGACTATCTTTGAATCTTCCTCCTGTAGAGGGACAGGCCCGAGCTAAAGCTTCAAAGCAAGGAGCGAATAGGCAGGGAGCAGCGACGGCCACGCACAAGAGGAGCCGAGAGGGGCCAGCGAGATGCGAGGAGGGAGCAACGGGGCAAGGCACGTGCCACCACCTCCGCCTCCTCCTCGTCCTCCTGGTCCTCCTCCTCCTCCTCCTCCTCCTCCTCCTCCTCCTCCTCCTCCTCCTCCTCCTCCTCCTCCTCCCCCTCCCTCTCCTCCTCCTCCTCCTCCTCCTCCTCCTCCTCCTCCTCCTCGCAGCACGGCGCAGCGAGGAGCCAGGAGCGAGGAAGACGGAACAGAGCGGGGAGCCAGGAGGGAGAACAGCGAGGCGAGGGGCGATGAGGAAGCGGTGAGGAGCTGGGAGCAGGACGCCAGGGGCGAGAGAGGGGAGGGCGAGGGCGAGCGCGCGATGTCGGTCCAGCGGGGCCGGCCCTACGAGGGCAACGCGGGGGGGCCAGGGCCCCTCAGAAGACGAGTCGGAGCCGGAGTCGGAGAGATGGACGCTGGAGTCGGAACGCTGGAGTCGGAAAGTTGGGAGCTGGGGTCGGAGAGACGGGCGCCGGAGTCGGAGACTGGGAGGCTCGAGAAGCGGCCAGCACAGCAATGTCCCCATGGCCTCGGCGCGCGCGCAGCCGAGCACCTGGCCTCCTCTGGGGTCGCCGACGGCAGAGGTCGACGAGCGCTCTGGGGGCGCCTTCGGGCCGGATGGTGGCGGTCTTGCGCAGTACTGGGGGGCCGTGCTGGGGCCAGCTTCGGGGCTGTCTCGGCCCATGTGGGATTAGAGTGGGAGCGTCATGGCCCTCCTCAGGGTGCTCCTGTGGGCCTCGGGGGTCCGGCTGGGAGTCTTCCGGACCCCTTGCGGAGCGACCCGTAGCGAAAACGGGGCTGGTGGTAAAGCCACGCAGACAACCTCGAGAAATACGAACGCCACGTAAAAAATCCGCGAGAAATATTACCTCGAGAAAACCTAGAGAAATAGCGACCACGCGCAGAAAACCTCGTCGTAAAACCACGCAGAAAGTGTTCGCCTCTCGGGGCCACCTTGGCGTCGTCTTAGGGCGTGTTGGGCGCTCTGCGGGCCGCCTGAGGCCTCCCGATGTTGGGGGGCTGGCTCATTTTTTGTTTTTGTTGTGGCTTTTTTTTTTTTAAGATGCGCTGGACATCTGAATGGAGGAAACATCGAACTGAAGACGGCGATACATCGAGGGCAAGTCGGCGAAAGAGCCCCTCCCCCGATAGCGAATCCAGAAACGACCTGGGTGGTGTTGGATGGAGGGGGCCCTCAAGGAGGGTTCCCGGAGTACTCATCCTTCCAATCGTGCTCCCGCTCGTGATCCTCGTTCTGCCTCCGCTGATGCTTGCTGATGCTTGCTGCTGCTTGCTGCTGCTTGCCGCTGCTTGCTGCGATCTGCTGCTGTCACCCGCTGCATTCAATGGAGCAGGACAGGATGATAATGGAGTCGTGATGCGATTGGCTCAGGACACGTTCCAGAGATTCCGTATTTTCTAGTGGTCCCCGTGTCTGCAGCCCCTGTGGAACATTGAAGCACATTTGGAGAATTCTGGAACTTCTCACTATCATGACCTCTTGCTCCTCTGAGAGGAGATAGGATGACTTTCCAGGTTAGTATGCTGAG
>CAUYUJ010016256.1:172169-234669 GCA_963575745.1 Prorocentrum cordatum
GGAGAAAGAGCAAGAGGAGGAGAGGAGAAGGAGATAGCAAACATCCAAAGTTTAAAACTTATTATAATTAATGTGTAAGCGCTTGATGAAAAATAACATTTTCATCTGCTCGTGTAGAGGGTAGCTCACGTGCTTCGTTTTCCCAAGATAATCAACCCCAGCGATAAACAAGTTCAGGGCGCCAGGGGGAGGAGGAGGAGAAAGAGATAGAGAGACAGAGAGAGAAAGAGAGAGAGAGACAGAGAAAGAAAGAAAGAGAGACAGAAAGAACTACAAAGAGACAGAAGGACATCGGTTTCGCTTGATATATCCTTGAGGGAGGAGGAGGAGGAGGAGGAGGAGAAAGAGCAAGATGAGGAGAGGAGAAGGAGATAGCAAAAATCCAAAGTTTAAAACTTATTACATTTAATGTGTAAGCGCTTGATGACAATTAAAATTTTCATCTGCTCGTGTAGGGTAGCTCACGTGCCTCGTTTTCCCAGGATAAGCAACCCCAGCGATAAACAAGTTCAGGGCGCCAGAGGGAGGAGGAGGAGAAAGAGATAGAGAGACAGAGGGAGAGAGAGAGAGAGAGAGAGACAGAGAAAGAAAGAAAGAAAGAGAGACATAAATAACTACAAAGAAACATAAGGACATTGGTTTCGCTTGAGACATCCTGAAACAACGTGTTCGCTTCGCTTGATGTTGCTATCTCAACATAAGAAAGAAGTAACCTCGATGGCGAACTTTTCCCGTGATAATGAAGTTCGGCCTCCGCGCCCCCGCGCCCCCGACCAAACTCTTGTTGGTCGACGATAGAAAACTCTATCTACTTAAGGGGGGGTACATTATTATCGTGGGCATGGGGTTATTCTGTCATATGTCTTCTACTCTTCAGGCCCTCGCGGAGCACTCTTGAGCGCACCTGGGAGCGCCCTGCGAGCCTCTCCATTGCTCGAAGACGCGCCACAGGGGCCCCCGACATCAGCAGGAACTGGATAGCACAGCGAGTCCAATCCGGGAGCGGCTCCGGCTCAACGTCTGGCGACGCGCCTGGGGGGGAAATGCGACGGGGCGGGCCTCTTCGGAAGGCTCGGACGTCCCCCCGGACTTCTGACAAGCTCTCCGAGCCTCCCCCGAAGTCGGCGACGCCCCGCCGCCTGCTGAGAAGGCCTTCGCCTTCTCGTTTCCCCCCCTCGCTCGCCGCCGACATTTCTGCTGAGCTCCTTCCTTCCTGGAGCCCTCTTCGGGGCTTCCTGTGGGCCTGCCTGGGCCTCGCGGGGCCCTCGCGGACCCTGCTGGACGTCTCTCGGGCCGTCCTTGGGGCGCCCTGAGGGCCAGGCTGGGCGTCAAGGGCCGCCCTGGAGCCCGCGGTGGGCTCTCGCGGGCAGCTCCTGCGGCCATCCTGGGGCTGTCTTGGGCGGCGCCTGGGGCTCGCCGGGGCCGCCTGGAGGCTCCCTTGGGCAGTCCTGGGGCACTCCTCGGGCCGCCTCGGTGGCCCCCTTCGCGGCTTCGGGGCGCTCCTGGAGGGCCCTGGAGCTGTCTGGGGTTACGTCGGGCCCGTCCCCCTACAGGGGGATTTTGGACGAAACAGTAAAAAGTAGTCAAGAAATGCCCCCCAATGGTCAAAGAATACTTTAAAAAATCGTACCCTGATAATTTTTTGACTATTTTTGAATATTCCTCCTGTAGAGGGACAGGCCCGACTTCAGTCTAGGGCTGTTCTGGGCCCGGTGTGGGGAGCACTTGAAAACCGCTCAATGGCGTAAAACCTGTAGCTTCGATCTCGTCGGGCCGCCCTCGGCATTCTCTTGGGCCGTCCTTGGGAGCCTCCTGGTTTGTTTTTGGGGCCCCTGGGAGCAGCCACGACCGTCTGCAGAGGGAGGGCCCCAGAACCGCCGGGAGCCGCCCCAAGCCTTCCGTCGGGCGTGTCCCCCAACAGAGGGATTTTGGGCGAAAGATAAAACAAACTCGAAAAAGTACCCCCCCAAATATTCAAAGATAGTAAAAAATCATCCCCCGACTATAATTTACTATTTTCGGATATTCCTCCTGTAGAAGGACAAGCCCGACTTAACCCAAGCCGAGTTGCGCAGGTGCAATCTCGCAGGCGATGTTCCCGGTGTTGCACAGTGCAGGTGACGTTCGGCTCCAGCTTCGCCTCGCTCATCTCGCCGATAATGCACACGGCCAGCTGCCACTGCCCGCCTTTCTCGCACGCGCTGATCCCAGCGTTGTAGCCGACGGGTGCTGAACAGTGGCCTGCCGGCCGCGAAGCGAGGCCGAGACGGCTTGGGGTCCGTCCTGAAGCCAATCTAACCCGTGCGCCTCGCCACTCCCTCTGGGGAGGGGTTCCCCTCCCTGGAGGGGCTCCCCTCCCTGGCGCGCGGAGCGCGCCAGGGGTGGCGCCGGATGCACCGCCAGGTGTGCCCGGCGCAGATCCAAGAGCTCCGAGCGGAGCTCAAGACGTTTGTGTATGCCGGTGTTTCTTCTCCGATCCTCTGGGGCGGGCCGAGACGGAGCGATCCACGGCGGCCTCTGAGCGTCCGATTCTCGGCGGCGCGATCTGAGCGTAAGCAACCGCCTGCGGGCGATCCCGTCAAAGCAAGCGTGTCTCACTGCACCGGCCTTGCAGACGTGCTGCAGCGGATTTCTGCGTGGATTTCTGCGTGGATTTTTGCCCGAAGCGGCGAGCGAAAAACGGCATGTATTTCTCGTGCTTTCTGTTCGGTCTTCATTCCTGGCAAAAAAAAGTCCGCACGAAATTCACCTCGAAATCCGGAACGTAATTCTCCAGGACACTCTTGGCCCACCCTGTCGTTTTCTGGACGAAATCCGCTCTGCAATGTTGACGCCATGACATGTCTGATCACAGCAGACACGTGCGACAAGAAATCTTGCTGTAAAAAGTCTAGAGGCACGGTGGTCGTTTTCGAACTTGGAGCTGGTTGAGGCGCCCCATGACTTCTGAAGCCCCTCCGGGCCATCTGGGTATGAGAAAACTCCGTGGGGCACCTGCTGACAGGCCGGTGTCTTGCTTGAGGTGCCTATTGTTAGGTCGGGCATGTCCTCCTACAGGCGGATGCTGGAAGAAGAATGACAATAGTCAAGACAGGTTCACACATAGACAGGCATAGTAGAAGCATCGTCCCCAGACTATTGTTTGACTGTTTCTGAATACGCCTCCTGTGGAGAGACATGCCCGACTTAAACCTATTGCGTGATGACGTCTCGCTCCAACCGCTCCGCCCACATCCCACTGAGCAGCAGCACGGCCCGCTGCCACTGCCCGCCTTTCTCGCACGCGCTGATCCCGGCGCTGTAGCTGACTGGAGCCAGCCCGCGGGACAACGCCCACGAAAAAACGAGACGGACTGGCACGTGATTGTGGGCATGCTGCCGAGAGGCTGAAATGGTCACGTGGGGCTCGACCTTGGCATTCCGGGCATGCTGTTGCGTGCTTCTACTTGCTGCCGGTATTGCGTGCTGCTGATGACTGCTGCTGCTGCGTGCTGCGTGCTGCTGCTGCTGCTGCTGCTTGCGGTTGCAGGGTGCTGATGATGGCCAAGCCCGACTTCCGCGCGCTGCTGCCCGCAGACTGCTTCGCTATGCGTGTTGCTTCCGTTCGCTGCTGCTGCTGCTCGATGCTGCAGGGTGCTGCTTCTCGCTACCTCACTTTGCTGGCGCCACCTGCTGCCAGCAGAGGAGATCGAGGAGGGGTGGGGGAAAAGAGCGGAGCGACCGGCGACGAGCGAGGAGCGACAGCCGAGAGCAGAGAGAGGGGCGAGGGGGGGAGGAGGGAGAGCCGAGACGGGAGGACGCGGGAGGGGATAGGCACCTCTTGGGGGGTCTCTCGGAGGCTCGTGAGGGGAGGGCTCACGGGCCTTGGGGCCATCGTGGCGCGCTCCTGGGCGTCCTGGGCCGCCCTGGGCCCGAAGTGGGGCCAGCTTGGCGGCCTCTTGGCCGCCTTGCAGCCCTGTTCGGCAGTCTCGGGCCGTCTTGGGGCGATCCTGGGGAGCAGCCGGGACACCGGTGCGCATCTGGGACCCTCTCTCGTGAGCGACGTCGGGGTGCCATCCTGGGCCGCCCTGGGGCGCTCTTGGGCTTCCCTGGGCCTCTCTGGGGCCGTCGCCGAGCCCTCCTGGGCGCTCCAGCGCCTCTCCATGGAACACCGTGGAACTCTTTTGGGGCCCTGTTGGGCCTCTTGTGCGTCCCAGGGGCGCCCTGGATCGAAAGCTGGGCGAGGGCTGCTGAAACCGTGGCTGCTAAAACGGCCCTCCCGGAAGGAAAAAAACAACTTCCCGGAAGGAGGCGCGGCACGCGAAACAGTCAACGGGCTTCTTCCCGGAAGGACGAACAACAACTTCTGGGAGGTCGATTTTAGCAGCCACGGATTTAGCAGCCCTTGCCCGGCTTCCGACAAGAGCTCGCCAGGGCCTGCGGGATCGGTACTGGTCCACCTGATTGTTGCACTTTCTGGCGCGCGGCGCTGGCATTGCAGGAGGGCTGGCGTTCGGCTCTAGGGTCGCCTCCCGCAGCTCGCCGAGGAGCGCCACGGCCCACTGCCACTGCTCGCCTTTCGCACACGCGCTCGCCCCGGCACTGTAGCTGATGACCGTGGGCTCCACCTCGGCCTGCCGCATCTCGCCGAGCAGAGCAACAGCCCACTGCCACTGCCCGCCTTTCTCGCACGCGCTGATCCCAGCGTTGTAGCTGACTAGGGCGAACCCGTGGACGTCGTCCACGTCATCTTGGGCCAGTCTTGGCTCGAAAAGGCCGTCTTGGGCCTGTCTTCGCTCGAAATGGCGAGCGAGAAGGTGGGAATCTTCCAGAAACCACAGAAGAATCAACGATTTCGTTTGCCGTGGCTCACCTGGAGCGTCTTCGAGCGGTCTTGGGCCGTCTCGGAGGCCTTCTTGGACCGCTTCCTTCTCTTCGTCCGCCTTCCGCTCTACCTCCGCCTAGACAGCCTTCGGAGCGTCACAGACGGCTATGGTGGGTCTGCGGTGTATGTCTCGCCGCTTGTCAATTTTGAAAGCACCTGGGGCCTTGAAAAAAGTCGCCCAGAGGGCTCTGGTGACTTTTTTCCGGTTGCCTCTTCGAAGCCTGATGGCGGGCGCTGCCGTCTCCTTGGGAACGGTTTGTGGGCCTCTCGGGGTTTCTTTTCGAGCTCCTGGGGGCCTGTTGGGGCCTCGTTGGCTGTCTTGCGGCCTCCTAGGGGCCTCTTGGGGCCCTCTCGGGCCGTCTTGCGGCCTCCTGGGGGCCTTTTCTCTTGAAATTTTTGGGGCGCCACTGGGGCCGTTCCCGGGCTGTCCCCCCGAGCCTCTTCCGGGGGACAGCCCAGGAAATCTGTTTTGCTTGCGTGCTCTGCGTGCGTGCTCCTGTGTGAGAGGTCGGAAAGGGTATCCCGACGTCACCGCTCGCTCTTGGGAGCTGTGCCTGGGAGAGCTCTCTACGAGCCTTGGTGAGAAGAGCTTTGTACTTCACCGATCGCTCTTTTAGCGGGCGTCTCTGGGCCTGCTTGGTGGTCCTTGCGTGGATCTTTTGCGGGCCATTCTGACGCTCTTTTGGGCTGCTCCGGGAGCGTTTTGGGACGTTGTGGGACCTTTTTGGGCCGTCACGGGGCGTCCGGTGGCCTTGGACCGTCTTGGAGCTCTCTTGAGGCTGCCTGAGGCCGTCTTGGGAGCCTCTTGGGGCCCCCTCGGAGCTCTCTTGGGGCCGTCTTGGGGTTCTGTGAGGCCGTTTCAGGGCTCTCTGGCGTCGTCTTGGGGCCGTCTTGGAGCCCTCCTAGGGGCCGCTGGCGTCTTCTTGGGACGATTTGGGAGGCCTCTTGGCGTGTACTGGGCCGCTGAGGAGCACACAAGGCGGGCATGCTGAAAATATACGCTTTCCCATGGGAATTTGACGATTTCTGCCTCGTTGGCGTGCGCTCGGGGCCCTCCTGGGCCGTCTTTGCGGCCTCTTGGATTGTCGTGAAGGAAGGCTTCGGGCCCTCGTGGGCCGTCTCGGGACCCACTGAGGCAGTCTTGGAGCGCTATTGGACGCTCTGGGAACCCCTCTGGAGCGCCTCTAGGACCGGCCTGAGCGATTCGGCCCTGTGGTGGCACACGAGGCGATTTTGTGCACACGAGGCCCTGTGAACCCTTCTCGCACGCAGATTCACTGACCATGTTAGGAGAGACTAGGGCTGACCCGTGGCCTACCGACCACGAAATCTGTCCGAGATGGCACGTTGGACCAGGGCAGAGAATCCAAGGCACCTGGGGTTTCTGGGGAAGGGGGCCCGAGACTCCAACCTGCAGAAGTATGGATACAAATCTCGCCCGTACCACGAACCTCGTCGGGGCACTCTTTGGGGCCCTCTTCGGCCTTTTTGGCCGTCTGCAGGCCAGGTGGGCCGTCTGAGGCCCCCTCAAGGCCGGAGGTGCTGCCCGCCACTTTCGCACACGCTGCACCCGGTATTACAGAGGAGATGACGTCGCGCTCCAACATCGCCTCCTGCATCTCGCTGAACAGCGACAGGGCCTGACGGCACTGCTTGCCCTTCTCGCACGCACTGATTCCGATGTTGTAGCTGACCACATCTGGTTCCAATTTCACCTCCCACATCTCGCTGAGCAGCGTCAGCGCCCGTTGCCACTGCCTGCCTTTCTCACAGGCGCTGATCTCAGCGTTGTAGCTGATGGTGTCGCGCTCCATCTTAGTTTCAAACATGTCGCAAAGAAGCGACAAGCTCCGTTGCCACTGCCTGGCTTTTCCGCATGCGCTGGCAATCATTATGTAATTGACTCTGCTGACTGCCGCACATATTGCAGACGCCTCGCGGAATATCTGCAACGCTGCGGCCCACTGCTGTGATCTCCCGCAGTTCCGTATGCCCCCTTCGAAAGACGTAACACCTAGCCGAGATCCTGGTCGGACGCTCAACATGTACAATCATCATGGGCCACCACATGGATTGAGCCAATGATGTCCCGAACTGGAACTTGAGCCGAAATCGCTTGAGCCAATATGGCTCGAGGAAGGAAGAGGCGGAACGAAGGAGGAGAGCGACGAGCAGGACTAGGAGCAGAGCAAGCTGGAGACGGCTGCTTCGAAACCGACCTCGACCACATTCAGAGGCAAGCATCGGCAGCGGTGGCAGTCAAATCAAGAAGCCTGACCCAGAACACGCCGCCGAGATCGTTCTTGCGGGTCTCGGCGAAAACGAACAAGTACTCAAAGAAGAGGGTGCTCAGCGCGAAATTGACAAACCTCGGCAGCTGCAGACCACGAGGAGCACGCGTGTCAGTGGTGTCTGTGCTACCTGCGATTGTGGGGAATGCAACGGCTCGTCACGGCTGTGCTGGTGCAATGGGGCGGATCGTCGGATGACGTTCCAGGGATGGGAACAGGACGAGGATGGTGGCATGATGCGATTGGCTCAGGATGCCTTCCAACAACATCCAGAGTGTCGGGCGGCCCTCGTTTCTGGAGCCCGTGCGGAACCATGGAAACCGAGACCAAAATGTCATTCTCATGTCGGGGAGACGTACGATTCGGGTACGGGGGACTCGGGTTGGCCTGACGAGGCCATCATGAACATGACGAGGCCCAATCTGAAGTTTGACGCGAGCTCCCGCTGCAAACATCCCACGGAAACCAGAACGTCATACTCCAGGACGCGCTCGTCAAAAAACATGTCGGCGAACCCGAGTTCCGGCTTATTCGAGTCTTGCGTTTCCCCGATCATGCTGTCTGGCTCTCTTGAGACTCAAGCCCGTGTGTCAGAGAGCGGATGCCCTCCAGCAACATCCAAGGTGTCGAACGGCCCCCGCTTCTGGAGCCCGTGCGGACCCGTGGAGACCGGGACGGAAGCGCCGCTCTCATGCGCTGTCTGCGGACACGCACGGCGGACAAGAAACACACACACACAGTCTCTACGGGAGCAAGAACACACAGTGAGGAGGAGGAGGAGGAGAAGGAGGAGAAGGAGGAGGAGGAGGAGGAGGAGGATTTTCCCCAGCGTGTCTGTGTGCTTTTACCACAGCTCTCTCTCTCTTGAGAGAGAGAGGGAGAGAGAGGGAGAGAGAGAGAGAGACAGAGAGAGAAAGAGAGCCCCTGCGTCGGAGAGGCTGCGCCCCCCCCCCCCCCCCCCACGGCGCCCTGCCGCCGAGGGGGAAGTGCCTGTCGCTCGGCCAGGGGCGCCGCCCGGGCGCCCCGGATGCACCGCGCTCTCTCGCTCGGCCGCGGGCAGACACTCCTCCTCCTCCTCCTCCTCCGCCTCCTCCTCCTCCTCTTCCCCCTCTCCTCCTCCTCCTCTCCTCCTCCTCCTCCTCCTCTTCCCCCCTCCTCCTCCTCCTCCTCCTCCTCCTCCTCCTCCTCTTCCTCCTCCTCCTCTTCCCCCTCCTCCTCCTCCTCCTCCTCCTCCTCCTCCTCCACGTAAACAGCTACAGCGTGGGCCAGTCCACAAGAAGCCTTCCACAAGAAGCTCAACTCCGAGACCCCAGGACGGTTCACTCACTCATGTCTGGTGTGGTAGCGTCATGCTCTCCACAGCGAGGGCGTCGAACCCCAAGAGACCCAGGGCACCCTGGAGGCAAGCAGGGTGTTTCTTGGCATGGGTCTCCACTGCACGGCGCGAACGTCGGACTTGGGGATGTTCTCGCGGAAAAATCTCGGACTTGGGCGCGAACCAGTGTGGTGGGGGGGGGGGGCGAGAGAACTACGGGGTGAAGAAAGTGGCCCCCTTCGGGCCCTGAAGGCCCCCTGCCGGGCCCCTCGAGGGCCCATGCAAGAGGGCCCCTTGGTGACAGCCCTGCGCTGCCCCCCCCTCCCATAGATCGCCTCCCCACGACGGGCCCTCCGATCTTGGGCCGACGCTGGAACCTTCGCGGGCAGAGCCGCAGAGCCTCCGAACGGACATCAACTTTCGCATCCCCGCGCGGATCCCTTGGGTCGGCGGTGCACCCCTCCCTTCGCCCCTTCCGCCCAATGGAGCGGGGACCGACCGTCCCGGCATTCCTGTAGGCCTGCCACGACATGTTCCTAGAACCCCAGAATGCACTAGGAACCAAAGCATGTTCTCAGAACGAAAAACCGACATGCTCAAACGGAACAGTCTCGGCCAGAAATGTCCTCAAAACACTTCGTGCAGACCACATGAGGTTCCACGGAAATCCTTTGGTAGCCCTATAGGCGAGCCAGAACGCTTGGCCACTGCTAGACTCTCTGCCACTTCCCCCCCAGCGCGCGGAGCGCACCGCCGGCGGGGCGTCAGAGGGCGTGCAGGGAGGGTGGGGGCCCCACTCCGCCCCAAGGAGGCCGCGGAACAGCCGCCACGTCCATGTCTGCGCTACCGGAGGCCTCCCAGATGGGGTCGGAGGGTCGCGCCGCATCGCCAATCCATCGCCGCTGCATCGACGACGCATCGACGACGCGTCGCCGACGTCGGCGACGCACCCGCGACGTCGGCCTGGAGAACACCGGGCTCGACATCGAGCGGCATCGCCAATGCATCGGCGATGCGGCGCGACCCTCGGGCCCCGTCCACTCGGACCCCATCTGGGAGGCCTGGAGCTTGCTCCTCGAGGGGGTGCGGCGTGGTGCCGCCCCTGGCCAAGCGCGCAGAACAAGACAGAGCGAGCCACGAGCCACGGGGTAACAAAAAAATGGCCGCCTCCTTTGGGGGTGTTCTCGGCGTGTGGGGGATGGCTGCCCTCGCCCCAGTCCCTCCCCTGGGAGCCCGGTCCGGCGGGCTTTGGGGAGGGGTCCCACTCAAGTGGCCCGGCGGAATCATCTGGCCCTGACAAGCTCCGAAGCGCGTGCAGATCGCCCAAGAAAGCGTCATGAAGGTGGACAAGTGCTCCAGGACGGTCCAGGATACGTCTAAGAGGGCCCCACACAGCTTCAGACGCTCCAAGACAGCCCAGGAAGGCCCCGGCAGGACCTCCAAGAGGACGCCAAGAGGCAAAAGTCAGTGATGTTTCGACTGTTTCCCTGCATGTCTGACGCACTCGTCTGTTCGATCTTCTTCAAGGTGTCCAAGAAAAACCCAAGGGGCCCGCAAAGTACCCCCAAGATGACCCCTGAACGGCCCCAAGATGGCCCAAGAAGCCGTCGTGGGGGTCCCCAGGGGCTCTCCCCCACAAGAGACCTCCAAGACCTCCAACATGCCCCGAAGAGCGCCCCAACAGGCCCCTTAGAAGGCCACAGGCAACCCCAAGATGCCCCCATGAAAGGAGCCCCTAACCACCCACGACGGCCCCTTGACAGGACGGCTTTGGGTTCCTCAGGTGGGCGCGTGGCATCAGCGAGCGAGCTTCTACGACAACGTCCTCCCGCCAGAACGGACGCATCCAAGGCTCCCAAGGGGTCGGCGGTGCGACATAGGCGACTGAATCCTTATTGGAGTGGCTTCGATATTCCAAGGTTGGGGGGCACTTGAGCTTCTCTTGAAGCTTTGTTGGAATGCTCTTGGGATCCTGTCGAGACCCTGTTGGGGGCTTGTTGGAGCCTTTGGGGACGCCCTGGGAAAACTTCAGGTCGCCCTGTGGCAGAATCGGTCCTAGACGAAGGAATACTCTGCCGGAGCTCCGCGCGGACTTCTTGGATCCAAGCTGACACCCCCCCCTTCTTGGCGCGCGAAGCGCGCCCAGGAGTTCCAGCACAGATCCGAGAAATCCGCGCGGAGCTACGACCATTTGGTGAGTGCAGTGTCTTGCTCTTCGAGGTCGAATTATGTCGGGCATGTCTTCTTACAGGCGGATTTCGGAAGAACAATTGGAAATAGCCTGAATATCTACACAGATCTAAAAATAATAGAGAGATCGTTCCAAAACAATGTTCTAACTATTTTTGCAGATTCCCCCTATAGAGGGACATGCCCGACTGAAGGCAGAGCGGCGCAAGGCTTCGCGGGGGCCTCCTGGACCATTTCGGGTCGTCGGCGCTTACAAGCTGTCTCAATATCCATATCACTAACTGTCAAACCATCTACTGATTGTGGCTTCTTTCTGATGTAATTGGTTATCATCATCATCACCACCATCACCATCACCATCACCATCACCATCACCATCACCATCACCATCACCATCACCATCACCATCACCATCACCATCACCACCATCACCATCACCATCACCATCACCATCATCATCATCATCATCATCATCATCATCATCATCATCATCATCATCATCATCATCATCATCATCATCATCATCATCATCATCATCATAATCATCACCATCATCATGAACGCCATCATCATCAGTACCATCATCCGATGTCGCACGCGAGATCCCCCTATGACAACGTTCAAAAAAAGTGCCAGGGCGGTTGGCCCAGGGGGGGAAAAACGAGAGGGGGGCCTCCCCAGAAGTCTCGGAAGTCCTCCGGCCTCCTGGCAAAATTCCCAAGCCACAGGGCCCTTCTCGGAGGGCCGGAGGGCCTCTGAGATGCCCCGCTGCCTTCGGAGAGGGCCTTCTCCTCGTCACTCCCCTCACGTCGGGCCTGTCCCTCCACAGAGGGCATATTCAAAATTAGTGTATAAAATGGGGACGTTTTTTGAGTATTGGTTGACCATTTGTGGATTTCTTTGGAATATTTTTGATTTTTCGTCGAACATCCCCCTGTACGGGGACACGCCCGATTTAACACTCCCCCCCCCTCGCTGGCTAAGCTCTCTTCGCGAGTTCTCTCAGGAGCTCTTGGGGGCCTGGCGCTCCTGGCGCCCTGCCGGGCCAGCTCGGAACCGCCCTGGAGCTGCAGCGGCCCATCAAGCTCCGCAGCGGCGAGGCCGCCCCAAACACAGAACAGCCTCACGCTCTGCACTGGCCTTGGCCCATCGGGGGTACAATCGCAATCCACAGTAAGTGTAATGAGGGTCGTCGTCGTCCTCCTCCTCCTCCTCCTCCTCCTCCTCCTCCTCCTCATGCTCCCTCCATCGCCCCCACGCGGGCCCCAAGGATGGCCCGAAGACGCCCTCCAATGCGACCCCACTGCTCCCAGAGATCTCTC
Organism: Prorocentrum cordatum; assembly: GCA_963575745.1. Classification (NCBI taxonomy): domain Eukaryota; class Dinophyceae; order Prorocentrales; family Prorocentraceae; genus Prorocentrum; species Prorocentrum cordatum. Next base: position 184,152 of record CAUYUJ010016256.1, read on the forward strand.
TATTCACCCTGGTTGCCCGCTTTGTTTCACTATGTGTGTCTTTTCGTCCCTTGTCCAGTCAGCTCTCGTGGGCAGGGCTTCTGAATTGGCTGGTCGGGATACTTTTTTGATCGAGTGTCGCGGAACCAACCGCGCACCGTCAGTAAGTCGAAAGCGGGCCTAACAGGCAGCTAACAAGCGACAACGGAACGGCAGCAGGAGAGAAGGAGACAAGAGACACTCGAGGCTGGTCGGGATACTTTTTTGATTCGCGGCCCGCAAGGAGAAGTCCAGAGGGCGGTATGACCGAGAGAACTGGTCGGGATACGCGAAGCGTCAAGAATTTCGAAGCGAATCCAGTGGTGATGACGAGGCAAAGGTAGCAGTATCAGTACCTTTCCTTCTCTGACCTCCGTGGCGCTTGCGTGCGTTCTGCCGGGAGCCGCTGAAATGGCCCGTCGCCTTTCCGGCCTCCTGAAAATCGGGTCGGCTGCCATGTGGCCCGGGGTGCACGCGCCCGGTGTCATTGCGTCTCTGTGGCTCCCCCACAGGCATCTGCTTCGAACGCTCCTCACTCACACTCGCACTGGCACTTCACAGCGCGTCGCTCTGGGCCTCCTCCGCAGACTCGATCTCGCGCGTGCCTGGGCTGTGGCCGACCGCTCAGCCAGCGACACCGCCACAGCCGTCCGAGGCACGCCGCAGACCGCTGGCCCCAGGAGCCGGCCGCAGGCACCCCTCGCGCGCCGAGGGGCCTGCTTGCGGCAAAAAACGCACAAAAAGCACACACAACAAACACACGCAGTGTGTGTGTGTGTGTGTGTGTGTGTGTGTGATTGTGTGTGTGTGTGTGTGTGTTTTGTGTGTGTGTGTGTCTTTTACCCACAGTGTGTGTTTTTTGTATGTTTTTTGTTTTGTTGATGTGTGTGTGTGTGTGTGTGCGTTTGTATATATATTGTGTGTGTTGTGTGTTTTTTTTGCCCGCGCCGCGACGACCTCTGCGCGCTGGCCTCCGACGCCGCGCCGACGCCGTGCCGGCCTGGGCGCTCGCGGGCCTCCCGACGGGCGCCGACCGCTCGAGGCCGGCCGCTTCCGGCCACTGGCGGCGCCGCTCGACCTCCAACGCCCGCGCGCGGGAGTTGAGTCGGGCCCGTCCCCCTTCAGGGGGATCTTCGACGAATAAAAAAATCAAAAATATCAAAAAATACCCCCAAAAGGCCAACAAATACTCAAAAAATAATCCCCAGACTATTTTCTGGACTATTTTTTGATCATTCTTGGGGTATCTTTTATGTTTCGTCGAACATCCCAAAATGCAGGGGGACAGGCCCGCCTTAGCGCTGGAGCCGCCGCCGCGCCGGCCATGCGCGAGCCTGCCGAGCCCTGCCTCTGCCCGGCGCGGCGGCACGTCGGCCCGTGCGCGGGCGCGCTGCGCAGGGCGCGGGCCGCGGCAGGGAGGGCCGAGGGGAGCGGGGAGGCACCGGCCCGGGTTCGATGCAGAGCCGGGGTGAGTCAGGGCTTACCTTGCCATCGCTCGGACCTCCATTCCCTGTGCATTTTTCGGTTTCGTGTGTGTGTGTGTGTGTGTTTTTGTTTGCTCGATGATCCAGGATGCTCCTCGAAGGTGCTCGCCGAGAAAAAAATGCACACGTCCAAGCGATGCCAGGTTACTGGAGCCTGCAGGGTCCTGCAAGCTCCTGCGCCCAAGCCCGGGCCGAGGCCAAGGAGCCCGCGAGACCCTGCAGGATCCTGCACCCGAGCCCGGGTCGGTGCGCCCCTGGCCCCGCAGGAGCCTGCAAAATCTGGCGCTCTGGCTGACCCCCGCTTGCATGGACCCCCGTCTCTTGAGCTCCGAGGAAGCAAAGAAATACCAACACCCCTGCTCCCTGGACCTCTCCTGGGGTGCGCTCTGACCGGCATTTCGTGGAGAATCCAGTCGTGGCGACCAGGAAAAGGCAGCGGTGTCCGTAGATTTGCCTGCTCTGGCGGATTGGACAGCCGCGCGTGAGCCCGAGGAAGAGGATGATCGGGGAGAGGCTGCAGAAGACGAGCACGATCACCTGGCACACCCTCTCTCGGCTCCTCCCTCCTTCTCCCCTTCGCCCTCCTCCTCCCCTCCGCCCTCCTCCTTCCTCCACCGGGCTCCTCCCCCATTCCCCTCCTCGTCCTCCTCCGCCTCTTCCTCGCCCCCCTCCTTCTCCTGTCCTTGCCCATAGTCATGGCCATCCTCTTCCTTTCGCCTCCTCGTTGTCCCCCCCGTCCTCTACATAATTCTCATCCTGCTGTTGATTGTTGGTGGTTAATGGTTGTTGGCTGCTGTGTTTGAGTTCTTTTTTCTGAAGACTAATCCTTGTTGATGCCCCCCTCCGATGCACCGTGTGTTTTTACAATTGAAGTGCTCCTTCCGTGGTTCGCACCATGTTTCTTACAAGGGCAAGTCTTCCTCATCAGTTTGGGTCCCTGGCCCCTGGTTTACAAAAAAATAGCTTCCGCTCGCTATCTCCTAGCAAATTATTCCAAAATCGCGCTCTCACGCAAGAGTCGCGCTATCGCGTGGTACATCCTTGCAATCTATTCAAACGCCGCGCCCTCAACACTCAGGAATCGCGCTCTCGCTTTTGCGTTTCTCACAGTTTCTCACAATTTATTGAAACATCGCGATGTCGCTCGAGACTTCACGACAATTCGTGCAGCAATCACGCTTCCAGCGCCCGCCTGCTCGACCCGGCCACCCAGGTCCGCCTTCCCGACCCGCCCGTGAGGGTCTACCCGCCCGATCAGCCCGTCTGGTTCTGCCACGTGTTCTCTGCTCTCCCTCTTGTAGGTCCCTCTCGTGGTCCATCCTGCTCCCTCCCCCTTCTCGTCTTTTCCTTCCAACCGTCCGCTCTGCCCCTGCTATGAGGGTGCGCCAAACGCGCGTGGCCGGTATGGAAGATATAGCCCCAAAGAGATACGATCGAAGACAAACTGGGCGGTTATCCTGGGTTTGGGATATACGTGATGAAAGGCACGCGAGTAAATAAGGACGAACAATATCAAAATGATTGCTGCTGTTGCCATCGTCGCTCCATGCGTGACCCGGCCCGCGACCCACCCGCGACACGCCTGCGACCCACCCGCGACACACCCGCGACGCACCCGCGACCCAGCCGCGACCCACCCGCGATTCAACCGCGACAGGGCCACGACCCGCACGCGAGCCACCCGCGACCCGCCCCTTGCCCACCCACGACCCACCCCGCGCCCCGCGCCGAGCCGCAGCAGCGGGATGCTACACGTCGCGCCGAGCAGCCCACAGCGCCGCCGAAGGGAAGACCCCAAACCGGGCCAGAGGGCAAGAGTCCTAGGACAGCCACGCTGACCCCAAAAGGGAGCCCAGGACGGCCCCAAGAGAGTCCCAGGAAGAAACACTTGGACCGGGACGCCGAGATGACCCTCCGAAACCGCTAGCTGGCCCCCAAGAGGCCCTCCAGCCCTCCAGCGCTCCAGGCTCCAGGCTCGTGCTCGCCCCTCTGAAGCCACCGCTTGGCCGAATCGCGGCACCGACACACCTAGCAAACAACGTTGATGCGCCGTCCCCGCGCTTTCTCGCCCTCCTCCTCCCCTTCCGTTCTCAGGTTCCCTCCCGTGATCCGTTCTCGTCTATGCTCTTCATTCAGCTTCCCCCCGTCCCCTCCACGTTGTTTCTTGATCGTCCTTGAATTTTTCCCCCGCATCATTATCTTCCTGCCTGTCCCCGCCCCTCCTCCTCGTCCTCGTCCTCCTATGCCTCCCTCCCCGCGCCTCCTGCCCCTGCCCGTCATCGTCGTCGTCCTCCTCGTTGTCGACTTCGTCGTTCAAGGCCAGCGCGTCCGCCACGCGCGACCAAGACGCCATCGTGGACGTTTTTTTGGCCCCGATCCGCGGGCCCCTGCAGGGCGGGTTAAATGAGCCTTGTCCTCCCACGTCACCCGCAGGACCTGCACTTGAGGGCCCCCTTTCGTTAGGACCGCGCGAAAGTCGCTTCCCCCTGCACGCGCGGATTTTGGCAGCGTTCTCTTGCGCGCACCTACGCACGCATCTGGCCATCGCTCGGACGTCCATTCCCTGTGTTTTTTTCGTTTTCGTGAGTGGTTTTTTTCGCCAAATGATCAAGGATGCTCCTCGATGGTCCTCGCCGAAGGAAAAATGCACACGTCCGAGCGATGCCAAGGCATGCCTCTGCAGTTGCGCGCCGTGCGCCCGACGCCCCTGCGGTCTGCGCGCGCCGCCCGCTGCCGTTTCGCAGGGTGCTTCTCCGCCTGCGCCCCATCCGTGTGGTCCCCCACTGGGAATCCCTCGAGACAAAACGCGCGTGTCGTTTCCCGTTCCGCCCCCTCTTCGCCGCCGTGTCTGGCTCCCTCTCGTGGCTTTTGCAGCCCCCGGCCCCCCGTTGCCAACGCGTCGCCCTCTCTTTTTGACCTCGGCGCGCTCCTGGCGCGGGCCTCTTCCCGCTGCGCTCCGCGTGCTTCTGCGACTCCGACACTTTCGCACCCTCATCAAACAACTGAAGGGGCCCCAGGACACACAAATAAATACACACAAACAAAAATATTCCCCCATATTTTCTGGGTTTCTGTCTTCCCCCCACTTCCCATATTTTCCAAAATTTTCTGGGGGATCGACGGTTCATTGTGCCTGTGTGTTTTTCCCTCCTGAACAACGCTGGACGCTGCGAGTTCGGGCGCGGCGCGCGGATCGCTTTCGCCTCCGATGTCGCTGCCCCCTCGCGCGATTCCTGGCGCGGTTTCACGTCCCTGCGCGCGTCGAGCAACAGTCCGTCCCGTCCCCGTCGCGCCCCCCGCTGCCGCCTCTCGCCGTCGCCGTCCCCCAAACGCCCACACGTCGAACGCGCTGCGTCACTTCCCCATGTTTTTTTTTTTTTTGTTCTCATTTCCGCGGCGCAATCTTTCCAAACGCTGGCCTGCTTCAACTCCCACATCGTCCACGCGTCCACCAACAGCCCTCCGCTTGCACCTACCACGTTCATCCTGCGGCTCCTCTAGCTCGCCCCGATCGATGTCCTCCCCCCCGAGAACCTGCAACACAACAAGCGTGCACCTACCATATCGCCCTGATTCTATGGTTTCCCCTCGAACAGCCCGAATCTCAGCTCAATGTCTGCAATGGCTGCGCCAACCGTCCGTCTTTGCGCTGCGTGCTCCGCGACTGCTGGGAGCGGCGTGACCTCCAACAGGTCCCAGCACCAGTCCCAAAACCAGCGTCGACCTTTTGACGGCGCTGTGGGATACAGCACTGGTTGCGTGCTTGACACTTGCCACGCGTCGGTGCATGCTCAATGCAATGGATCTCGGCATGTGTACCAGCACCCGCGTCTTCCCCAACGACACCGTCGTCAAGCAACGCCCGCCCGTGGACCGTCCCTGCCGTGCCGCGAGAAAGCTGCTGCCTGTATCGGTCCCGGCGGGTCTGCGAAGGCGACGGGCATGCCTCGCGCTGAGGGTGGCCACCCTGGCAAGCTGTCGCGCTCTTTGGAAGTGGCATTATCTATAAACGTCCTCGAATGGAGCCACGCGTCAGCCAGGCCCGCGGCCGTGGGCATCCTGTCGCCGTGCTCCTGCTTGCACGCGTCACGCTCCCGAGCGGTGCCCTTGGCTTTCGCCTCTCTCCCTCCCTCTCTCTCTCTCCGTTCTCCGCGCACCTCGCCCCCCCCCCTTGTGCCGCCCCGCGCTGGTCGCCCGCGACACCAATGCACTCGAAGGCTCTGTCGTGCACGAAGGTACGCGCGTACTCCGTGAGCTCCCCCCCCCCCGCGGAACTCGCCCTGCACGTCAGGGAGCCAGCCGTCCTAGTCCTCCCCGCCTGGGCCCCGGTCAGCTCCGTCGCGTGCGCCGGCGCGGACGCGGGCGTGCAGTCGGCGTGCGCCGAGGCAGGGGGCCGACGGCGAAGACGAGACACGTCGGACTGCAAGGAGTGACGGGCCGTTTCTCCTCAGGGGCTCGGCGTCTCATCGTAGGGCGTTCGCTCGGGTACACTTCCCTTGCCCCGGACAACACAGACGGGCTCCGACCACGGAAGCGTTCACGCGAACGGCTCGGGGGGGGCGCGGGCCTGCGCGCGGCAAGGCCAAGCAGACCCAACAGCCGTGCCCTCGCAGCGAGTCGAACGCCCAACGCGCTCCCGAGGACGGCCTGGCGGGCGGGCGGGCGCCGCACACGCGCGCCTGCAGAGGGGCACAGCGCACGAGTTGGGAAGAACCGTTTGAAGGGGCCCCGGGACACACAAGCACACAGACACGAAGAACAGGACTCCCCATCTTTTCTGGGTGTCTGCCTGTCTCCCCTCCACTCCCCATGTTTCCCCATATTTTCGTGGGCATGGGCGATTCATTGCGGCAGTGTTTTTTCCCTCCTGGCGGATGCCCGACCGCTGCCCATCGAAGCAGGAAGCGGGCGGCGCCGCCGCCGCCCCGCCGCTCCCGCGGGAAGCGCAGCGGATGAACAGGAGAGCGGCGGGCGCGCTGCCCGAGTGCCCCCCGCTTTTTTATAATATTAAAAATACGTGTATATATACACATGTATATATATATATATACATATATATAGATAGATATGTATGGAACGCAGGGCTGGTTCAGAGGCTGACGGCAACGGCGGACAGCGTCGGAGCGCAGCGGGTGGCGGACCGATTTCCCCAGTGTGTGCAAGGCATCACAGGGAGACGTTCGCTTCGGTGCTCGCCTTACCCCACACGCCTGTTTGTGCTCAAACAGAAACGAGCAGTCGGTGGGGAGTGAGCTGGCGCGGGCGCAAGCTGAGCCCTTGAGCCAGCATGCTTTCTACGAGCTGGTATTGCTGGCTATGGCGAGGGTGCGCCACTCAATCTTGCTTGTGAAGATGCGCAGTAATAGTGCAGACCCTAGCGGCACTCACAGCGCATGTTATCGAAGCGGTGTGCGGTCAACCAGGCTTGGGCGAAGGAAGTGCCGAATAGGCAGAGCTGCAATACTACCCACTCAACTGCTCCTCCAGCACGGAGGGCAGACGGGAGGACGAGAGACTGGGGGCTGGGGGGGAAGAAAGTGCATTGAACTGTTCTCAAACTATGAGTTGGCAGCCTAGTTGCGGAACGCACCTCCGTTTGAAGATCGGAAACTGAAGATTGCAGACGGCTTTTGTCACCGATGCCTCAAACAGGGGCGTGTGCTTGAATATGATTGTACCTGATATACGGCAGCGATTCTTCAAGGACACTGCCGACCGCCTGTTTGAAGAATCCTGGGCAGAAACCCGCTGGGATCTTCCAGATTCAAAAGGCGGCAGATTATGCAACCGAGCTGTCCACCGCCTGCTTCCAGAATCCTGGACAGAAGCCCGCTGAGATCTTCAACCTTCAATCTCCAAGCGAAAGCTCATTCTTTTCAGCAGGCTGTTAACAGCCTGACTGAAGAAGCCTAGACACATATCCGCTGAGATCTAGCATTTTCCCAATTCGAGCACGCGCGAAACGTGAATGCCGGAACGACCTTCAGCGGTGCGATACCATGTTCTAGAGCGTTCTGGGGGGGCTCTTTCGAAGCATTGCACTGAAGAGTCGCGCTTCCATTCCTTCGATATTCACCTCTGTTACTGTGCGCGGACATCCTCGGCACGAAGTCGCTCCCAGCCTGCACTCCACCTCCCGAGCCAATCAACTGAACCCTCTGGCTCACCGCATCATGCGTCACCTTTGTCACCCTGCAACCGCTGGCTTCTCCTTCTCATCCTCCTCCCTCTCCTCCATCTACTTCACCTACCGTCTCACCCGTTTCTCTGATACCGCAGACGTGTTGTCACTCTCCTCCCCCTCATCATCCGCGTCTGCTCCTTTCCTTCCCCTCCTTTCCCTGCCTATAGGGTCCGGAACTTTTGCTTAGCGCGTTGCAACCGCGGCCGCGGCGACACGCTACGCGCTGCGAGCTGACAGCGTGCCGTTCCGCCCTTCGGTGCGGGAGGCTGGGAAAGGCTCGGGAATTTCGAATATTGGATTCTATTGCTCCCATCGTCTTTAAGGCCCACATCCCAAAAATAATTTCGAGCACCCAGAAAAATATCGAAATTGCGCTGAACGAATATCTCTTCCCAGGGCCCGACACGTAAAAACCCTCCGGTTTCAGTACTTCCTGGTGCTCGAAGTTGTTTCTGTTGATCAAGGCCAAAGTGGGTTGGAACATCATCAGTCTTGGAATTGAGAAGTGGTCAGTTTGTCGCGCCGAGGCGCAGTGGGCCAAAAAACTGTTGGCGCGACAGGCCAAGCCAGAGCTCCCCAATCGTACCCTCTGCCCTGTCCTTTTGCCCCGCCGCCTCCCTCCTCAACAGAGAAGCGACAAAAACGGCATTATCATAAACTTTCGGAGGTCCGCGCGGATTTCTTGGATTCGGGGATGGACAGACCCCCCTTTAGCAGAACGTGGTTTAGTGAAAACGACCTGAGCCCCAAACCTGGCGGGCGCAAGCCTGAAAAATAACGGCCACGGCGCCCTCTCGAAAACCGAAAACGTACAATTCACTAATCGACGTGTCACTGTTGGGGGTTCTGTCCACCCCCGATGGATCTGGGCTGGAGCCCCCCGGCGGCGCCTCCGGCGCCACCCCCTTGGCGCGCTCCGCGCGCCAGGGAGAGGGGCAGAGCGCCGATCCAAGACACCAGCGCGGCCCGCCGGACATTGATGCTCTATTATTCGGCTTCCCAGACGGCGCCGGCGCGGCCATGGCTCCACCAGCCTCCCCCCCCCGCCTCCCCCCCCTCCGCAGGTAGGGCCCGTCGTCGCCCGGGGGCCGACAAGAGAAGCCGTCAGAACCTCGAGCCTGCCCTCCGGTCGTTGCCCCAGATGCGGGAGACGCCCAGGACCGACTCCGAGAAGTCGGATCGGCGAGCGGAGCGACTCAGCCCCCGGCGGCACTCGGCAGCCAGGCGTCGGGCGCGGAGTGGCCTCGGCAGAGCTCGGCAGGACAGCGCCCCCCCCCCCCCCCTATACTGGGACCAAAACCGACGGACCTGAACCCGCAAAAATGACGGCCGCGACGCCCCCTCGCGAACCGAAAACGGCCAATTCCTTAATCGACGTGTCAGGGGAGGAGGTCTGTCCAACCCCGATGGCTCCGGGCCTCTGCTTGATGGTGGGGAGACCCCACCTGCTCGGAACAGGCGCCCAGAACAGCCAAGATCTACTCCATGGGGGGGGGGAAGGAGGGAGGGAGGCGAGGGCCCGCGCCGATGGGCAAAGCAATGAATAAGAAAACGATCACAAGCCGAATCCGAATCGGAACCGGCATCCGTCGAAATCGAGTCGAGCCGACTCGGATCGAAGCTCGGAGGCATCGAAAAGGCCCCCGCTGAGGTGGCCGAGAGCCTTCGGACAGCCGCCTGGGCCCCCGTCGCGCTCCGAGGGGGGGGGAGGAGGAGGAGGAGGAGGAGGAGGAGGAGGAGGAGGAGGAGGAGGAGGAGGAGGAGGAGGAGGAGGAGGAGGAGGAGGAGGCGGCCCTGCTGCCCCCCCCCCCCCGCCATGTTGATGGCGAAGCGGGCGCTCCGCGCGCCGATGCCGTAGTAGTCCTGGCCCCGCCGCTGGGCCGGGCGGAAGAGGCGCCCGGGGGCGCGCAAACAGAGAGGCACAGGTCCCAGGATTCCCCACATGTTTCCATCTTTTCTGGAGCTTCGTCTTCCCCCCCCTTTTTGTATTTTTTGGGAACATGCCTCCTGCAGGGGGACGGGGTGGGTTAACCCCAGCATCGAAGCGAGAAGTCGAGTCGGGTCGACCCGAACATCCAGGCGGCCGGAATCGGCAGAAAATCAGCTGGCAAGTCGAGGACGGCAGGAGTCGGCAGGGCCGAGGCGGATCGAGTCGGCGCCTGGCTGATTCTCTGACCTCTGGAGGCCTGGAAAGGGGCAACAACACCAACACAAGGGGTTGCTTCCACACGGGGAAGATGAGCCTAGACTTCGGTGTGGGTGGCAATGGGGACCTTCTTCCCTCGCTGGAGGCACACCGCCGAGACTGGTGTTGGTGTCAACCTCTGGGCCTGCAGGACCTGCCCGTTGCCATCCCACCCTGGTGGCAGGATCGCCAGGAAATCGGCGGCGACGATAGGGGCGAATAGCCCAGGGGCGGACATTACACGTATTCGCCCGGGAGCCTTTTCGAAGACATAGATCCTCGGCGCACCTGAATACATGCATTGCTCTCCCCTGAGCTACTCGCCCCTATCGTCGCCTCTGAGAAAGGAATAGCCCAGGGGCGGGCATTACACGTATTCTCCCGGGAGCCTTTTCGAAGACATAGATCATCGGCGCACCTGAATAAATGCACTGCTCTCCCCTGAGCTATTGTCCCCCATCGTCGCCTCTGAGCAAGGGCAGGGCAGAGAATCAGCTCGCGCAGCTGGCTTTCCGGGCGCCTCCCGGCGCTGGGAGGCGCCCCTGCGCCGAGGAGTGGGCTCGACGGCGGGGCGGGGACCGGCTGCACGCAGCAGGTGTCGTGAGCCGCCCCTTGTCCAGAACCTCCCCCCGGCCATCGCTCGAACGTCCATTCCCTGTGCCTTTTGCGGTTTCGTGCGCGTTTGTTGTTTTTTCTCCGCAGGATGATCCAGGATGCTCCTGATTGATCCCCGCCGAGAAGAAGTGCACACGTCAGAGCGATACCAAGACCCTGTCGCGCGGCCCAAGCAGACTGTGTCACTAGCGGCGAACACAGCCGTATCTGCGCCCTCGAGGTCTGGATTCTGGGGCGCGAGCGGATGCGCGGTCGCACGGGAACGTTGCACGCGGGGCATCCGCGAGAAAGCGCCCCGTAGCCGGTCCTAGACCAAGCCTGAAAGTGGCGAGACCCAGCACGAAATTTGACGCGAGCTCCCGCTGCAAAACATCCCATGAAAGTTGGACCGTCAGAATCCAGGATGCGCTCGTCAGATAGCGCCAGCAAGCCCGAATTCTGGCGTACTCGAGTCGTCCGCCCCCCCAGCCCCAGACCCCCGACGTCGCGTTTTTTTTCGCAACGTCGACCCCCGAAGGACTGGAACCCTTCCCAGGGAATGCGGCCCGGGGGCCCCGCCCGCGAGGCCGCGGATACGGACATGTAGTTTCGCCCACGAACAGGCCTGTGCTCAAATCCTGGCCACGCCCGACCTGGGTCCAGTGTCGGCAGGTACTCCAGGAGGCAGCCAGGAGGGCGTACCTGCCGAGCCGTTTTCGTTCCGTTTCGCGCGGCGGGCGGAGCTTCGTGAAGCTGCCCCTGATGCAATATGCTTGTGATACGTGCTACCCAAAGACACCGTGCAGCAGGACCAATGATGACACGTTGGCAACAACAAAACGCGCGCGGCATGGAGGAGGAAGGATGATGAGGGTGAAACTTGAGCCCAAATGGTTCCAGAAGGCGCTGCCCCCGAAATGAAACGCTGAATTCGCCACTACTTGACCTGGTCGGAGACGGATAGTTCACGCACCCTCGCTCTGGAAAAGCTGTCTTGAAGGTTATGGCGCCAGACCTACATGCGTAGCCCGAGCGGGTGAAAAGCTCGACCAGCGCTTTTGGCCAGTGGACGCAAGAGCTTGCCACAACAACTGTTTTTATGTTGCAATATCAGTTTTGCTTGAAGAAGCGGGGCGCCCACCCAGTGCCATCTCTGGCAGTGGGTGGGCGACCCTGCATCTGCCCATGCCCACCCAGCACACAGACATCATCCATCTTCAAGTGTTCCAGTATCACGGGTTAGAGGTCAGGAGGGTCCGACTTATGCTGCCAACGCCAACGATGCGAAGACACACGTTCCTAAGAACACCCGCGTAGCTTCGTCATCGGCTTCACTAGGGGAACAAAAAATGACATACAAATAAAAACTCGGAGGTCCGCGCGGATTTCTCGGATCGACGCTGGACCCCCCTCCCTGGCGCGCGGAGCGCGCCAGGGGCGGCGCCAGAGGCGCCGCCGGGGGGGCCCCAGCGCCGATCCGAGAAATCCGCGCGGACCTCCGAGTTTGTATGTTTATGCCACTTTTCGTTCCCCTATGCACCCCCCCTTCCTCCATGCTGCCCTCTTCCCTTCCCTTCCTCGTGCGCCCTCTGCCCCGCTGCTGCTTCTCCTCCCTCCTTGCGCTCCTCTGGCCATCGCTCGGACGTCCATTTCCTGTGTTTCTTTCGATTCCGTGCGTGGTTTTTTCGCGAAATGATCAAGGATGCTCCTCGATGGTCCTCGCCGAAAGAAAAATGCACGCGTCCGAGCGATGCCAAGTCCTCGGCGCGAAGGCGATGCGCGGCTCTGCCTTTACCCGCTGCGCGACGCTCGCCGCCACGGTCTCGGCTCGTCCGGGCTCCTTGTGGCCGGCGGCCCCCACGGGCTCCGCGGCTGCGGGGCCCTTCATTTCCATGGCGTGCCCGCGGCAGCGTGACACAGGAGAGGGGGGGCAAGCTCTTGTGGCTCCCCCTCTCCGCGAGCTCGACGAGGAGGCGGAGGAGCGGCGGGAGGAGCCAGCGACCCTGCAACGACGCTGCCCTTTCCTTTTTGTTCCTCCTCCCGCGGGCCGAAGAGCTCAGCTCCTCCTCCTCCTCCTCCGCCTCCTCCTCCTGCTCCTCCTCCAAATCCTCATCCTCCTCCTCATCCTCCTCCTCTTTCCTTCCTTCCTTCTTCTTCCCTTGTTTTCCTCCCTTCTCTTCTTCGTCCCTGCGCTCGCGTGCGTGCGCCCCGCTCTGCGGCCTGCCTGCTCCGCCGCTCGGCGGCGGACGACCGCGAGGCGCGAGGCACGGCTCCCGTGCGATCCGCGGCTCGAGCTGAGTCGGGCCTGTCCCCCTACAGGGGGATTTTGGGCGAAAAGTGGAAAATACCAGAGAGACACCCCCAACAATGCCCCCAAAATGCAACAAAAAATAGTCCCCAGGCTATTTGAAAAACTATTCTTGAAGCTTCCCCCTGTAGAGGGGCAGGCCCGACTTACGGCGTGAACGCGCTCCCGTTCTCCCGCGCCCTCAGGGGAACGAACGACTGGCCATCGCTCGGACGTCCATTCCCTGTGCTTTTCTCAATCTCGTGCGTGGCTTTCTCGCCAAACGATCAAGGATACTCCTCGATGGTCCTCGCGAGAAGAAACATGCACACGTCCGAGCGATGCCAAGACAGTGACACAAACAGAACAACTCGGAGGTCCGCACGGACCTCTCGGATCGGCGCTGGAACCCCCTGGCGGCGCCTCCGGCGCCGCCCCTGGCGCGCCCCGCGCGCCAGGGAGGAGGGTCTCGGCGCCGGTCCGAGAGATCCGCGCGGACCCCCGAGTTGTTATGTTTCTGTCACTGCTCGTTCCCCTGTGGGCGGTCCCGTTTCACTCGCGTCCTCGTGGACGCTGGCCGAAGCCAGCGCTGCGGGAGGGAAGCTGGGCAGTCATGTGCTGCCGTTTGCTCCCCGTTGGAGGGGCAGGACTGGGAGGGGCAGGAGGAGCAGGAGGGTTGGGTCGCAGAGGCGAGGAGAGCCGCCCTGCTCACCGACGCACCCTCGCCTGCCCCCATCGTCGACGCGCTCGTTGCCGTGTGGCGCTGCTGGGCCGAGGAGTGTCGCCAAGGAAGGGCAGCGACGTGGCACTCGTCCCATTGGTCGCGCCCCTCGTGGGGGCCACCGTCGAACCGCCGCTGCTACCCGATGTCGGTCTCGCCGTGCTGATGGGCACCGGAGTGCTGCTCACGGTGCTTGCAACACTGCTCTGCTCCCTCCTGGGGGGGCCCCCGGAGACATGCTGTCGCTTCCCGCCGTGCTGAAAGCTGACGAGGTGAAACGCAACAATGTGCTGCCCGTCACCCTGCGCGCACCGCTCTGTACCCGTGCACGGTATGTACCAGGCGCCCAGGCGATCTTGTTGGGGACGACTTCGCCAAAAACGAAGAATGTGACGATGAAGGGAGGGGACAGGGGGGGAGAAGGAGGAACGATGAGGTAAGAGGAAGACAATAACAGGGATCACGACGAGTTCAGGAGGGAGGAGGAGCAGGAGAAGCACGAGCAAGAGGTGCAAGAGGAGGATGAGGACGATCATGGTGATGACGAGGGCGGGGAGGAAGAAGAGAGCAAGAAAGGGATACCGGTCAGAAGAAAAAACCAACAACCTCACAAATCGAAGAAGCGCGTGGCCGCGACTGTCGTGGCCATCGCCTGCGAGAGCCCGCTTGAGCGTGGCCTCGGGAACGGCCGCGCGGATCCGATCGATCCAACAACAAACCAGGTACCCACACAGTCCTCAAGCTCGGGGGTTGCGAAAGGTGCCCCTGGCCCAAGGTGCCCCCCTACGTTGCTTTCAATCTTGGAGCCCCTGTGGCCCTCTGGGCCTTGTGAGACGTGCTCTGGAGACCCTGGGGACCTCCTTGGAAATCCTGGGGGCACCTTCGGCCAAGGGGGACTTCTAGCAACACCCAGCAAATTCCTCTTCCTTCTCCTCCTCCTTTTGCTCGTACTTCCGTGCCTCCAAGGGCGACTGCTCTCAATGGAGGGCCGTGTTCCATGACTAGCCAGACAAGGTCATGCGACAGAAGTTGTCATGTCACTCCTGACTCCCCTCCTCCTCGTCCTCCTCCTCCTCGTCCTCGTCCTCGTCGAGGGAGCAGGCTTTGGAGGAACAAGGCGGGAGGAATGTCTGATCTTTGTCGGTAAGTTGCGGATGGGAATGCGGAATGTTTCCACAATGGAAATGCACAACGACGATGATTACCACAAAGCGTGCAACAACGCTTGCGCTTAAAGGTTCTTACTTCTGTTCTGAAGAGCTGGGTCGTGTCTTCGGTCTGGCGGCTATGTGGCCGCCGTCGCCACCCCGTCGCCACCTCGTCGCCGCCCGTCGCCTCGGCCGTGTCTTCGGCCTGGCGGCTACGAGGCCGCTGTCGCCGCCCCTTCGCCGCCCGTACCTGGGACCTGCCTGTCGGTCTGGCGGCTATGTTGCCGCCGTGGCCGTCCCGTCGCCGCCTCGTCGCCGCCCGTACCTGGGCCTGTCTGTCGGTCTGGCGGCTATGTTGCCGCCGACGCCGCCCCGACATATATTCTCTTTTCGAAAGAAGATTCGGATCTACCCCCGCCCCCCCCCCCAAAACTTATCGATTCCCCTCTGGATGTGCAATTCATGGGCGATTCTGCCCCATCGTCCATCCTGAATACTGCTATCCCATCCAAGCCGGCACCTCCCCCTCATCCTCTGCCACAGATATTATGCGCGCGCTCGTTTATAATAATCATTTATGCTTAACCATCCCTGGCAGCAGATGGGACGAAATGCATACGCGCTCGTCGTCGCGCGCGCACGTCGAAATCCGTCGAAAACGTCAAGTGTCGTAGACATGTAAAACATCGAATGTCCCAAACACATGTCAACAAACATATGGTATCACAAAAAATGTACATACAAAACAGCACCCGCGCTCTTGCGATAGTCTGAGATTGAAGTGTACCAATCGAGCCTCTCGCGCGCGCATGTCGGCATCGCTCGAACGCCCCTGCGCGCGTGCTGTCGCAAGAATCCTTTTTGCAACAAATGGGACGATGTGCGCGCGCGCGTCGTCGCGAACGCCTTCAACAAGCCAGGTTCCGTAAGGAAATCAAATTCGAGTGCTCCGAGAACATGTAAACGCATATGGTTTCGAAGCATCAGTTTTCAAAACAAAATTGCGCCTGCGTTCCCGCGATTCATTACAACAACCATCGGTTGCCCAATATTTCCGTTACATTCAGCCAAACGGGCCCACCCGAACCGCATGCCGAAATCATTGGATCGCCCTCGCGCGCGTGCTGGGGGGGGGGGGGCGCGACCCGTGTTAAACAACACCATGCGGGCCACCCTCGTGCTTAGGCCGCGCACGAATGTCGAATTCCTTCCAAAGCCTTCATCACCGACGCGATACTCCCGCCATCGCTACCATCAGCATCGCGTGTACCGACCTCGGCATCCCCATGATACCGCGCCCGCACGACTCGCACTGAAGTGCCCGCTGGAATGTGCCCAACGGTTAACGCCACCGCGGCTGCGTCGGCAACGCCAAACTATCTGGCTGCTGCGCGCGCGAGCATGCGCGGGCTAGCGCGACCGCAGGGATGCACCAACCAATTCAAAGCACTCATCACAATCGCCGCCGCATGGATTTCGCGAACCAAGTTGCGGGCGAGTGTCTGAGACGATTGCGCGAAAAAAAAATGCATATAGTATCGCAACGGATGTTCAAAACAACTTGCGCTCAGACTTATGCGAATACTTGAGACAAGCCCGAAGGTTAAACAACAATTTCGTAACTTGCTGCGTAACAGGTCTCTCGCGCGCGAGTGTCGGAATCGCTCGAACGCCCTTGCGCGCGTGCTGTCGCGGTAATGCCTTGCAGCAAAACAAACCAGACGAAGTGCACGCGCGCGCGTCGTCGCGCACGCATGTTGGAACCCCCCGAACAAACATTCCAATGTTCAAAATGGCCTGCGCCCGCGCTTTGCGAATTCTGGCGAAGGCCATCCGTTGTTAAAAAGCCCATCAACGTCGGCCAAATGGGCACTCCCGCCGCGCGTCGAAATCATTCGATCGCCCTTGCGCGCGTGCTGGGGGGGGGGTCGACCCGTGTCGCGCGAAACCATGCGGGCCACCCTCGTGCGTAGACCGCGCGCGCGTGTCGAACCCCCCCAAAACGCTCATCGCCGACGCGAAGATGCTGCCATCGTCGCCGGCGTAATCGGCAACGGCGCCGCCGTTTGCCTTGCCGTCAACGTTGTCATCGTCGTCGCCAACATCGCAACCATCATCATCGCGCCTACCGTTGTCGACGTCGCCGTGATACCGCACCCGCCCAAGTCGCTGACTCGCGCTGAAGTGCCTGCTGGGAAGTGCCCAGCTTTCAGCGCCGCCGCGGCCGCGTCGGTCGCGCCGCACTCGTTGGCCGTTGCGCGAGCGAGCGCGCGCGGGGGCTAGCACGGAAAACCGTAAACTTCATAACATTCGCTGCGCCACGTGCATTCTCCTTTCTAAGAGAGAAATAGGTCCTACCACCCTCCCCCCCCCCTGAAAATAAAAGCCTCCCTTTTCGTATTGCCATTAACATGTGATTCTGTCCCATCGTCCATCCGGGATGTGAATTCATACTATCCCAGACAGGCTGGCATCGGTTCCCCCTCGGTCCCCCTGCAAAAAAATATGCGCGCGCTCGTTTATCAAAGATCATAAGTTTGCAAGAGGCCCTTGAAACAATTGGACGAAATGCGCGCGCGACGGCATGCCGCAATCCTTCAAGAACCTTCGGTTTCGGGAATATTTCAAACTCGAATGTTCCAACAAACGTGCAAAGACAAGAGGTTCCGCAACGCGGTTGTCAAACAGAGCTTGCGCGCGCTCTTGCTATTTCGTAAGAAACCCGTAGGTTTTTCGACATGTTCAGAAAATGCCACCCAACGGGCTTCGCGCGCGCATGTCGAGATCGTTCGAAAGCCCCCGCGCGCTTAAAATGCGGCCAACTCCCAAACACATATCCGTGTGCACAAATATCGTGCGGCCAACTCCCGCGCGTCTGCCGCGCGCGCATGCCGAACTCCTTCCAAAACCTTCATCGCCGACGTGACGACGCCGTCATCGTCGTCGGCGTGATCGGCATCGGCACCGTCACTTGCTGCCCCGTCGTCGCTGTCAGCATCGCCGCCCAACATCGCTACTATCATCTTCGCGTCTACCCGTGTCGACGTGGCCATGGTGCCGCGCCCGCCCAAGTCGCCGGCGCGCGCTGAAGCGCCCGCTGGGGGGCGCCGAGCGGCCAGCGCCGCCGCGGCCGCGTCGGTCGCGCCAAACTAGCTGGGCGCTGCGGGCGCGAGCATGCGCGGGCTAGCGCGGCCACAGAGATGCTCCAGCCAACGCCAAGCACTCATCGCAATCGCCGCCGCATGGGTTTGCAAACCAAGTTGCGGGCGGGCGGGCGGGATGTTTGCGGGGGCAGTGGGGTGGGCAACTCGCTACGAACAGAAATTAACTGACCCGCGTACGGCGCACCACGCAGATTTTCCGTTCCAGAAAAGAAATAGGTTATACCCCCCGCGGACTTATCGACTCCCCAGGGGCCTTTGCAAAACGCATATGTTCCCGCCCCAATGTCATCCCACCTCTGAATTCATACTATCCCAGCCAGGCTGGTATCGGTCCGCCCTCGGTTGCTTTGCAACAAATACCACGCGGTGACATTTTGTTATGACATATCACGTTTTCCCGAATCCATTGTGGTAGAAATGCCATGCGGGGCGCGCGCGCGGCCGCTCCGCGCGCGCGTCGAAACCCTTGCAATCGCATTGTGTGTTCAATCATCTCAATATCCAGCTTGAAGAGGCCCGATGAAAACATGCAGCTTTCTCGCCCGCAAATTCTGAGACATCTGCCCGCACGTTTTGACCGAATCCTTCAACAACCAATGGTTTCTCAACATTTCCATCAAATCGGGCTTCCTGGCCAACTTTTTCGCGCGCGTCGATCTCACTCAACAGCTGTCGCGCGCCTGCCCGGGCCGCGTTCCCTCGCGACAACTACCGCGCGGGGCGCGCGCGCGCGGCCGCGGCGCACGCGTGGCGAAATCCTTCTTAACACCCTGCGGCCTCAACATGTTTAAGACCGAGCTTCATGAAATCACGCAAAACGCACCGCGCCTCCGAACGCAACAACGTTCACGCAAAAATCAAAATGTCCACCCGCGCGCGTTGTCCGAACCCAAGAAAAACAATGCTTATTCGAACTTACGGTTATGCGAACAACATCTGCGCGCGCATCGACCTCGTTTAACATCGGTCGCGCGCTTGCCAAGGCCAACCCATCGTGGAAACAAAAAACACCATGCGGGGCAAAGCGCGCGGACGCCGCGCGCGGATGCCGGAATCCTTCTCGTCGTCCTCGTCGTCGTCGTCGTCGGCGGCGTCGCCGTCGTCGTCGTCGTCGTCGGCGTCGACGTCGCCGCCGTCGTCGTCGTCGTCGAGCGAGCGTGCGCGGGCTAGCGCGGCCGCGGAGATGCACCGGCCAACGCCCAGCACTCGTCGCAGACGCTTCCGCGTGGCGTTTGCAAACCAAGTTGCGGGCAGTGGAATTGTCAACTTCAAGTTTGGCACGTGAATTCTCCTTTCTGATGCAGAAATAGCGTCTGCCCCCCTCCATCCTAGCTGTGAATTCATCCTAGCCGTGAACTCATCCTGCCCCAACAAAGCCAGCGTCGCCCCCCCCCCCCCCCGCCGCCCTCTGCAATAAAATACTATGCGCGCGCACCCGCTTATCAGACATCATAAGTTGTTCAAGAGCCCCTTGCAACAAATGCGACGAAGTGCACGCGCGCGCGTCGTCGCGCGCCCGCGCCGAAATCCTTCAAAAAGGATTGCCAAATGGAGTGTCCAAATCACAAATAAAACACAAGGTTTCGCAATGCAGATGCGCGAGAAAAGCATGCGCCCGCGCTCTTTCGAATTCTTAAGAAAAAACATTGGTTTTTCTCCGCTTCAGAAAATGCGGCCAAACGGGCTTCGCGCGCGCATGTCGGCATCGTTCGAACGCCCTTGCGCGCGTGCTGGGGCGGCGCGATCCGCGTCGCCAAATGCCGTGCCAGCCGCTCTCTCGCGACTGCCGCGCGCGCATTTCGAGTTCCTTCCAAACCTTCATCACCGACGCGACGACGACGTCATCGTCGTCGGCGTGATCGTCATCGGCGCCGTCACTGGCCGCGCCGTCGTTACTGTCAGCATCGTCCCAACATCGCTACTATCATCATCATCGCGTCTACAATTGTCGGCAATTCCATGATGCCGCGCCCGACCACGTCGCCGACGCGCACTGAAGTGCCCGCTGGGATGCGCCGAGCGGCCAGCGCCACCTCGGCCGCGTCGGTCGCGCCAAACTACCTGACCGCTGCGCGTGCGCGGGCTGGCGCGGCCGCAGAGATGCGCCAGCGAGCGCGAAGCACTCATCGCAATCGCAGCAGCATGAGGTTTGCAAACCAAATTGCGGGTGCGTGGGTGGAATGGTGTCAGTGCCTACAGAATTCCTTGCGGAAAACCGCGCAGCCCCCACGCGCGCGCACATGTAGAACTTAGACCGAACACATTAGTCATGCAAACCTTTCAACCGAAATGCCATTAAAACCGATTGGCCTTCCCACGCGAGCATTGCAAATAAGCTGCCCGCGTGCACTGGCTGAAACCAATGGGCAAACCAATCGCGTGGGCCACGTGCGCCCTTCGCCACGCGCGTGCGTCGAAACCAATCCAAAACCATTATTCTCGGTTTCGCCAAAACGTATCGGAATAGAGCTCCTGGACAGCGGTCACCGGAAGATGTCCAACAATGCGTCTGCCCATCTTCCACGCCACCCTCATCGGCGCCAACGCGTCACCACTTTCATTATGATCGCCAGCCGCTGCCTTTGTCACCTTTGTGAGCAAAACCACACTCATCGCCGGCTCATGGACATTATCGGCGCCGTCGTTGGTATTTCCGTCGTCATCGTCATCATCACCACTACCATCCTAGTATCACCATTGTTGCCGCCGATGCCGACGTCATCATCATCATCATCATCATATCGCGCCCGCCCAAATCACCGACCCGTGCTGAAGTGCCCGCGCGTCAGCGCGGATCCATCAACTGGTCGATCTGCGCGCGGTCGTGCGCGCGCGCGACCGTAGAGATGCGCTAGCATGTGCCGGTCACTAACGGCAAGCGTGGCCGCATGGACTTTGCCAAATTAGTTGGGGGTGAGAGAGAGGGATGTTTGCGCGAGCAATGGACTGGACGACTTCAAGCTCTTTACAATTTTTGACACGTCATAGCGCGCGCCGCACAGCTGACACGTTCTCGCGCACATCGCAAACCTTGCACCACAAATCCTGCACTTCAACAGTGCAAGAACTTACTGCTTAGTGCCCACGTCGGCAACCATTCCTTTTCCCTGCGAAAAGGCATCAAAAATTATGTGGGGCGTTCTAGACAGGCCTTCCCTTCGAGGATCGAAGGAGTTGTTGTCTTTTTCTCGGCGGAAGGCGGTGGAAGGGCGGCGGGATGTCGGCAGAAGTAAGACGAGGCCGCCTCCGCCGGCAGAGGCCGGCGGAAGGCCAGCGGCAGGCGACGGAAGCAACAGCTGCGCCCTCGAGAAATGTCCTCTCCTCCTCCTCCTCCTTTTCCTCCTCCTCCTCCTCCTCGTCCTCTCCTCCTCCTCCTCCTCCTCCTCCTCCTCCTCCTCCTCCTCGTCCCTCTCCTGCCGCGTGGGTGGGGCGCCTCAGTCTCCGTCGCCACCGAGACGCTAGCGCCGCAGCTGGTGGCGGGCTGCGGGAACGACGGCCAGGGCCTCGTTCAGGCTGAGCGGGCGAGTGAGACGAAGACGCTTGGCTCGGAGCTCGTTAAAGAGGAGATAGGCACCAGCAGGCACCTCGAGGGACCGACGGGGCGGCGCCAGGATTCCGAGGCGATCCAGCGGCGACGGGGAAAGGTCTTCTCCTATGAACGCTCGCAGCGCCGCACCGAAAACTGCACACTCCCAATAATGCTCGATCGAATCTTCGTTCGTGGCACTGCAAGGGCAACCAAGCATGCAGGTGGCATTCGAGGCCTGCTGAAAACGTCTTTGCGTCAGCCAGTTTTTCGATGGCGGCCTTGCGGCCGCAGAAGCTAAAGCAGTGGGCAAGGAGACAAGGATCAGCCGAACAGCCTCCCAGTCAACAGTAAGGATGCGTTGACGCTCGGAAGGAAGCCAATCGAGCAAACGAGCTTTAAACAGAGACGACGGGGCCTCAGGGAAAAAGAGCGGAGTGAATTGTTGCACGAGCTGTTTCTGCATTTTAAATTGTTTTGGACTCAGGCCTTGGGAAGCGCGTGCGCGCAATGATCTCCGAAGATTCTGAGCCGCTGGACGGGCGCGACGATATCGGGTATAATCAGGGAAGCCATAGTACGCATCAGCAGAGCGTTGACAGAGCGCTCGAGACTTCCAGAAGGATGAAGAATATGTTTCTTGCCGCCAATACACAACAGGAAGGTGCTGCCGAGCAGCGCGGTAGAGAAAGTTCAAACTGTCCTGCCACTCGAAACTCGTCGACGCCGCTCTGACCCGTGCCGAGGGACATACCGCTTCCAGAGATCTGAGAGAGCGTGATCCACCGCCGCTTTACTGTGGAAAATTGCCAACCTTTTCCTCCGGAGCCCGGGTGTCTCCCCCCCCCCCCCCTCCGAAAATCCCCCCCGCCCCCCTGCCGGAACCCCTCCCCCCCCCCCCCCTCCCGGCAAAACCCCCCCCCCCCCCCTAACCCCTCCCCCCCCCCCCCCCCTCCCCGCTCGAAAACCGGGGGGGTCACTACCGGTTCGAACCCCTCCCCCACCCCCACCCCCCCTCCCCTCCGGATCCGGAAAACCGGGGGGGGTCACTACCGGTTCGAACCCCCCCCCCCCTACTCACCGCCAGCAAACGACTCCCGGTCCCCACCACCGTCCGCATCACATCCCCCACTGGTGTTCCCAGCACCACTGTCCTCACCACCGCTGTCCCCACTGGTTCCACCACCGCCCCTACTGTCCCCACCAGTGCCCCACCACTGTCGCACTGTCCCCGCTGTCCCCAGAACTGTTCCCACCACGGTTCCACTCTCCCCACTGTCTCCACGGACCCAACCACTGCTTATCCCCATTGTCCCCACTGTCCCACTGACTCCTCCGCTGTCCCACTGAGCTGTCCCACTGTTTCCACCACTGTCCCCACTGTCCCCACCACTGTCCCCACTGTACCTCTGTCCCATTGTCCCACCGCCGTCCTCGCCACCGCCTTTACCAGTGTCTCCACCACCATTGTACCCTCCACTGTCCCACTGTTTCCACCTCATTCCCACTGTCCCCACACCACCCCACCACCCCCACTGTCCACTGTCCCCCCTGTTCCCACCATTGTCCCCACCACTGTCCCCACCACTACCGTCTCCACCACTGTCCCACTGTCCCCCCGCTGTCCCCACCACTGTCCCGCTGTCCCCTCACCACTGTCCCCACCAACACCGTCCCCACCACTGTCCGCACCCCCACTCGGTTTTCGAAGGGGGGGGGGGGGGTTCGAACCGGTAGTGACCCCCCCTCCCCCCCTTTTCATGATGAGCTGGGGGGGGGGGGGGAGGGGTTCGAACCGGTAGTGACCCCCCCCGGTTTTCCGGGGGGGGGGGGGGAGGGGTTCGAACCGGTAGTGACCCCCCCCGGTTTTCCGCCAGCAGCGGTAGAACACGCTCTTTCAGAGATCTGATTTTGGGGCCACCCCAGTCCCCCCAGTTGTACCAAGTTGCCCTGGCGAAGCCACAGTACGGCACGTGGAATGCCCGAGCAAGCATCGCAGCCCCGAAGCGGGGGAGGTCAGACGGCGTCGGGAGAAACCGCGCAATGTACGAAAGAAGAGACGCTGCCCTCGACGAGTAAACATTCGAGGAGACCGTGCAGGAAGCTCCAACTCCCGCGAGCTCGACCGAGCGCATTCTCCACTTCAGCAGCGGGGATGACCAACACCGAAGCTCTGCCTCTGGACCGATATACATTCCGAGGTACTTGGTGATCGATACAATTTTGAAGCCAGACCAAGCGGGGGCCAGGGTAGCCAGACGCTGCGAATACTTGCGGGCAAGAGCTTCAGAGTAAGGGCCAGCTAGCATCCGGATGTTGCGTTTACAGGTCTTAAGAATGAGAGCCGCGATCTTTTCAGCCACGCTGAAAATCCTGGAAAGCTGGACCATATACTGGAGCTTCATAATCGCGGCGCCGACGTCGTCGGCGCAGAGGCGCACAGTACCCCTCGACTTCGATGCAATAGCCGGGTCGAAACCGCAAACAAACGGTTCCATACAAACTGCAAAGATCGCCCCCGAGGCCGGGCAGCCCTGGATGATGCCAGACAATATCGGAAACATGAAGAGCAGAACCCCCCCAAACTCAGAGTAACAGTTGGCCCCCGAGTAGAGGAACATCAGGCAATCGACCAACGCAGCTGGCAGGCGAATAGCTTGCAACATGAGGCGCGTCCACCGATGAGACACCGATGGAAACGCCTGCGCGAAGCCGACGGCAACTAGGGCAGGTAAGTCCAGCTCGGCACTAGGTAGCATACTGTATGCACGTGCGTGCGCGTCCAACTCTATGATGTTTGTCCCGAACTGCCGACTCTGGATGAAGCCCCGCAGGAGGCCGTTGGCTACCTTGGACCACTCCCTGGAGAACGAGATCATACACGTGGCAGTGACGTTTTGTTGTCGGTATTCTTGAGGCCCAGGGGTCTAAGCTGACTGCATTCACGGATGCATCCTCCTCCTGCGAAATCGTCCTCCTCCTCGCCTTTCGGGAGAAATATGCCCAAGAGGTCGTTGAAACCAGAAAGGGCCCACCCGCCGCCCAGGAGCCATAACATCATTTCAGTCAAAACTTCGAGGGCCTGAGGGGTCTTCTGCCAACCTGCGCACGGAATGGAGTCAGGGCCTGGGGCGCTGTGGGAGAGGCGGTGGAGAACAGCGGCCGTCAGCTTCTGCGACGGCGGAGGTATCTGGCTGAGGTCGATATGCGACATGAACCGCTCGATGTACGCTAGAGCAGGCGCGATCGGCGTGGACTTGTCACTAAAGACGTCGCGCCAGTAGCCAGCAATGCTAGCAGCCATATCGGCAGGCGTTGAGATGACCTGGGCGCCTTCTCTGATCCCGCGGATGTAGACGCGCTTGTCGAACGGGGCCCAAAGTTTCGCCCTCTTCTGAAGTCTCTGGAGACGTTGGCGGAGCCTCTTACGTTCAGAACCATCAGGGGTCTTCGAAAGGGTCTGCGAGAGCCCCTTGAGTTCTTCCAAATGGGACTGTTCCTCCAGGCGATCCAGCATCTCCGAAAAAAAAAAACAATGGGCTCCTGGAGCCAGAGTCGCCGCGTAGCAGCGCAGATGCCCAGAAAACATGCAGCCAAGGGATAAGCATAGACCAGGCGAGAGCCTAGACGGAAGTCCTGCCGCCAGATAGCACGTCCAATAGATCAGCATAACATAATTCTGCCCAACAGAGAACTGCCATCTTGAGCGCCGAGAGCACCATGCAGCAGACTATCGCGAGCAAAACGCGCAGCTTCCTCCATGAGAGACTTAAAATACACAAGCCTGATGGGAGGCGAAAGGTCTTCTAGGTTACTTTCCGCGAGGCGAGCTTTCATGAAACGCTGGTAAGTATCGGTTTCGAACAAGTCCTTCTGGATGCCTCTGGCGTCGGGGTCCTTTTTGGGGGCAGCTCTGAGGTCCACTTTGACAGCGGCATGGTCCGATAGCTTTTTCTGATATACTACTTCCGCCAAGCCACAAGTGTGGCCACATATGTTAAGTTGAAGAACCACCCGAGCAGGCAGAGAAATGAAGACCCTATTTATGATGCTCATCGTGGCATTCGGCGCGCATGCGTGCGCGGGGTCCTGCTGCTGGATCTCCACTAAAGAAGAAAAGCACGGGCGCCAGACTGCATCCTGGGTTCCACGCCAGGTCTGGTAACCGAAGCCGGGGTCCTGGAGCTGGGAGGGGTCGACGGGCACCGGCGGTGAGGCAGCTATGTTGAAGTCCCCGACGACGACGACCATACGATTCTTAGGGTCTTCTGCGGCTTCCGAACGATAGTATTCGATATGTTGAGTGATTTTACGCTTCTGGTCAGCTGTGATTCCAAAATTGTATATATTGCGATGTGCAATCCAGGCGTCCCCGTCATCAAAAACCATCATTACGCATCATGCACGGCCAGGAACAATAGCCTCTGGAAACATCTCCAAGACGACCTCAGGATTCGAAGGTTCTGGGATCAATGTGAAGACCCCTGCAGCGCAAGGGTCGGGGATCCAGGCCACCTCATGCTTCTCCACCAACGGTTTGGGGATCATCTTGAAGCAAGTATGGCACGCGTACGGCTTGTGAACAAAATGAACCAAGTCACGCGCAAGTTCGCCATTGCCGTGGGTCTCTTGGATTGCCACGACACTGCTGGGAGACATGAGGGAGGAGAGGTACTGGTACTTCTGGGAGCGTAATGGAGGATGGTGATGGAAGAGGGCATTCGCACTCCAGCTTATGAAACTGAGAGAGGCCGCTGCGGAACTGGAAGCCGACCACGGCCTCAGAAACGTGCTAAACCGACCACTCTTCAGAATCGTCCTGATCGCGGAAGAGATGCTGGATACGGGCAGCCAAGGCAGCCTTGTCGAGGCCCTGAGCGTTGATGTTCGGCTCGTTCCACTCGATCTTCGGGGTCCGACGGCCTGCGGGGTGAAGCGGAGGAGGCGCTTCCAGGCCAGCGAGATCTCGCCGCGCTCACGGCCCACGAAGAAACGGTTGCCAGCACACTCCTGCTCGAACTCACGACGGATGAGCGTGCATCCCAATTCACGGCGAACTTGCAATTGTTTTTTGTCTGCACTGACGAGGAGATCAGTACGTGGGCCCATCGGGGTAGGGGCTGAGAACTTCCTCCATGTACCATCACGTGCACGAAAAGCACCAAGGGCCTGACGAACGGTACGCGCAGCCCACTGAGCACTGCCAGTGATCTGGATCTCGTGCCGCTTGCTCGTAGGTGAAGTAGCTGCGGTGCTGATCTCCCAGTCCTCCACATCAAGGGACGCGTCGGTAAGCCAGGGGGTGACCGCTTCACGAACAGCATTCGCTGAGACGAGCTCCTTGCTTCGAACCACCAGGATGGTCGGGTTCGGGGGCCTGTCAAAGCCAGAAGGCGCAGTCGGTAGAACGGGTTCTTCATCTTTGACACAGCGCATCTGCTCGGAAAGGTACTTGATCTGGCGTTCCAGGGCCAAGATGCGGTCCTCGTGGGCGGAGATCGCGGTCTCGGTCCTGCGCATGCGGAGCTCGACCTGCTTGTCCACACTCTCGGCGTGCTTGGACATGGCGGTGGACAGGGCAGCGACATTCGCCTGAACGGCGGCAATAGCTGCCATGACTTGATTGTGAGATTCGTCCACGTGCGACTTGAGCGCCAAAGCCTCTCGGTCGGGCTGCAGACCACGCTGAGGAGAAGCGCCACCAGTGCCAGCCGACGGGCGAGCCGCGCCACGCGGTACGTCTTCTTCCCCTGCCGAAAGAAAGGCGTCATCATCACGATTAGACTCACGAGCAGTAGGACGGCGCTGGCCATCCTGCCCACGAGAAGTCTTCTGAGGCTGCTCCTCAGCAGCGCGCTCGCCATTGCCTGACATTCTGTCGCTCGCACAAGACTTGTGAAGCACCCTCAGCTACAGTGGTAGCTGACAGAAAGAGACAAAGGTGAGATACAGTAAGTGTCCGCCAGTGCACGACACACTGGATCGCTCGAAAGAGAGCTGCCCGCTCGCATAGGACCTGTTCCCACTTGGGCCAAACTGGCAACGGACCTCCTCGTCCCTCTCCTCCTCCTCCTCCTCCTCCTCCTCCTCCTCCTCCTCCTCCTCCTCCTCCTCCTCCTCCTCCTCCTCCCCCGCGGGGTTCTGCCCCTCACTGGGCGCCCACCAAGCGCCCACCAACGGCCAGCCACCAACTGCGCACCAAGCGAAACCCCGGCGGACCCACCCAGCACACCACGACCGGCCACCAGCCAGGCACCAGGCGAAGGCTCGGCGGGCCCGTCCAACTCCGTAGGCAAGACGAGTAAGGGGCCCCAAGTGCAAGCACTGTTCAGGGCATGTTGGAAGGACGTCTCAAGCGAAACGCCTAGCCCGGCCTAAGGACACTCCTGGCAGGGCGGAGCGATTTTGACGGAAGAGGCCTTGAGGACGTCGGGAATTTCAAAGACCCGAAAGGGTTAAAGCGGGCGATGGATGAGGGAGGAGGAGGGGGAGCGAGGAGGAAGAGGTGGCCGATCGGCGGGTATGGATATTCATGCGTCCTTGCTCACATTCCTCTCTTGTACTCGCGCCTCCCCTGAACTCTGCTTGCCGACCCGCGCCCTCGCCTCAAGGAGTGCTGCCAAACTGCACCTGTCGTTATCCTCCTGAGCCCCTGGGGGATCCGGCGGAGTGGTGCGACACGCAGGCCAACCTATCATTAGGTCGGACATGTCCCCCTACAGGCAGAGTCTGGACGACAAATCAAAACCAGTCAAACAATACCCCAAAACTGCCCAACAACACAAACAAAAACTACTTTGTAACTATTTTTGAATTTTCCTCCTGCATAGGGACAGGCCCGACTTCAACGTACCTTCGAGACCGGGGAGCTGCCAGATACCAAAAGAGGGCGTCGAGCTCCAGGGGGGAAGGCTCAGAGGGCTCCAGCCAGGCCGGAGGGCGGGCCTCCTCGGAGGGCTCAGGGCTCAGAGGGGGGGCCTCCAGGGCTCAGGGCTCAGAGGGCGGGCCTCCTCGAGGGGCTGAGAAGGCCTCCAGGCCTCTGGAAAGCCGTCGGTGCCCTTTGGGAAGGCCTGCGCCCTCTCACCCCTCCTCCTCCCTCCTCCTCCCTCCTCCCTCCTCCCTCCTCCCTCCTCCCTCCTCCCTCCTCCCTCCTCCCTCCTCCTCCTCCCTCCTCCTCATCCTCCTCCTCCTTCTCCGCCTCCTCCTCCTCCTCCTCCTCCTCCTCGCCTCCTCCTCCTCCTCCTCCTCCTCCTCCTCCTCCTCCTCCTCCTCCTCCTCCTCCCCCTCCTCCCCCTCCTCCCCCTCGGCGTGCCACCAAGCGTCGCCGCTTTGCTGGGCCCCTGGGGGACCTGGCAGAGTGCCCCCCTCCCCCAGGACGCAGCACGAAGCCACTGCCACGCGTCCCTGGGAGCCCAGCGGCGTGGCAAGACACGCCGACTCCATGGTTGCCGTCGCCTTCGCCCTCTGGGAAGGGGCAGCCCGGCTCACCTGGGCACACCCATGTTTACCCTTTTGCCATCGTTCGGGCGTCCATGTCCCGTGCATATTTCGACATCGTGCGTTTGTTTTTCGAAAATCATCCGAGATGCTCCTCAATGGCCCTCGCCGTAGAAAGAGTGCACACGTCCGAGCGATGCCAAGACCCTGGACGGGCGGGGGGGTGGAGCAAGTAGGGAGGAGCCAGGAAAAAGGGAAGGGCGGACGGAATGCCCGTTCACAACGACGCGACCGTGAAGCCCCACATACTTGCCCTAGGTCCTGCGTGGGCACTTCATGTTGCACCGGGGGAGGAGGAGGAGGAGGAGGAGGAGGAGGAGGAGGAGGAGGAGGAGGAGGGAGAGGAGAATGCCTCCTTCGAATGTGCTATGGGCGCGAGTCTTTGTGCCACGGCGACGCGTTCGGCACCGCTTTTTCCCGGTGCCACGCGCATGCCGCAGTCTGCGAGCGTGCGGCGGGCAGCGCCTCCGGCCCGCGCGCACCCCCTCTGGTGTCCAGGAGCGGCCACGCCTGCCACGAGTTGCGGGCGCGTGGCGGATATCGCCCCCCACCCCCTGGGCACCCCCTCTGGTGTCCAGGGAGTGCCACGCCTGCCACGCTTTGTGAGCGTACGGCGGATCGCGCCCACACCCCCTGCGCACAACTCCCTTGGTGTCCAGAAGTGTCAAGCCTGCCGCGTGCGCGGATAGTGTGTGCGTGCATGTGTGCGTATGTCTTGTGTTCATATGTCTGATGCGGATCTGAGCGTGGAGGAAAAGTGGTGTATTGTGTTGTGCCGAGTCCAGTGAAGGTTGGAATGAACGCGCCAGGTGTAAACGAGCGTTGTGTGGTGCATGGTGCGTGTGCGGCTGAATATGTGTATATGTATGATGTGTGTACGTGTATGTGTGTGCGCGATTGTGTTGCTGCGGCACCCTGCAACAGAGAGAATGAGGAGACGAAGAGACGAGACGGGGAGACGCGGGAGGGACGCGGGAGGAAAGAAACAGGAACCGCAAGCAGCAAGTGCTGCTGCATTGCTAGCGAACGCTCGAGAACATAAACCCTCTGTCCTTCATCCTGGCAAAAGCACGATCAACATCGATCCTTACCCCCCCCCCGCACGGGCACCACCCCGCCCGAGCGTTCAGACGATGCGGGGATGTCTCCACAAACACCGCCTGGGGGATCGGTTCTCCAGGACCTCGGCAAATAATGGATATTGATAACAAATCTGGGCCGTATATGGCCGCGCTCACTTTGTAGCGTTGCCAACTTGTGGCAGCCACACACCCGTGCTGGCGGGCATGTTGTGTGAGCCATCGGGGGGGAGTGAGGAGCCAAGCCCAAAGGGGCTGGTGTGACTCCGTGTTGCCCCCCGTGACCCAACGGGGGCTATGTGACCCCGTGTTGGCTTTGGCTGCCGCTCGAGTAAAGAGCCCTCGTGACGCGAGCAACATGGACGGCGGCACATCTCAAGATATACCGCCGGCCGAGCCCCGAGGATATACGGTGGTTGTGGGTAAATGAATCCCCGCATCGGAGTTTAACCATCGTGCTGAGGAGCTCCCCCGAGAGCCGTAACAGCGGACCAGGGATCCTCTGAGCGCGCGGCATGCGGCGCTCTGGTCCCTCTCCTCCCCCTGGCGCGGTTCCTCCAGTTGGCTCGGCTGCAAGCCTCCAGCAGCGGACGGCACCCCCGGCCACGGCCCCTGCCGATGCACACTATGGCCGGCGGGGGGCCGCTGGTGTGCCGCACGTGATGCCAGGTCCGCCGACAGCACGTGGGAACCGCAAGTGTCAAGTCTTAGCAGCTCTACCGCGATGGTGGCAGTGTATCTGGATCGGATCCAGGGTCAGGCGCTCGAGAACCACTGCTGGACAGGGCAACCAGCCACCTCAGAGGAAGACCAGACGGCACAAACATAAGCTGTCGGAGGTCCGCGCGGATTTTCTCGGACCGGCGTCTGACCCCCCTCCCTGGCGCCCGGAACGCGCCAGGGGCGGCGCTGGAGGCGCTCAGCGCAGATCCAGGGCTTCTGTTGGCCACCATCGGCCGAAGCAAGAACGGGGACCACCTCCAGGCTGGGGTCGGGCATGCCCTCCTGCAGGCGGGTTTCGCAGACAAGTGAAGCACAGCCCAAACAGATGCAACGATAGCAACACATCATCAGCACATCGTCCCCAAGCTACTGTTGGACTATTTTTGAACCTTCCTCCTGCAGAGGGGCATGTCCGACTGAACTCTGGGCCCTGGCGGCCTTCTGCGCCTCGCGCTCGGCTGCCCGAGCACGAGGCGCCTCGAGCCCAGCCAAGCGGGGCGCCCGGGAGGGGACCTGGGCACGCATCTCGGGGTGGCAGAGAACCCGCCAACCCCGCGCGGACCTCCAGCGTGGTGGGCTTGTTTTCCACCGCCACCACCATAAGTAGGAGGGGGAGGGGGTCCTCCTCCTCCTCCTCCTCCTCCTCCTCCTCCTCCTCCTCCTCCTCCTCCTCTCTCCTCCTCTCTCCTCCTCTCTCTCCTCCTCCTCCTCCTCCTCCCTCCTCCTCCTCCCTCCTCCTCCTCCTCTCCTCCTCCTCCTCCTCCTCCTCCTCCTCCCTCCTCCTCCTCCTCCTCCTCCTCCTCCTCCTCCTCCTCCTCCTCGTCTCTCCTCTCTCCTCTCTCCTCTCTCCTCTCTCCTCTCTTCTCCTTCTCCTCCTTCTCCTCCTCCTCGTTTTCCTCATCGTCTTCCTCCTTCTCCTCATCTTCCACCTCCGCCGCACCTCCAACTTCTGGCGGTGGTGGTGGGAAACAGGCCCATCACAACACGTCTGTCGATACCGTCCTCTTCGTCCTCGCCGCCTCGAGGCGGCCAGCAAGCTGGGCGCTCATGCCCGGCGGCGCGCCCCGCCGTGGGAGGAGAGGGGGGCCGGACCCGCTCCAGCGGGGCGCCTCGGGCCAAGGCGGCCGTGCTTGTCTCCAGGGAGGCCCTGCGCTTGGCCCCGCTCTCTCGAGGGAAACAAATCTTGCATACAGCCAAAGGTCTGATCAAGAAGCTGTCGTTCAAGAAATCTGGGCCAACTGCCCGGGAGCTTCTGACACGCAGAGCTGGGCCAGTGTCTGCCGTCGACGCTGGAAGGGGGCGAGCGTGCTCAAGAAACTGGGCTAACTTTCGTGCAATTCGTCTAAGAAACGCCGGCCCAGGCTTTTGGAAGGAGGTTTCTTAATCAGATGCTCGACTGTATACATCAACTCTCGACGGTCCGCGCGGACTTCTGAGATCTGCGCTGGACCCCCCTGGCGGCGCGTCCGCCCCTGGCGCGCTCAGGGAGGTCCAGCGAAGATCCAAAAAAATCCGCGCGAACCGTCGGCAATGTGTGCTTTATGCCGTTGTTTCTCCTTCGATTCTCTGCAGCCGTCTCTTGATTGCCCCAGTCGTCCCATCCTGGGGCGACCCCCTGGTATCGAGGGCATCCCAGATGGGGTTGAAGGCAAATGGGGTCAGAGAATCGCGCCGCATCGCCGATCCATCGGCGATGCATCGGCGACGCCGGCAATGCATCCTGCCTCCTCTCCTGCTCCCTCCCTCCCTCCTCCCATCACTCCTCCTCCTTCCCCTCCTCCTCGCGCTTCTCCTCCTCCTTCTCCTCCTCCCACACCAGGCCCGTAGCAGGAACGATGCGCGCGTTGGCGATTTCGGTAAAAAAGATTCCTCATTGAAGACTCCTTTCTAAAAATCCTTGTCATCAGGATCCATTGCGAAGGATCGCCCTTTCAGGATTCCTTACTAAGAACTGATTAAGAATTCCTGCTGAAGGTGTCCTTACAAGAGAGGCACTACTAAGGAGCACTAAGAACTCACTGGTTAGGATTCGTTATTAAGGATTCATCAGTGAGACACCCCTATAAGAAATCTCTGGTTAAATATTCACGCTGAAAGATTAAATCCTTACTACCGGCGCAAAGTTGACGACCCACTCGCAAGGAAACCGTACTCAGGTTTCCTTACGGAAGGTGCACTGCGTAAACATTATTACTGAAGACCCCTTTTTTAAATGTGGATTCCTTATAGAAGGTTCCTGAATACGGGTTTACAATCAACAGGAGACCTTACCAAGGATTCCCTCGTCTGAATTTGTTCTTGTTGATCTCTGACTAAGGATTCTTCGCTACGGGGGCCACACTGAAGAATCCGAAATCAGGATTCCTGGCGAACGACTTCCATGTGCGGAATGCTTAATCAGATCTTTTCCTCCAGGATTCATTACTAAGGGTCTCCTACGAAGAAGGCGCCATCAGGAGTCCTTACTACAGGTTCCCTCAACAGGATCCCTTTTTGGGGAACCCTGACTAAAAACTCCTCGCTAAGGGTTCTTCTACTGGCCCATGTTTAAAGCACCCTTTTCACAAGTGTTCTTTCATTTGGATTCCTTGTTTTGGACTCCATAGGCAGGACACCGTACTGAGGATCCCTGCGTAACGAATCCTCACTCAGGTTTCCTTTCCTTACAGACGATCACTTACGTCAGGTTCCTCACGAAGGATCAGAGACTCCATACCACTAGGGCTCCGCAGAGCGGGCTCGCTGCCCATCATTCCCGAATTCGGTTTCCCCAACAAAGGGGGAACCTCACTAGAGGCTCCCGAATGAACACCTCATCCGGAATCTTGATTGACAATTCCGTTTTCAACGGACTCCTTCCCACGGATCCCTGATTCAGGAATCCTTAGCGAGGGATCCTTACGGAGGACCATCGAAGGAACACGCACGTCTTTGGCAGACCCACCCTTTTGACTACAACGGTGCCCAAAGCGACTCAAGAGGCCCACACGATCGCTCCAAGACGGCCCAAGCGCTCCCTCAGAGGGTCCCAAGACGGCCTAAGAGAGCCCCAGAACGGCCCCAGAGGCGCCCAAGACGGCCCACGAGCACCCTAAAATACCCCCAAGAGGGGCCCAAAAAGGGAAACTCAAACTTCACGTTCGAGCCTCCCGCCCCAAGAGGACCCCTGAGACCGCCAGCAGGCGCCCAACAGACAGACCCCCACAAGGCTCCGAAAGGCCCCTAAGATGCCCAAAAGATGCCACACTAGGCCCCTCAAATGGTTCCCAAAAGGCAACAGGTCTCACCCGTGGGCTTCGTTTCTCCTTTAGGGTTCGGCGGGATAGCGCAAGCCACTTGAATAGCCAAGTGCCTGCGGACGTCTCTGGGGCTGTGACTAGGGACGTGCCTGACAGAGGGGTGCTTGGCGTGCCAAGTTTTAGAACTCCGCTGGGCCCACACACGGCACTCAAGACGCCCCAATATTGTCCTCAAGACTGCCAAACATGCCTCCAAGACGCCCTAAGAGGCCTTCACGAGGACCATCACAAAGCCCGACGAGGCCTCATCATATATTTCCCAAACAGTTGTTTGAACTATTCCCGCGTTCTTGTCTTTAACACGGCCCCCACACTGCAAACCAAGAGGGGCCCAAGACGGCATAAGAAGGCCTCACGATTGCTCAAGAGGGCCCCCCCCGACGGTGCAAGATGCTTCGGAGGCCTCGAGAGGGCCCCTGGATGGCCACGGTCAGCTCCCCAAGCTTCATCCGAAAGCGGCAGACGGTCCAAGGTCGCCATCAAGGCTGCCCAGAGGAGCCCCAAAAAGGCCCGGCATACCCAAACGGAGCCATATGAACGGCCCAAGGTCGCCTTCAAGGCTACCCGGAAGGGCCCCAAGAAGGCCCGACATACCCAACAGGAGCACCATGAACGGCCCAAGGTTGCCTTCAGGGCTGCCCAGAAGGGCCCCAAGACTTCTCGACATACCCAACAGGAGCCTTCAAGGCTGCCCAGAAGGGCCCCAAGACGACCCGACATACCCAACATGAGCACCATGAACTGCCCAAGTTTGCCATCAAGGCTGCCCAGAATGGCCCCAATAACGCCCGACATACCCAGAAGGAGCCCCATGAACGGCCCAAGGTCGCCTTCAAGGCTGCCCAGAAGAGCCCCAAGACGGCTCGACATACCCAAAAGGAGCCCCATGAACGACTCAAGGTCGCCTTCAAGGCTGCCCAGGGGGGCCCCAAGAAGGCCCGACATACCCAGAAGGAGCCCCATGAACGGCCCAAGGTCGCCTTCAAGGCTGCCCAGAAGGGCCCCCAAAAGGCCCGACATATCCAACAGGAGCACCATGAACGGCCCAAGGTCGCCTAAAGGCTGCCCAGAAGAGCCCCAAGAAGGCCCCACATACCCAAAAGGAGCACCATGTGTGATATGGATATCGCTGATATCGTTTGTCGAGGAATCGCGCGGCGAAGCTCTCTGCGTAGCTCTAAGGCCAATGGCCCTAGTTTGAAACAAAATGGCGGCGACAAGGCGGGCGTGAGAGATAGAGCGGGGAAGCAGGGAAGGAGCAGGAAGGGCACGGGGAGTGAGCGGGAATCACACTCCTCCTGATTGACGCTCGCGGCGCCGTCGAGCGACGATCATCGATCGCAGCTCACTTCATTAATCAGAGCGCTCCAAAACAAACACAGGCAAACGGCCTTGTCAGCATGCTATCCGGCTGCCCCAGGGCATTTAACGGGTGCTGCTACACGCACCGGCAAGAAATACATAAATTCTCAAAGCAGACAGCGGCGCGAGTCCGATCGCTATGCGACAAAACTCAAGTAGCGCTATCTTATCAAAATAAAATCTCAATAGTGTGGTCGTCACCACATAAAAGAAAAAAATGTGCACACTGAATAAAGCTTCGAACAATGCGGACTAGCGTAATCTGCCACAGGATGTGGCGCCAAATGTAAAGAAAACGAGCTGGTCAGACAATTCGGACTAACGTAGTCTGCCACACGATGTGGCTCCAGGTGTAAAGAAAACGAGCTGACAGAGCGATGCGGACTAACGTAATCTGCCACAGGATGTGGCGCCAGTTATAGAGCGGCGGCGTGCGTCACGAGATCTTCTTTTGAGCTTTCGCCTTGCCGGGCAGTCCTTGTAGCTGCCTCCATCTATTCTGTAAATCCCAGCGCAGACTATTGTGCATCCTCGAAAAGTCTGGCTCATGGGTCATGTGATTCCTGCGAAGCCATGACGCATGCTTCCTGCACGTCCTGCAGGTTATGTAGACACTATGTGTGTTGTGTCCCACACGTATGTTGTGCTCGGCGGCCACGCATGCATTCATCTCTGATGGCGAAACCGTTGGCGTCGATCCGTTCCACGAAACCGCACTGGCTGACGAGGAACTGTGAACCGTCATCGGCGATGATGGCGCAGAGCTCGCTCCCTGCGCGAAGCTGTCCGGTGATGGGGGCGGTGCGGCTGGCGCTGCCGATCCGCTAGCTGATGATGAACTCTGGGCTGCGACGGCAATCATCGGCGGCTCCATGTAGACATCTCCGTCGACGTCTTCGGGAATGGTAGGCTGTACGTTGTTACGACGTCCAAGGTATCGTCCATCCCATCCTGGATATATTCCAGGCAAGGAAGTGTCCGCGTGCCCGGTGTGGTCGGCCTTGGACCCACTGCTGGTGTTGTTGATGGTCCCGATCTGGATGGGATTGGGGTCGCCTGGCCCAAATATCTCCTTTCGCACCACAAACCACAGCGCTGCGAACAATGTAAATCCAATCATGATCCCACTGAGCATCGCAATGAATGTCATGTAGTAGATCCAATGTGACATCGGCACTTGCCATTCCTGCGGGGGATGCTGTGCCTTCACGCGTCCGAGACATGTCATCAGCACTGAGGCAAGCATGGCGGCGCGCGGTTGCCTAGTGCCAAAACTGTACTTCTTGGCCCCGAAGAAAGCGAGGAGCACTCCGGTCTCCATGATCTTGGTGAGCGCGTCGGCGACCATACTCCACGTAGGTATCCACGAGAGCTTCAGCTGGCTGTTGGGGTTCACCGTCTCCTTGATCATTGATGCCACGATACGGAACCGCTTGTCCGTGGATTGACCCACGTCAGACTTGATGTGCGTCACCAGGCCGTTGCTGTCGCTATAGATCTCCCCGGATCGTTTGGTGCTGAGGTCGTCGATCTGCTTGAGCGTCTTCGGGTTGTAGGCCTCCGTAAGTAGCTGGCCGAACCACGTGCTCGACTCGGCGCCCTCCAGAGTGGCGTAGCCCTCGGCGGCCAGCGTCGACTTCACGGATCGCTTGACCGTGCCCGAATGCCAGGCCACAGGCAGGCACAAGTCATATCGTCCAGCCACGACGTCCCGTGGTTTGTGAGTTAACCCAATCGCCATGCCCCACTGGCTCTTCACCCCGTCCACATTGGCGAAGGCCGCGTCGCTGAAACAGATGATGGTGCAAGTGCGCAGGTCGATGAGTTGCGCTTGATGACTATGGCGAAATCGGCGGACCCGTGCACGTAAGCGACGGTCTTGTTCAGCGTCTTGGCGTCGGCCACGGTGGCGGTGTTGGTGCGGCGAGCCGCAAGGCTCACCGGGCAGGCGATGTCCACTCGCGTCTGTACTGCGAGCCAAAGCAGTTGGCCGAGTGTGTGGCGATATCCCGAGACCTCCGAGGTGGTAAGACGATCCTCTGGTGATCGTCCGCGTTGGGCGTTGAGTTCGATGAAATCCACCTGGGCGGCGGCCGTCGCCTGGGTAATGCGGAACTCCTCGCTGATCTTGTTGATTGTCCGGCCGCAGTACTTGATGATACCCTCTACCTTCTTGAGGTGCAGCCTTTTCTGCAAGGAGCAAATGACTCGCTTCCACTCGCTGGAGCTTCCGCGCTGGGCGATGAGGAAATCATCCACATGGGAGTGGATCATAGCAGCGAGCCCTTTGTCGTCGTAGAAGTAGTAAAGGCCCTTCTCGAGCTTGCTCTCGATGAGGCCGTGCTCCTGGAACACCTTTTGGGCGTAGAGGTACCACTAGCGTCCGGCATCTCGGGTACCATAGATGGCGCCAGTCGCCATCACGATCTCGCCGGGCAATGTGCCTGGCGGCGGGTTCTTGGCTGGCATGCGCAGCAATAGCAGCCTCTCGATGTTGCCCGACTGCAAGTAAGCCGTCATCGCGTCGTACGACGTGAGGTCCCAGCCAAGCTGGGCGGCGGCAGCAAGCGTGAGGTAAAGCGCGTCCCTTGACCCGGTCGGCGCGTCCGTGCGGATCTGGGACTTGTCCTCTTGACAGCCCTGGACGACAAGGCGGGCCTTCATGAGGTTGGCGGCCTTCTGCGTGAGCACCCAGCGGGTACCAACTGGTCGTATTCCGGGGTGTCGTTGGAAGATATCCTTCAATTCCTTGGGCAGTAGCTTCTTGTAGGCCCCGAACTCGGTCCACTTGGACCACTCAACCTTCATGGCCATGTCCATGAGCTTCTTGTCCTTGGCGGAGAGCTTGTCGTACTTGATCTCCTTAGCAGCGGCCTTTCCGGTGAGCATCACCTCCCGGAGTCGGATGGTCGAATGCAAATCGTCGTCGTTGATCTCAAAATAGTTGTCCAAGTAGAGGTCGGTCCTGAGTGTGTCTTTCGGCCTCTTGAAGCACTTGGGTAGGTCGTCCTTGAGACTCTCCAAAAATTCCTTGCGCTTGATGGCTTTGCTGCGGTCGTCTGTTTGATCGTGCCTGTCACGTTCGAGGGCGCGAGGTGCGTCCTCTTGTTGAGCTTGGCGCTGAGCCTTGTTGCCGCGTTGTCCTTCAGGATGTTGTGGTCTGCGGGCAAAGGCTTCTTTGCGAACTTCCTCCTCCGCGGCCTTGCTCCAGTCGCGTAGACCTTCGGATCCGGAGCTGTCGGCATCCGATGAATGTCCATCAGCTTCTGTGCGTCGAGCTCCTGGTGGTGGAAGTCGTGTTCCATCACGTTCTTCAGGCTGTTCGTCATGTACTTCTGGTTGCACGATGGGTTCTGGAGCTGGATCTTCAGCGCGATCTGGGTCTTCTTGGGCTTGTATTTGGGCATGAGCAGGGTCATGAGCGGGGTCGGGGTCAGCGGCAGCAGCTGAGTCAGCAACAGGCGCTGGAGGCGCTGGCAGAAGGTCTCCTCCCGAAGGTGCTGGTGCTGAACCGCTGCCTGAGGCGCCCCCACTGGTCGTAGATTCTTCATCTCCTTGCCGTCGGCGAATCCACTCAAGAGTAGCATGTGCGCGGCGATTGTGTGGAGTATCTTCGATGTTGCCGAAGTTGTGCTGCTTGATGGCCGTTGGCGGAGGTGGTAGTGCTGGCGGAACGTTGTCCACTCGCGGGCGTTTCTTCGGCGTTTCGCCCGTGAGGTTGATGAATGTATCTCCATCCCCTCCTTGGTCTGATGGTGGTAATCCGCCTCCACCGCAGTCTCCTCCTTCATGTGGTGATCCTTCGTCCCCTCCTCCTGGTCCCGGTGGCTGTGGTCCGTCAGGAGGTGGGGGCTGGTCAGCTGGTGGTTGTCCTGGCGGTGGTGGTGGCTGATTGCCGTTCATGGCGTTGAGTACCTGTCCCCAGGGCACGAGCTCTGAGGCAGTAGCGTGGCGTAAATGTCCTCGGTTGACCTTGACGGTGGTGGAACGATGGCTGACCCATACGTTCGAGGTGCCCTCGAAGCCAATGATGATGCCGGGTCCATGCCACTGCAAAGCCCATTCGCGCTTAGGCTTGCCGTTCCCCCTCCAGTAGTATATCTGGTCCCCCGTTTGATAGATATCCGACGCGTGCTGAGCTCCATCCGCACGCGATCGTGCGAGCAAGGCCCGGGATAGGGACTGGTTGAAACGCAGATGCTGGATTGACGTCTGGGCGGCCTTCATGAGGGCAATCCTCTCAGAGAAGGACTTGTCAGAGACCACTCTCTCGTGTAGCGAGAGTCTCCCAGCGCTATCCAGCAGGCAATAGGGTAGTTGAAGTCCACGTCCGAGTACCCACTGTGCCGGTGAATACCCACTGGCATTGATTGAGCTATTCATAGCCCAGCAGACAGCGGCGAGCAGCCACTGGATCTTGTGGGCGTTCGCGGGCTGATCGAACCTGATGCTGAACTGGTCGATCAGCTTCCTGGCGTGGACCTTCCACATGCCGCCGTGCCTTTCCACGGTGGCGTTCTGTTGCGGTGTAGCCGCGGCAGTAGTCATAAGGCGACAGCCCATGTCCTCGAGTTCCTTTGAGAACTCTCTCTCAAACTCGCCTCCTCCATCGAAGAGTACCCGTTGTGGTGCCCCAAACGGTGTAATCCAAACCTGCAAAAGCCTCGCGAATACAATCGAGGGGTGTCTTGAAGAAACTGTACCACATAATGTAAATCCAGAAGCGAGATCGACCACATTGAGAAAAACCAACTGATTGCCGGCGTAGTCGGCGAGAGTGAACAAGTCCACTCCAATGGAACCATTGAAGTCCCTATCTAGCTTGATTCTCCCAGGTAGATGAGGTAGGGGTCGCCGATGGGCGGCGCAGACTTCGCAGTGCAGGTTGAGTGCCATCTCGACCGCTCTTTGGGATCCACCCGTCACTCGGATGGCCCGGGCCAACGCGTCGTTGGCAGGGTGCCCCGTGTTGACGTGGAGCTGCAGTATGGCGGACTTGAGCGTCCGCTCCTCCGCTGCCGTCAAGGCTGGCTCTGCGGGGGCTGCCGGGGCAGGCACTGTCCTCCTCGCGGCTCTCCGTCTCGTTGGTTCCGCGGGGTTTGCCTCGCGGTGCTCGGTCATGTTCGTCTTGCGAAGCTGCTTGACCAGCATGGCGACGAGCTTGTCGGTGTAGTTCTCGCTGTCCTTGGCGAGCTTGCCGCGGGCCTCGACGTGTTTGTGTAGCCCGTCGCAAAGCTTGTGCAGCGAGTTGTCGATCCCGTAGTGGTCGGTGATGACCCTCCACGGCTTCTTGATCGCGTCCCCGCTCCTGGTCTGAAGGCCGTAAGCGCAGCCATCGAAATCGATGATGCGCGGGAGCTGATCCTTCAGCTTCTTCGCGGTGTAGTTCTTCTTCTGATCCCAGCCGTCGCAGTAGCGCGGCCACTCGAAGGAGACCGCGAGCTGGCTGCCAAACTCCTTCCGCAGGCGGCTCATTGACGTCAGGAAAAGGTCGATCATCCTCGCGGAATACTTCCGGTCCTTTTCCAGCTTCTCAGCCTTGCGGGGGTCGATCTTCAGGATGATGCGCTGCAACGTGGTCCATGGCGTGCATGGAAATGCGGCATGGACCCGTACACTCTGACCCTTCCGCAGGTTCTTCCGAATCTTGTCCTCGAGCTTCTCGACGATGGGCTTCCGAGAGAGGTCGTGTCCAGGAAGACCGCAACGTACAGCAACTCCTCCACTCTCAGTCCACTTCGCACTGAGCTTGCTGTCAGGGTTGCAGCACCACTCGTAGAGGATGGTGGTGTTGCTCGAGATTCCGCTCGAGCTCGTAGTTGACTTGGCCAGGTCAGCCTTGAGCGCCTGGCTGACTGTGTGCGGCTTAACGCCGCTCTTGTTGGTGAGGATGGCCGACCGCTTGCCGGCGGTCAGCTGCAGCCTTGTCCCTTTCTTGAGTCGACGTACCTTCATCTGCTCCTCCTCCACGACGTTGACCTCCTTCGGGTCGTTGTCGTTCTCGATGTCCAGCGTGACCGAGTTGCCGAAACACACGCTCGGAGCAGAATCCGAGGCGGCAACAGTCTGTATAGGACTTGGCGCCGCAGGCCACGCAATCGTCGAGGGGCTCGGCGATGCAGGTAGTAGCCGAAATCATTGTTGGAGCAAACGTCGGCGGCGCGACCGCCGTCGAACAGCAGACCAACGCAGAGCTTACGGCGGCCATGAGCCTTGAGCTGCCGCCGCGTCGCTGTTGAAGTCGTCTCGGTACATTGAGCTCCTTCTTGGGAATGAGTCTCGTGATATTCTCGAGCAAGTTGCTCGCCTTCGTAGTGAGGTTGACCGTGGGCTTCGGGGCTGGCCGCTTGGCGATGCCCTTAGTACTGACAGCCTTCGGTCCAAACTCGTGGCCCGCGCCCTTGATGGCGAGCCAGTCCTCCGGGTGGAGGTCGATCGCGGGATGTCCTGCGCTGCTCGTGATGAGCTTCTGGGAATGGTTCCCGATGCGGATCTGTTCCCGCCAGAGCGAGATGTCGATCTTGCTCGGCTGAATGAAGTCCCGGCCGATAAGCAGGCCGAGCGTGGGGCTGTCCACGACGCTGAATACTATGCGACCAGCGCGTCCACACAGGACGAGTGGGGCTGTGACGCGCAGCTTGCTCGGGAGCGTGCCGCCGTTCCCGAACCTGTAGACTTCGTTCTCTGGCTCCTCCAGGATCTGGTCGGCCAGACCCATCTTGGCGAGCTTCTCCTTGTACT
Organism: Prorocentrum cordatum; assembly: GCA_963575745.1. Lineage (NCBI taxonomy): Eukaryota > Dinophyceae > Prorocentrales > Prorocentraceae > Prorocentrum > Prorocentrum cordatum. The sequence continues at coordinate 226,164 of CAUYUJ010016256.1, forward strand.
GCTTGTACCAGCTGAGCCCGCCAACGCAGAAGAGACAGGCAGTGTCGATCACGCCGACGCCGTCGTCGTTGGTTTTCTCGCCAGCGTTGGTGGTGTTTATGGTGGGCAAACCTGGTACCACGCGCTCGGAGACCAGAGTCTCGGGGGGCGGAGTGATCGGACCTTCTGGATGAAGAATCACTTCTTCGTCACCGAACTCCACGTGATTCTGGTCGTGGACCTGCTCGGTGATGTTGGCCTGGCGGCGCGAGCGACCTCCGCCGCCTCGTCCTCCGCCCTTTTGCTTAGAATTTGGGGCGAACTTTCGAGCGCCTGGTGTCGGGCACTCCTTGTCACCGGTCCAGTGCCCCGCCTCGCCGCAGTCCCAGCACTTGGAGTTCTTCTTGCGCTGGTCCACGCGGCCTTGTAGCTTGCCCGCGGGTCGGCGCTTGGGCGAAGCCTTCCCGCGGCCCTTGATAGTCTCCCGGGCCGACCGCATGGTCGCCATGGCCTCGGGAATCGCGGCGAGCTCCGCCGCGGCAGCCTCCACCTTGGCAGAGTCGCCCCGATCGAACACCTCGCCGAGGTCGTAATTGGACTGCTCCAGCTCGGCGCTGAAAGCCTCGAGCTCCTGGCGCACGATGTCCTGGGCGTCTGCCTCCGTGTCATTGTCGTCGCCGTCCTCCGAGTCCTCATGCTCGTCTTCTGGCTCGTCAGCGATGTTGGCTGAACGTGCTCGGCTTGGCGGTGAGCGCTGCCAACTACTGTTTGATCGCTGCGGCCACGATCGTGACGGCAAGCTTGCGTGTCGTTCAGATGTATGGATACCGGGGAACATGCGCACCAGCAGGCCCCTGATGCTCTGAAATGAATAGTGCTCGTCCGGCAAGTTGCCCACGACGCGCTCACGGCGCTCGGCCGTGAGCCCAGCCTTGCGTAGCAGGAACCAGCCGGCCACGTCGTCAAGCGTAGTGAGGTCAACCTCGTTCTCACGTAGTTGCTGTAGTCCCGCCTCGAATCGCACGAGCCAATCCGTCATGCGTTCTCCGCGGCGGCGATGGTGCTGAGTCGACTCGAAGAACTTTTCTAGCGTCTCTCCCTTCTGCACCGGCTTCTGCTGGCCTAGGTTTGCCTCGAGGTGCATTAGCACGTTCTCGATGCCCTTCTGGTTGCGATCGCGCTTCTTCTCGTTCGCATCCTCGATGCCGTCGTCCGGCGGTGGGTGGAGTTCCTGCTCCGTCATATTGAGAGCAGCCGACCTGGCTGTACCCGTCAAACGCAGGACTAACTTCGATGCCAAACTTTGTGTCACTTCCAAGTTCTCACTGAGCTTCCATACTTTTACCTCCTGTTTGTAATCTCGCCATTTCGCTGGATCTCCATTCCAGCTTGGTATCACTGACTGGTTGTGCGTGAACTCCGTCATCTTGACACCGTCGTAGGTGAAGTATGTGGCGTCGCTGACACCGTCGTAGAAGAAGTATATGGCGTCGCTGACACCGTCGTAGTAGGAGAAGTATGTGGCGTCGCTGACACCGTCGTAGGAGAAGTATGTGGCGTCGCTGACACCGTCGTAGGAGAAGTATGTGGCGTCGCTGACACCTTCGTAGAGGAAGTGTGTGGCGTCGCTGACACCGTCGTAGAGAAAGTATGCCGCGTCGCTGACACAGGCGTAGGAGAAGTAGCTGTCGTCGCTGCTGAGGGTGGGAAAGAAGATGGGGTTGCTGGCGTCGCTGACGCTGGCGTTGGAGCTGGCAGGGATGTAGGCGTAGTAGGCGTAGTCGCTGGCGTCGCTGACGCTGGCGTTGGTGCTGGCGTCGCTGACGCTGGCGTAGATGCTGGCGTCGCTGACGCTGGCGTAGGCGCTGGCGTCGCTGACGCTGGCGTAGGCGCTGGCGTCGCTGACGCTGGCGTAGGCGTAGGCGCTGAGCAACAGCGCGAGGAGGCCGCTGGGCCTCGATTCCAATATGGAGTGCGACGTCGAGGACGTCGTCTTGGGTATACGGCCCCGCGGGCCGGGATAGCGAGCCTCGCTCCGAGCTGCCACTGTGATATGGATATCGCTGATATCGTTTGTCGAGGAATCGCGCGGCGAAGCTCTCTGCGTAGCTCTAAGGCCAAGGGCCCTAGTTTGAAACAAAATGGCGGCGACAAGGCGGGCGTGAGAGATAGAGCGGGGAAGCAGGGAAGGAGCAGGAAGGGCACGGGGAGTGAGCGGGAATCACACCATGAACGGCCCAAGGTCGCCTTCAAGGCTGCCCAAAAGGCCCCCAAGAAGGCCAGACATATCCAAACGGAGCCATATGAACGGCCCAAGGTCGCCTTCAAGGCTGCCCAGAAGAGCCCCAAGAAGGCCCGACATACCCAAAAGGAGCACCATGAACGGCCCAAGGTTGCCTTCAAGGCTGCCCACAAGGGCCCCGAGAAGGCCCGACATACCCAGAAGGAGCCCCATGAACGGCCAAAGGTCGCCTAAAGGCTGCCCAAAAGAGCCCCAAGAAAGCCCGACATACCCAACAGGAGCCCCATGAACGGCCCAAGGTCGCCTTCAAGGCTGCCCAGAAGTGCCCCAAGAAGGCCAGACATATCCAAACGGAGCCCCATGAACGGCCCAAGGTCGCCTTCAAGGCTGCCCAGAAGAGCCCCAAGAAGGCCCGACATACCCAAAAGGAGCCCAATGACCAGCCCAAGGTTGCCTAAAGGCTGCCCACAAGGAGCCCCAAGAAGGCCCGACATATCCAAAAGGAGCCCCATGAACGGCCAAAGGTCGCCTAAAGGCTGCCCAGAAGAGCCCCAAGAAGGCCCGACATACCCAAACGGAGCCCCATGAACGGCCCAAGGTCGCTTTCAAGGCTGCCCAGAAGAGCCCCAAGAAGGCCCGACATACCCAAAAGGAGCCCCATGAACGGCACAAGGTCGCCTTCAAGGCTGCCCAGGGGGGCCCCAAGAAGGCCCGACATACCCAGAAGGAGCACCATGAACGGCCCAAGGTCGCCTAAAGGCTGCCCACAAGGAGCCCCACGAAGGCCCGACATACCTTGAAAGGCCCAAGGTCGCTTTCAAGGCTGCCCAGAAGAGCCCCAAGAAGGCCCGACATACCCAAAAGGAGCCCCATGAACGGCACAAGGTCGCCTTCAAGGCTGCCCAGAAGGGCCCCAAAAAGGCCCGACATACCCAAAAGGAACCCCATGACGCCGGAAACTCCACAGCACAGGCGCTTCTGGAGGCAAGGGCCGGCGGTGACCCGCCGGAGGTATCCTCGATGCCCGGCGACGGACCTCGCACAAAAAGCCGCCGTCTGCCCATTGCCTTCGTGCCCCTTCCGCCCCCTGCGGAACCAGCCGTACGGCCTTCGCAGGATCCTCTCTTGCATTGCAACGATGTGTTTCCAGGATGTCCTAAGCCCAGGCGGATTAGATCCAGACGGAGACGGAGCACTCCTTGTGGACTTGCTACGTATGGACTCGGCCTCCTGCCAAGAAATGCCGAGTCCGGACGGAGCAAGACCATGCGGAGACCGAGAACTCCGTGTGGACTTGGCCCCCGCCGATACTTGCGTCATATAGTCCGATCGTCGTGTGTTCATTGTTCCCCTCATCCTGGGACCACTAACCAGCCTCGAACTTATCCCTATCCCTAAGATGGGCGAGCAAAAAGCGAGGACAATCTCGGGGATATGCCTTCAGAAACTAAAGGGATCCTTAAGATCGGCATCGAGGTGAGGATGCCAAGCACAGGGATAAGGGGTATGTTTCAAACTGGTAAACCACGGGGTTCAGAGGACATCCGCGCGCTGCACAGGGAGCTCTACCAGGACGGGCGCACGCGGGCCCCCTTCGGCCTCTCCTGGGCCGCCTGGCCATCTCGGAGGCAGCTTGGCAAGGAAGAAGCGGGCTCCGAGGGAAACGGGCCCTGTCCTGGGCGTTCGCCCTTCCACCCTCTGCACCCTCGCTGCCCACGCCCAGGCATGCGCACAGTGGAGGCCAGTCCACAAGAAACCTCCCACGAGAAACCCCACCCTGAGACCGCAGGACGCCCACTGATTCTTGGTGTGGGAACGCCACGCCTTGCACAGCAAAACCATCGAAACCGCAGAGGCCTTCCCCAACGAGGCGCAGCTGCTAGAAAACACCTTATATATATAGGAGGAGGAGGAGGAGGAGGAGGAGGAGGAGGAGGAGGAGGAGGAGGAGGAGGAGGAGGAGGAGGAGGAGGAGGAGGACCAATTCTCCATCCCGAACCGTTCTCCGACGGCCACGGGACCCACGGCGGGCCCGCGGGGCCCGAGAGCGACGAAGGCACCTCGGGACCCGCTTGCCTCTGGGCCCGCGCCCTTCGCCCTTCATGGCGAGGCCCGAAGATGCGCCCCCAATCAGCGCTTTTGAAGGGGAACTGGGACACACAAATAAATGCACACAAATAAAAATAACCCCCATATTTTCCCATATTTTCGGGTTTTTTGTCTTCCCCCCCACTTCCCATATTTTCGCATATTTTCTGGGAATCGCCGATTAATTGTGTCTGTGTGTTTTTTCCCCTCTTGAGCTTTCCCTTGTGTTTCGAAAGACTTTGTCATATGCTTCAAAACGGACTTCCGACGAACGGCCCAAGACGGCCGAGGAGGAGCCCAAGACCACCCCGAGATCGCCCAGTAGGCCTCTAAGATCGCCCCAAGACGGCCCAGCAGACCTCCAAGGCGCCCAATCTGACCTTCAAGACGACCCTGAAGCGCCCCAAGAGGGCCCCAAGATTGCCCAGAGAGGCTCCCAAGACGGCTTCCGACGGCGCCAGACGGGCCAGGAAGGCCGTAAGACGGCAAAAGAGGCCCCCCCAAAGACCCCGGAGACCCCCAAGAGGCCCAAGGCGGCCCCCAAGAGGCCTCCAGGCCTTCAGCCGGCCCCCAGGAGGCCCTAAGAAAAACCGAAGAAGCTCCCAGGAGGTCTTCTCATCCTTCTCCTAATCCTCCTTTCTTCCGCACTCGCATCATCATCCTCCCCTTCCTCACCCACGTGTTCTCCAAAGGGCTTCCACATCGGCTGGGGGAACGCGTAGTCAGAGAGCGTGGCCAAACTGTGCCCAAAGTTTGGCCACATAAGCGCATCCTGACAGGCAAGGGGCGGCGCTGATTCGCCGCAGGCGCCATCGACATTTGGCTTGGCTCTCGAGCCACATGACCGACCACAACGAGGAACTCCCCCCCTCCTCCCTTCTCCCACCATCCCCTGTCTCTCTGGGCTTGTGGATGCCACGTCAATGGACACTCTAACAATCCTATCATTGAATTAAAGATGTGTTTAAACTGTGCAAAACATGTTCTAAACCTGTTTCAACTATGTTTTTAACATATTTGAAACTTGAAACATCTTTTAGACATCTGGAAATTATTTGGCAGCATCGACTTTCGCAACTCTGGGCGCGCACAGGCCCCATCCCAGCTGGAGCGAGATGATTGGCGGCCCAGGCCATCCCCTTTCAGGTCCATGCCCTCTCTCCCGCCTGGCCTGCCTCCCTGCCTGTCCTGGTCCTCTGGTTCGCTCAGCACCTTCGCCTGCTCGTCGCCCCAGATCGCCCGGAAGAGCACAAACTTCACGAGCTGAGCAGCGATGGCGCGAGAGCGCATGAGCTGATATGCACCCGCACACGCAAACGCACACGCACACACCTGCACCGGCACCCGGACCCGCACGCGCACCCGCACGCGCACCCGCACCCACATACCCACACACCCACACACCCGCACAACCGCACACCCACACACTCACACACCCACGCACCCACACACCTGCACACCCGCACACCCACACATCCACACGCCTACACACCCGCGCACGCACACGCACACGCACACGCACATGCACACGCGCACGCGCACGCGCACGCACACCCAAGTATTCACGCGCACGCACGCACGCACGCACACACATATACACACAGGCACGAACGCACGCACGCACGCACAGACATAGACACGCACACGCGCACACGCGAACACGCGCACACGCGCACACGCGCACACGCGCACACGCGCGTACACGCATACAACCACGCTCAACCACACACTTTTTTGATTCGTGGATCGAGAGCGCACCTCTTCCGGTCGAAGCTAAGCGGGCCGCGCTGAGCTTGAATACGCAGAGAAGGGGGATGAGAAGGGGGGCGCAGCCTCAGAACGAGGCCGGGAGGAGGCAAAGCCTCGGAACCAGGCTGTGTCGAAGTCGACGAACTCGCAAAGGAGCGCCTTCTTGAAACCGGTGGCGAACGCTCAACCACACACACAAACACAAACACAACACGCACCCACACAACCCATAACACACAACACGCACAGCACACATGACGCAACACACACCAACAGCAGACACAAACACACAATACACAGCAAACAATACACAAACACATTCACACACAACAAACACAACAACACCAACAACTACACACAAACACAGACACACACACACAAACACAGACAAGCCCGCACACACACAAACACACACACACGCACATACACACACACACACACGCACGCACGCACGCAAGCACGCACGCACGCACACACCCAGTCACACACACAGACTGTTTGGCGGACGCAGCCTCGCGCGCAGCGACGAAACAGAGTAAGTCAAAGCACGCACGCACACACACGTAGGCACGAACGCGCGCACACACGAACACACGCTGCCACGCACACGCGCACACAAACAACCACACACTCACACACACAGGCACAAACGCACACACGTGCACAAACAATGACTTACACACACTCACACACATGCACACACGCACACAACACGCAAGCACACGCTCGCACACATACACACACACACGCCCGCGCACGCAAACACACACACCCACACACGCACACACACACACAAACACACACGCACGCACACACGCGCACACGCACACACACACACACCACGCACGATACTGACACACACACACACATATACACGCACACGCACACACGCACAAACACGCACACACACGCGCACACACGCATACGCCCGCACACGCCCACACTACACACAAACACACAAACATACATTCGCACACACACGCACACACACTCATACACACACACGCACACGCAAGCGCATACGCTCAGCGTTCACGTCAACGAGCACGCACATGCACACGAACACCACACACGCAAACAAACACACAAAACATACACACACGCATACACACATACACGTGCACGCGAATGCACACAAACGCACGCACCCGTGCACACGCGGGTGTGAGCGCGCTCAAGCACCCACACCCATGCGCGTGCACGAACACTTCTGCTCAACAACGAGCCGCGCGCCATCCCCGCGGCACCCGCCAGGAGCAACTATCGAGCGTAGCAGCGTGAGAAAGGGAAGGGAGGCGGCCAACAAACAAGGGCACTCACACGCACACGCACAGGGACGCGCACGACCGTCATACACACACGTACGCACAACCACACATGCACACATGCACACACACACACTCTTTTTACTGCAGCGGCCCATGGACGTCAATGCGGCGAAAGCTAAAACGGGGCGCGTTCGAGCGTCACACATGTAAACGCACACGCACACACACACACGCACACGCCCATACATTCACAACGCAATGCCAACCATCCACAAACGAACGTCGGCACCGTTCTTCCATCGCGAAGATGACAACCGCGGAGTGCTGTGTTTGGGCGACCAGGGGTACGCTAATGAGGCGATAACAAGAGAAGGGACGCAAGGGCAAAAAGGATAACAGTAGAAAACATGAGCAACCATCAAACAGACTAACTGCCATGGCACCCGCAGCAGCAGGCTTCGAACGCATCATGAAGCACGAGCTGCCCGCCGCTGGCGCTTCTCGGGGCAGCGAACCCCGTGTCGTGCTGAAGTGCGCTGCCTGTTGACACTGCGTGGATCCTTCGACCCTGAGCGATCGCGACTTCTCGATGGCGCCGCCCGTTGGACACCGGCCGATTCTAGGCCACAAGCTGCGTTCACCTTGGAACGCCCGCGAAGGAGCGGCCACCGCGCCGACACGACACCAACCTGCCGTAAGAAGAAAATGGTGAAGGTACTGTCCCTGTCGCACCGCCCCAGGCCTACGCCCCCTGGGGGATAGGCCCTGCTTGACCACCCCGTCGACTAGTTCTTTGCCCTCCCATTGAAGAAGACCTTGGCGCCGTTGCTCAATAAAAGAAGGGAGCGACCTGCCTTACACTGTCCTCCCAACTTCTCCTCCCTATCTGGGAGAGAGGACCGGCGAGGCTCCCGAACCCTCCACGAAGCCTCCCGAACTTTACAAATTCCTACTGGGAGCGCTATAGGATCCCCATGGATCCACATGACAGCTCTTTGGGATCCCTACGAGTTCCGAACGGGAGCCTTGTGGGAACCCAGTGGAAGCCCAATCGGAGCCCTATGGGTCCCTGCGAGAGCCCTATAGGAACCCTGTGGCACTGTGGGATCCCTAAAAAACCCTATGGGAACCCGACGGGATACCTTACGGAACCCGATGGGGGCCCCATGGGGTCTGCACG
>CAUYUJ010016256.1:237169-242169 GCA_963575745.1 Prorocentrum cordatum
AAATCGTAGCCGTCGTACGAGGAGGAATAGTAACATAAATATGAGGAATCGTAGTAGTACGTGGTAGTAGCAGTAGTAGTAGTAGTAGTAGTCGTAGTAGTCGTAGTAGTCGTAGTAGTAGTAGTAGTAGTAGTAGTAGTAGTAGTAGTAGTAGTAGTAGTAGTAGTAGTAGTAGTCGTAGTAGCAGTAGTAGCAGTAGTAATAGAAGTAGCAGTAGCAGTAGTAGTAGTAGTAGTAATAGTAGTAGTAGTAGTAGCAGTACTTCGGGGGCACTAAAGTTTTTGACCATAAGATGAGAATTGCCTCGCTGGTCACGCGTGCAGCGGAGGACCGACGAGGATGCAAAGGTGCCTTGATGCGGATTCGCGAGCCTTTTGTGGGCCCTCTGGGACGGCCAACCAGTGAACCGAGAGCGACCGCATTGGAGAAGGATGCCCAGGGTCTCGCGGCATCAATGCAACAAGGAATACAATGAAACATCGCGTTGGCATGATAAGGACAGGGTCGATGGGGATGATGGCACGGACGATCAAACGTGACCCAAGCGGAGTGGTTTACTGTGAATGGGTTCAAGTCGGAGCGTTGTCCGGCCCTATTTTAAATGGGGCGGAGTACTTATCACCCTGTTTTAAATATATATTATTATATTCTTACAGGGCGAGAGCCCATCGGAGTCGAACCGCCGCCCGACCCAGAACATGTCGCTAAGATTCTACGGGGGGGCAGGGCGTCGAGAGCATGATGTCTTATGGTCAAAACTATAGTACCCCCCGTGCGGACTTTTCTCACCTGCGCGGCCGACGGCCAGGGCAGATGGAGTGCTCACCCGCGCGGCAAACAGCCGACGCTGATGAATTGTCCACCTGTGAACGCGCCAATACGGCCCAGGGGCTTGGCCCGCTCAGAAGCCCGTGGCCGCGCCCTTCTTGCGCGCCACTTCCCTGCAGACGCGCTTCATCAGCTTCGCCTGCGCCGCCCCCGCGGACTGCGCCTTCTTGCTCTTCGCGACGCTCCGAACCCGCGCCCTGTACGCCGTCTTCCCCGGCACGGGCCGCTTCTTCGCGGCGTCGTCCAAGTCCATGGGCCGCAGCTTCCGACGCAGCCAAGACCAGCACCGCTCTGCGGGGTTCAAGTCAGGGGACTTTGCTGGCATCTTCCACGGCTTAACCCCCGCCGCCTTCGCCGCGGCGTTGCTGACCTTCGCCCGCAAGAAAGACTCGCTGTCGCAGAGGACGGACCACGGGCCCTTCTTCCTCTTCGGGTTCACCGACTTCACGGCCTTCACGAGGTCGCCCCGGTTCACGATCTTCGCCCGCAGAAGGGCGGGTGGCAGTGGCACTGTCTGGCTTGCGCGCCGCAACGGGCCTTGAACTGCTCTAGCCACGCCACAGCGTCGGGCACCGTGGGGAAACCCGGGAAGAGGTCCTTGTTCCCGCGGAGCCTCTTGGTCCTTGCCTCGATCTCCGCTGTCTGCTTGTCCCGTGCCTCTCGCTCTCTGCAGGCGTCAACGTTCCTCTTTTTCGCTAAGACCCCGTCCCGTGTCTTGTAGAGGTAACCGTCGTAGGTGCCGCGCGAGAGCTTGTGCGCCTGCCGCAAGTCCTGCGCCCGCCGGCTCTTCACGGCGTAGGTGCAAGCTGCGTCCGTCCAGGCGGGCTCGTAATTGCCGCCCGTGCACTGCCGGCCCTCCTCGCCCCTGACCGTGCCCAACTTATCTGCCCAACAATAGAACATGCCCCTGTTGAGGCTGTCCTGCAGCCGTTTCCGACAAAAGCCACCGCCTAGCAAGTCGTTCGCGTCTGCTCTCGGGCCCGTCCACCCCTTGAAGGCGAAGCTGCGGCTCGTCCTGTCCACAGGTTGCGTGAACTGCAGCATGAGGTGGACGTGCAGACGCCCCGTCTTCGTCCGCTCCAGCGTCGCGCACCAGTACCGCACCTTCCAAGCCTTCTGCTTCGAGCGCACGTGCGCCAGAAACTGCCGCCACTGCGGCAGGCCCTGCACCCCGAAATACGTGAGCAGCACGCCCGCGGACTGGATGCGGTAGGCTTTCTTGGAGACCTCCCGGACGATCAGATCCTGGAAGGTTTCGCCAGGCGCGCCGTCAGCAGCGGCCGCCCCTGCAGGCGCCTCGGGCTGCTCTGCGCGCTTCGGGCGGCCCCTCGGTTTCTTGGCCTGGTCCCAACGCTCCTTCGCGGCGTTCAGCTGCTTCGCGTGCTCGTCTGCCCCGCCCTTGTCCGGGTGCGCCTTGCGGAGCACCTTTCGAAAGGCTGCGATCACCTCGCTGTCCTGGGAGTCCCTGTGGAGGCGAACCACAACCGAGTACGCCGCAGCAGCCGTGACGAGCAACTTCACCAAAGCCCTCCGGGCTTGCACTGCGCCAGTCAAGCCCATGACCAACAGCAGAGCAAATCCTTGCCAAGGTCTTGAGCCAAACCGGCTGCAAAGATGATGGAGATGACGATGATGATTGGCGGCGGCGAGAACCCATTTTGCCCTTCGGGGGTACTAAAGTTTGTGACCATAAGATGAGAAGTGCCTCGCTGGTCACGCGTGCCGCGGAGGACCGATGAGGATGCAAAGGTGCTTTGATCCGGATTCGCGAGCCTTTGTGGGCCCTCTGGGGCGGCCAACCAGTGAACGGAGAGCGACCGCATGGGAGAAGGATGCCCAGGGTCTCACGGCATCAATGCAACAAGGAATACAATGAAACATCGCGTTGGCATGATAAGGACAGGGTCGATGGGGATGATGACACGGACGATCGAACGTGACCCAAGCGGAGTGGTTTACTGTGAATGGGTTCAAGTCGGAGTGTTTTCCGGCCCTATTCTAAATGGGACGGAGTAGTGATCACCCGGTTAGAAAATTGTATATAATTATATTCTTACAGGGTGAGAGCCCATCGGAGTCGAACCGCCGCCCGACCCAAAACATGTCGCTAGTATTCTTCGGGGGGGCAGGGGGCGTCGAGAGCATGACGTCTTATGGTCAAAACTATAGTACCCCCCGTGTAGTAGTAGTAATAGGAATAGTAATCGTAGTAGTAGTAGTAGTAGTAGTAGTAGTAGTAGTAGTAGTAGTAGTAGTAGTAGTAGTAGTAGTAGTAGTAGTAGTAGTAGTAGTAGTAGTAGTAGTAGTAGTAGTTGCAATAGTTTTATAGTAATGCCAGTAGTCCTGGTACGCAGATGGTCGCGGCATTAACAATATCAAAAAATAGTGGTAACAAAGGTAGCAAAACATCCGTAACAGTCGTAGCAATACTTATAGCAGTAGTCGTGGTCGTGGTATTCATATTGTAGCCACTTCCGTAGCAGGTGTAATAGAAAGTTCAGTCGGGGTTTAGGGTAACATTGAAACATGTTATGCGCATTGGTAACACTAGAAAACTAAACGTAGGAGTGGAAGTAGTAATTTTTAGTAGTGATACTATGACCAGTCATAAGACTCGAAGTGACAGCGGTAGTAGTACCGGTAGCAATATGAGCAGTAGTAGTGGTAGTAGTAGTAGTAGTAGTAGTAGTAGTAGTAGTAGTAGTAGTAGTAGTAGTAGTAGTAGTAGTAGTAGTAATAGTAGTAGTAGTAGTAGTAGTAGTAGTAATAGTAGTAGCAGCTGAAGGACCACTAGACATAGAAATCGTAGTAGTAGTCGTACAATATGTAATACACATAGTGAAGTAGTAGTAGTAGTAGTAGTAGTAGTAGTAGTAGTAGTAGTAGTAGTAGTAGTAGTAGTAGTAGTAGTAGTAGTAGTAGTAGTAGTAGTAGTAGTAGTAGTAGTAGTAGTAGTAGTAGTAGTAGTAGTAGTAGTAGTAGTAGTAGTAGTAGTAGTAGTAGTAGTAGTAGTAGTAGTAGTAGTAGTAGTAGTAGTAGTAGTAGTAGTAGTAGTAGTAGTAGTAGTAGTAGTAGTAGTAGTAGTAGTACTAGTAGTAGTAGTAGTCGTAGCAACCGTAGTCGTAGAGGTAGCCTTCGTATTAGTAGTAGTCGTAGTCGTAGAAATAATCGCAATCGTAATGGCAGGAGCCTCGTAATCGCAATCGTAATCGTAGAAATAATAAGGATAATAGCGCGCCTCGTAATACTAACAGTAACGCGCGAATCGTAGGGAGAGTAGGGAAGCGAAGCGGGGCACTGGAAACAGAAGTAGCAACGTTAATCGTCACAGGACTTGTAGATCGTAAGGGTAGTAGCGGTAGTAGCGGTATTATTATTATTAGTAGTAGTAGTAGTAATAGTAGTAGTAATAGTAGTGGTCGTAGTAGAAGTAGTAGTGGTAGTGGTAGTAATAGTAGCAGCAGTAGTAGTAAAAGTAGTAGTAGTAGTAGTAGTCGTAGTAGTAATAGTAGTGATAGTATGCGGTAGAAATGGCAGTGGTCGTCGTCGTAGTAGCATTGGTGGTACCCGTGCTGATACTCGTAGTAGTAGCACTTGTAATAGGAGTACGAGGAGTGCTAGTTGTAGTCGTAGAAATAGAACTCGTAGTAGTAATACGGGTAATGCGAGTAGTAATCGTAGTAGTAGTAGTAATCGTAGTAGCAATCGCAGCCGGAATGGTACTCGTAGTCGTAGTGGTATTAGTTGCAGCAGTAGTAGTAGTAGTAGTAGTAGTAGTAGTAGTAGTAGTAGTAGTAGTAGTAGTAGTAGTAGTCGTAGTAGTAGTAGTAGTAGTAGTAGTAGTAGTAGTCGTAGTAGTAGTAGTGGTAGTAGTAGTAGTAGTAGTAGTAGAAATGATAATAGGCGTAGTAGTAGTCGCTGCAGCAGCAGTAGCAGTAGTAGTAGCGGTCGAAGACTTAATAGAAGTAGTAGCTCGGCTCGTAGTGCTCGTGGTAACAGCAGTAGTAATCGCAGTCGGATTGTTAATGGTTCCGATCGTACAGTCGGTGGGCGGCCACAAGAAAGTAGCCACACGAAACCCACACCTGAGACCCCAAGACGTCCATTGATCTTTGGTGTGGGGGAGTCGGGTGCCCCACAGCAAACACATCGAACCAAATACACCCAGGGCG
>CAUYUJ010016256.1:247169-288026 GCA_963575745.1 Prorocentrum cordatum
CGAGAGCGCGATGGGTACATGAAGTATGAGGAAGTCCCGCGCGAGAGCGCGACTTGGGAATACATTGCGAGGAAAAATCAAGCGGGAACCGCTGTTGTTGTAAACCGGGGGCCAAGGGCCCAATTTAAGCCCCGTGACTTTCCCTGATAAAAGACACGGTGCGAGTCCCGGGGGAAGCACTTCAATTGAAAAAACATAATGGTCACCAGAGTGGAGGGGATCAAGAACATAATGGTCACCCAGATATCCCGCCCAAGAAGGTTTGGCCACCACCTCTTCCGAGGAACTTCAACATCCATAGCTCGGACGGCACATCGCCTTCGCAATCGCCTTGCGCGCGCCCCGCATCTCAGAGGGAGAGGAGGAGGAAGAGGAGGGGGAGATGAGAGAGATAGGGAGGGGGAGGAGGAGAAGGGAGGGGGAGGAGGGGGAGGAAGGATGAGTAGTTGTAGTAGCAGCAGTTGATGATATTGTTGTTGCGGCTGTAGCACTAGTAGTAGTGGCAACGATAGTAGTAGTCCAAGTAAGTAGAACTGGCTTGTGGCAGCCAAGCGTTCATAGCGACGTTGCTTTTTGATCCTCCTTTAATGTCTTCTCTCCCTATCCTTGATACGCAGAGTCTCAAAAAATTGGATGGTTCGGCACATCCAGGAAACCTATCGCTGGACCGGCCCAGATATGGTTCCAGAAGCGGCTCGGGAAGCTGCGCAGGCGCCAGAAGCAGTGATCCTCCTTTAATGTCTTCTCTCCCTATCCTTCAGACGCAGAAGTCTCAAAAAGTTGGATGGTTCAGCACATCCAGGAAGCCTATCGCTGGACCGGCCCAGATATGGTTCCAGAAGCGGCTCGGGAAGCTGCGCAGGCGCCAGAAACAGAGAAGCACCACGTACGGGCGCCGGCTCGGGCGTCCGGCCCAAAGCCGCTCCAGAATCGGCCCAGGACGGCTTCACGGGCGCCGCAAGCAGAAATTCAGTAATTTCAAAAGAAAAATGTGTATTGGCATGGCCTCTTTTCGGCGCGATCGGAACTGCCCGGGCGTCCGGCCCGGGAGCCGGGCCGGGTGCCGGCCGGGCCGGGTGCCGGCCCGAGCTCCGGAATCGGCCCGGACGGCCTCCCGGGCGCCGGAAGCAGAAATTCAGCATTTTCGAAAGAAAACTATGTATTGGAATGGCCTTTTTTTTCGGCGCCGCCTCGGAACTCGATTTTCCGGCGCCCGGGCGCCGGCTCGGGCGCCGACCCGGGCGTCCGGCCCGGGAGCTGGGCCGGGTGCCGGCCCGAGCTCCCAGAATCGGCCCGGACGGGTTCCCGGGCGCCGGAAACAGAAATTCAGAATTTTCGAAAGAAAAATGGGTATTGGAATGGCGTTTTTCCGGCGCCGCCTCGGAACTCGATGTTCCGGCGCCCGGGCGCCGGCTCGGGCGCCGACCAGCGTCTCTGCCCGGGAGCCGGGCAGGTCCCGGCCACGACCCCGGAATCGGCCGTACGGCTCCCGGGGCCGGAAGCAAAAATTCGCATTTTCGAAAGAAAATGTTGTATTGGAATGGTGTTTTTTCGGCGCCGCCTCAGGAACTCGAAGGCCGGCGCCGGCCCTTGCTCGGGCGCCGACGCCGGCGTCCTGGCCGCGGGAGCCGGCCGGGTGGCCGGCCCAGGCTCCAGAATCGCACGGACGGCCTCTCGGCGCCGGAAAGCAGAAATTCACGCATTTCGAAAAAAAAAAAAAAAAAAAAAAAAAAAAAAAAAAAAATGTGTATTGAAATGGCCTTTTTTCGGCGCCGCCTCAGAACTCGATTTGCTGGCGCCCGGGCGCTGGCTTGCCGACCCGGGCGTCCGGCCCGGGTGCCGGGCCCGGTGCCGGCCCGAGCTCCGGAATCGGCCCGGACGGCCTCCCGGGCGCCGGAAGCAGAAATTCAGCATTTTCAAAAGAAAAATGTGTATTGGAATAGCCTTTTTTCGGCGCCGCCTCGGAACTCGATTTTCCGGCGCCCGGGCGCCGGCTCGGGCGCCGACCCGGGCGTCCGGCCCGGGAGCCGCTCTCGGCGGCGAGCAAGAGCACCGAACCCGAGTAAAAAAGGAGGAAGTCTCGAGCCGGAGCGTTGTTGTTGTTGGGGGGCCGGTTTGGGCGGAACCCCAAAACGCCTGAGCGTGAGCCTCAATTTCAGAGGAAATGCGGCCGGCGCCTCGGCGAGAGCGCCAGGGCGAATATAGGGGGTCCAACAATAATAATTGTTTAGTAATCAAGGTTCAACAACAACAACAACAACAACAACAACAACAACAACAACAACAACAACAACAACAACAACAACAACAATAATTTTAAGACCGTTCGCCCTTATATGCTCGAGTATCCAATAACGCGTATTTCCCAAACCCTCGATACCCGCCCTCTTCGTCTTCGATCGAACCCCTTTGGAGGGGCATACCTTTCTTTCCTGCAGGCCGGGCCCCGGCAAGCGGCGGGAGAGCCGCGGACCGTCGACCTGGCCAGTGGCAGCGCTGATCGGCGGGGCGGCCGCGGACCGTCGACCCGACCCAAAGAGGGACGGACAGGGGACCGACCACGACGACGACGACGTCGACGACGTCGACGACGACGACGACGTCGAAGACGACGGCGACGACGACGACGACGAGCGAAAGCGAGAGCGAGAGAGAACGACAGCAGGGCCACGAAGGGCACGAAGTAGGCCACGAAGGGCGACAGCGGGGACACGAAGGGAATGCGTATGGGGCCACGAAGAGCGCGAACGAGCGGGGGGCACGAAGTGCAGAGAATGCGGGGCCACAGAAGGCAACTATGGGGCCACTGAGTGTAGCAACTGGGCCACGTAGGACAGTGAAGGGGACACAGCTGGGGACAGCGGGGCCACGAAGGGCATGCACATGGGGCCACAACGGGCGCGATTCCTGGGTGCCTGAGTGTCGGGAGCGCGGCGCTTGGGCAAAGTACAAGAAACTCAAACGCAAGGCTATCTTCAGTAAGTTGCAAGCAAATCTCCAGCGACAGCGCGACTCCAGAGCGCCGGTAGAGCGATTCCTGCATAAACTGAAAGGAAATCCCCAGCGAGAGCGCGACTCTTGAATAAAATGCGAGGAAGTCTCGGGCGGGAGCGGGAGTCCTGGCTAAATTGTAAGGAAGTCTCACGCGGGAGCCGTTGTTGTTGTAACCCGGGGCCAGGGGCCCAGTTTGAGCAGGAAGACTTTCCCTGTCAAAAAACAGGGTGCGAGCGTCGATGGGGCAAACTTTGATTGAGAAAAAGCAGTATGCACCGGTGGGGGGATCAACAATAACTATTCTTCAGACATGAGAACTCAACAACAAGAACAACAACAAGAACAACAACAACAACAACAACAACAACAACAACAACAACAACAACAACAACAACAACAACAACAATCATTTTAAGAATGTTCGCTTTTATCTGCTCGAGTGTCAAATAACGCGAATCTCCCAAATCCTCGATACCCGCCCTCTTCGTCTTCGATCGAACCCCTTTTCGGGGGCATACCTTTCTTCCCTGCAGGCCGGGCCCCGGCAAGCGGCGGGGCGGCCGCGGACCGTCGACCTGGCCAACGGCAGCGCTGATCGGCGGGGCGGCCGCGGACCGTCGACCCGACCCAAAGAGGGACGGACAGGGGACCGACCACGGCGACGACGACGACGACGACGACGAAGACGTCGACGACGACGGCGACGACGACGACGACGGCGACGACGACGACGAGCGAAAGCGAGAGAGAACGACAGCAGGGCCACAAGGACACGAAGTAGGCCACGAAGGGCGACAGCGGGGTCACGAAGGGAATGCGCATGGGGCCACGAAGAGCGCGGACGAGCGGGGGCCACGAAGGGCATACGTATACTGGGCCGCGGAGGGCAAGGACGGGGCCACTGAGGGCAGCAACGGGGACACGAAGGGCGGCGAGGGGGCCAAGAAGGGCGACAGCGGGGCCACGAAGGGCAGGAAGGGGGCCACGAAGGGCGACAACGGGGCCACGAAGGGCATGCGCATGGGGCAACGACGGGCGCAACAACAACGACAATAACAACAACAACAACAACAACAACAACCACAACAACAACCACCACCACCACCACCACCACAACAACAACAACAACAACAACAACAACAGCAGCAACAACAGCAGCAGCAGCAGCAGCAACAACAACGACGACGACGACGACGACGACGACGACGACATCACCAACAACCACAACAACATCAACAACATCAACAACAGCAGCAACAGCAAAAGGCCGGGCAGAGAGCTGCAGACGCGGCCCTGAAGCGCCGTGCCGGGCACCGGCGCAGGAAGAATCGAGCAGGCTCGGGGGCCGTGCCCGCGGCTTCCTGCGCGCCCGCGCGCGACAGACACCCGTCGGCCGTTCCTCGGCTTTGCCCGCGCGGGGTGCCCAGACCCCCTCGAGGCATGCAGAGATCACGACGGGAGTCTCTTCGTTGTGTTCAGCCTCTGGGGGCCCTCACCAGCCCTCGGGGCCGTCAAGAAACGACTCGGGATGAGAAACTGGTCCCGGGGAAGGGGTCCCAGACATGCGACTTCCTGACTTTGTTCAGGACGGCGTCCCCGGAAGTCTGGACCCTTTCCCAAGGACCGGTTTTTCATCCCGAGTCGTTTTTTGACGCTCCCGCGGCCCGGCGAGGGCCCCCATAGGGCCCGAAAATAGTGAAAAACCGCCCGTCCTGATTTTTTCACGACGCGATCATGTCTGGGGTCTGGACCTCTGGGGGTCGACGGTATGGAAACATCACGCCGTCGGAGGTCTTGGTGGAGGGCCTCTCCGCCCCAAGGGCAGTCGGGCGAGGACCGCCCCTAAGATGAACAGACAGCTGCACAAACACACACGTCGTTCATTTCAAACTGTGCTCACTTCAAACTGTGCTCGTTTCCAATTATTCCTGGTCCCCTAGTGGCCAGGAAGAGGCCCAGGATAGAAAAACTAGAAATGAAAGGGTGTTGGCCCCCCAAAGAAAATCAAACAACTTACGAAGAATTGCAAATGAACAGTGTGTAAACTTTTGGAGCTACTCGCGGATCTCTTGGATCGGCGCTGGGCCCCCCCCTGGCGGCGCGTGCAGACAGGTCCAAGAAATCCGACCGGAGCTCCAAAAGCTGATGCTTATGCAACTCTTGGCTCTTCGAGCCCCAGAGATGCAGCGGACTGAAATGGTCCCGGCGAGGGAGCCGAACCAGATGCAAGTGGGAGATCAGAAGGCAGGAGTGTGCCCTCCTCGTCCTCCTCCTGCCTCGCCCTCCTCCTCCTCCTCCTCCTCTTCTTCCTCCTCCTCGTGCTCTTCTTCCTATTATTATTAATTGTCTTCTTTTCTATTACTCTGATTATTAGTAGTAGTATTATTATTCGGCTTCTTCTTCTTCTGCTCCTCCTCCGATCCTCCTCCTCTTCCTCTTCCTCCTCTTCCTCCTCCTCCTCATCCTCCTGCTCTTCCTTCTCCTCCTCCTCCTCCTCTTCCTCCTCCTCCTGCCTCCTCTTCCTCCTCCTCCCTCCTCTGTTCCGCCTCCATCCTCCTCCGCCTCCCTCCTCCTCCTCCTCCTCCTCCTCCTCCTCCTCCTCCTCCTCCTCCTCCTCCTCCTCCTCCGCTCGGCCAGGCTGAGCTCGGCAGGCTGCGGACTGCACGATGGGGACGTGCAATGCAGCGGGACCGTCCCGGGGCCTCCAGGGCGCCTGCGGGCTTCGCTTGGTGGGGCGCTTGCTGAGCCTGTGGGCTGCGCTTGGTTGAACGGACTGCAATTGCCCTGGCGAATCGCCAAACCATGCGAATGAGTGAGTGCTACACGCCAGGAGTGCGTCGAAGTGTGCGGGGCGACGCCATGCGGACGCCATGCGGGCGCTGCCACCAAGGCCTCCGGTGGTGGCTCCCAGAAGTGCCACGAAACGCGTGAGGGGTGTGCCGCAACAGGCGGGGTGACGAAATGCGGGCGCTGCCAGAGAGACCTTCGGTGGGGGCTCCCCGTGAGGTCACGAAACGTGTGAGGGGTGCGCCGACATCATGATGATGATGATGCTGCTGCTGCTGCTGCTGATGATGATGATGATGATGATGATGATGATGATGATGATGATGTTGATGCTGATGATGATGATGATGATGATGATGATGATGATGATGATGACGATGGTGATGCTGCTGATGATGATGATGGTGATGGTGATGGTGATGGTGATGATGATGGTGCTGATGCTGAGGGTAATGTGATGATGATGATATGATGATGAGATAATGATGATGATGATGCTGATGATGATGATGACGCTGATGCTGATGGTGATGATGATGATGATGTTGACGATGACGATGAGGGTGACGATGGCAGTGATGATGTTGGTGGTGGTAATGATGATGATGCTGATGATGATGATGATGATGATGATGATGATGATGATGATGATGAGAAGGAGCAGGATCAGGAAGAGGAAGGGGATGAGGATGATGATGATGATGATGAGGAGGAGGAGGAGGGTGAGGAGGGTCATGATGATGGTGATCGCAAAAAAAGATTATGATGACGATGGTCATGATGATGATGGTTGCGCCGGTGGTGATGGCACTGGTGATGGTAATGGTCATAGTGATGGTGATGGTGATGATAATGATGGTGATGATGGTGTTGGTGGTGGTGATGGTTGTGGTGGTGATGGTGATGGTGATGGTGATGGTGTCTGTGGTGGTGATGATGGTGAAGATGGTTATGATGGTGACGATGAAAGCATGCGGTGGATGGCTTACGCAAGGAGAGGAGCAAAGAGGGAGATGGGCGGGAGCGAGGTGAGGTGTCGCGGGGCGCTGCCTCTCCAAAACGAAGACCCCACGGCACGGGACGGTCGGGAAACATACGCAGCAGCC
Organism: Prorocentrum cordatum; assembly: GCA_963575745.1. Taxonomy (NCBI): domain Eukaryota; class Dinophyceae; order Prorocentrales; family Prorocentraceae; genus Prorocentrum; species Prorocentrum cordatum. Next base: position 254,057 of record CAUYUJ010016256.1, read on the forward strand.
TTTCGCCGCTTGGGGCCGCCGTGGGCCCTCGCCAGGCCGTGGGACTGCAGAATCAGCTCGGGATGCAAAAGAGCGGAGCAAGGGGGAAGGGTCGGGATGCCCGGGGGGCACGTATCTAAATAACACCAGAGAAAGACCCCCTTCAGTGGATGGTTCGACAATTAGTGATGTAAATATTGAGACCGATTGTGAAATCGATTGTGGAATAGGTAGTGAGGATGATTGTAAGGTCGACCGTGAGACCGATAGTGAAGTCGATTCAATGAGAGCGACAGTGAGATCGATCGTGAAATCGCTCTGAAATCGACAATGAGATCGATTGTGAGATCGATAGTGGTATCGATAGAGAAGTGGGTAGTGAAATCAGTGGTAAAACCGATCGATAAAAAGATCAACCAAAAACCCGGGAACCCCGCCGCCCACCGAGATCGGCCCGGAACCCAGAACCAAGAACCACGGAACCCAGAACCCGGGAACCCGGGACGGCCGCCCACTGAAATCGGCCCCGAATTTTCGCCGAATCTTGCAATCTCCGCTGGGTCCCATTCAGTGCAAGCACTGATCGGGGAAGAACAAGTCTTTGGATTTCCAGGGCCCACGGGGGGGTGAGGCATATGGTTCATGAGGACTGCCAGGAAGGAAATGTGTTTTTTTCTTTCCCTGAAGAAGCTGGAACCAATCGCATATTGCGGGCGTCACCTTCAGAAGCAAGGGACAGATTGAAAAATTAATGAATTACGTTCTTTAAAAATGGCAACGAACGGACTAAGTGCTTGCATTGCCCGGTCCAGATGGCGCCGGGAAAGAGAACTGTTGAAAACATATCATGACGAGCGGCGACGCTCTGCACTGGAGAGAAGACTTCAAGTACGTACCCCGCGCTCGCTGGGGCCCGGTCGGACCCTCCTCCTCCTCCTCCTCCTCCTCCTCCTCCTCCTCCTCCTCCTCCTCCTCCTCCCCCCCCTCCTCCCCCTCCTCCTCCTCCTCCTCCTCCTCCTTCTCCTCCTCCTCCTCCTCCTCCTCCTCCTCCTCCTCCTCCCCCCCAGCAGGCGGACTTTGGACGACAAATGAAATATCCGAAAACTGGTCCAACGTGGTCGAAAAAGATTCCAAAAAAATAAAAAACGTCCCCCGACTATTGTTTTGGCTGCTCTTGACAAGTCCCCGCTGCAGGAAGCACGGGTGGCTTTTGCGCGGCACGCTCTGGCGCGAGCGCGCGCCCGGCCCTGGGCCCTCCCCTCCTGGAGAAGCTGTCGCAGACAAGAAGGAGCCCTCACCCCTCTCTCGCACCCTCCCACCCGCCATCCCACCCTCCCATAGAAGAAGAAAAACACCACAACCATCAACTTTTGGCGCTCCGCGCGGATGTCTTGGATCCGCGCTGCGCCCCCCTCCCTGGCGCGCGGAGCGCGCCAGGGGCGGCGCTGGAGGCCCCGCAACGGGGGGGCACAGCGCGGATCCAAGAAATCCGCGCGGAGCGCCAAAAGTTTATGATGATGGCGTTTTTTCGAAGATCGAAGGGCAAGTTTTGGGCGGCTTGGATAACCTCTGGGCATCCAGAGACCACCTGAAACTATGCACGCTGCGGGCACGTCATTGTACCAACCGCGGCGCCCATTAGCTAGATGACGCACGATCACCGCGCTGGAGCAGCGATCGGATCAGATCGGATCGCCTGTGCGGGCATGCGCCCGGGCCCCTTCCGGGCGAGGTGGGTGAGGCAATGGCCTCGCATGAGAGGCAGCGCGCGTCGGAGGCTTGCTCAGGATAATACGTACCTCACGAGCTGATGTTCCAAGTGTTCCCACTCCTCTGTTGTAGACCGATGTAAGTGACGTAGTTTCGTTGAAGTCGTAGTGTCTGTGGCATGAACCTGTCGGATAATCCCGTGGATGCCATCGTCATTTCTGTAACCGCGAAGCCCAAGCCAAACACGAACCAGTTGAACGCCTCGGAACTCCAATCCAGTGCACACAGGCGCAGGATCACTCGTGTTCTCACGAGCTCTTTGACACAACCTTCAGATACCACTCAGGGCTCAGATACACGCGCAGCCGAAGGCCCAAGGGAGCATCGAAGGAACTCTAGACGCTTCGCGTGACCCCACCAACCCGTCCGAAAAAACGATGCCCATACGAGCTGCCGTGATGAGGGACGCGGAGGAGCACGCCGTGGAATAGCGGGCTTGGTGAGACGCGAGGTGCTGGGTCCCTTCCTACCCCCACCTCAAGAGCACCCAGAATCGCCTCCTAGACCCATCTTGGAGCGTTCTTGGAGCGCTCTTGGGCGCTCTTGGGGCCGTCTTGGGGCTCTCTTGGTCCCTTATTGGGCCCCTGTTGGGCCATCTTGGAGCGATGTTGAGGCCTCGGATGGGCATCGGAAGCGCAAAAGCGATAACGCCAAAAACAATGATTTTCCCATGGTTTTGAAGCATTTTGGCCTGGTCGGGGCGTCATTGGGGAGCTCTTTTGGCCACTTAGACCCGTCTTGGAGCGGTCTTGGAGCGTCTTGGAGCATCTTCGGAGCTACATCGAGGCATCTCGCGCTATCTTGAGCCATCTTCGACGCTATCTTGGGCTGCTCTGAGGCCCTCATGGAACCATCTTGAGCCATCTTGGACGCTCTAACTACCCGCGCCCCCCCCCCGTCCAGGTCCAGGGCAAGGGATAGGGGCACGGGTAAACCCCTCCCCGAAGGGGGAGAGGGAGGGGTAGAAGAGGAAACGCCCTAAACCACCGACGCCCAGAGGGCTGGTGGGACTAATGAGACGAGTGCGCGTCATACAAAGCGGTAGACAACACAAAGCATGAACCTGCCCCACCGCAAAAAAATCAGCTGCCGTGAAAGAACCGCGGGTCCACGCGATGGTCAAACAAAAAGAAATCATATATTGGATGAAAGGCGCCCATCATGGCCGACAGTACACAGACCGACTGGCCCATGCCTCCCGGGCTGGAGAATTCGCTGGCGTGGCTCCTGACGGGGCCGAGCCTGCACGCGCCAGCACGGGCTGCAGGCCGCCCAGGCAGGACGACTGCTGCCCGTGCGCCGGCCGCAGATGATTGCATATGGTGCCCATGCACCGTGCAGCCAGCGGGGGATGTCGACCCTTCTCCCTGGCTAGCGCAGCCGACGGTCAGGCAGGACGACTGCTGCCCGTGCGCCGGTCGCAGATGATTGCATATGGTGCCCAAGCACCGCGCAGCCAGCGCAGCCATCTCCCTGGCTCAGCGGGGCTTTCGCACTCGTCTTCTGGTCGTCATCGAAGTCGTCCTGCGAAGTGCCCCCAGCGGGTCTTAAACTGCACCACTGCTCCGCTCCCAGACCCCCGACGTCATGATTGTTTCATGACGCGACCCCCCGAGGTCCAGGCCCATTCCCCGGGACCGGATATTCATCCCGAGTCATTTTTTGACGGTCCCGAGGGCCCGTGATGGCCCCCTGAGGCCGAAATAGGAGAAAAACCTCCGTCGTGATTTCTGTGACGACGCGAGGAAGTCTGGGTTTCGCACTCGTCTTCTGGTCGTCGTCGGAGTCGCCCCGCGAAGTGCCCTGCAGCAGGTCTCAAGCTGCGCCGCTGCCCCGCGCGCCGCGCGCCCCTGTACGATGCGGCGCAGGCCCGAGCGCAGATGGCCCGAGCCGCGGAGCGGGGCGGAAGGTGAGATGCGACCCTGTGGACTCCTCCTCCTCCTCCTCCTGCTCCTCCTCCTCCTCCTCCTCCTCCTCCTCCTCCTCCTCCTTCCTGGGCTTCCACCGTCCGTACTATCCATGTGGCCGATACGGATGCTAAATCATGTCCCTGTTTTTCCACTTTGTCCTTCACAGCCCTCGGTTGTCCTTGTTTGACCCTGTTTGTCCCTGAAGTCCTTGCTTGTCATGCTTTGATGGGCGTGGTCGCTTGAGGACTCGATTGGTTGGCTGGTCGGTTGGTTGGTAATGGGCCTGGGATGTGTTGACGGTTTCGTGTTGTCGTGTTGTTGTATTGCCGTGTGCGTGTAGTTGTTGGTTGCTGTGCGACGTGTTGTCGTGTTGTCGCGTTGTCGGAGTAATCCCACCAGCCCTTCGGGCGTCGGTGGTTTAGGGCGTTTCCTCTTCCGCTCCTCCCTCTCCCCCTTCGGGGAGGGGTTTACACTTCACCCAATCCCCTCCCCGTGGACCTGGACGGGGGGGGGCCGCGGGTAGTTAGAGCGTCCAAAACGGCCTGGGCGAGGAAACCAAAATCATTGATTTTACAAAAGGTTTTGACCCCATTTTGGCCTCCTGAGGGGGGGGCGTACTTGAGGAACCCCAAGATGGCCCCAAGAAGCGCCCAGGAGGCCCCAAGAGTGCCCCAAGATGGCCCCAAGAGGCCCCCAAGAGGCCCCCAGGAGGCTCCCAGGCCCCCAAGAGGATCCCAAGCGGCCCAAAGAGCCAGCCCCCCCCGAGGCACCCAAGACGCCGAAAAGCCCCTCAGGACGGCCTTCTACTCGCCTGGGTGTCGTTTCTGGATGGGCTGGTGGGGAGACTTTTTTGTCGCAGCCGCAGGCGAAAGCGCCAGCGGCGAGTCGGGTCGGGCGGGCTACGCGCGAACCTAATTGCCTAACGCGCCGGCTAACCGGTGGCCAAAGCAGCACCAAAGCGGACCGGATGCGAGAGGTGGTGCGGGCTGCAGCTGCCAGGAAACAGGTCCAGGAGCGAGCGCATGCATAATTAGCGAACCAAGCATGGAGCGCAGCCAAAATCGCGCGGGAGCGATACCAGGATGAAGCCAGGAGCACCATCACGAACGAGCGCTGACACCAGCTAGGCCAGGAAGAACTCACTGACCAGGAAACTAGTGCATGGAAGTGGCGCCACCGAAAACGCACGCAACGAGACTCCTGAAGGGAGTGCTAATCCAGACGCTTGTCGTGGAACCGTGAACAGAGTGAACACGAACGGCAAAGCGGAGTGCCAGGGAAACGATGGATGTGAGCAACACCGTAACTGAACCTGAGACAACGGATCAAAGGAAACCACGCGCACTCCCGAACTAGGACAACTGACCAAAAACTGGGCAAGTGCACGCCTCAAGCACGTGGCCGAGTGAACACGGAAAGTGTCGTGGACACGCCACCTGGAAACCGTGGACGCAGTCAACGCAGTCGGCCGGCGGTCAGAGAGCACAGGCTGGACCACGTGCACTCGGGGGCCCCATGCGCCAACGAGGAAGTTGGGCGTGTGGAGCAGGGGGGGCAGGAAGCCAGGGCCAACAGGACCGCTGCGGGCCCGGCTGCCCGAGGAAGGCGCGAGCCGGAGACGCCCCGCAGACGGGCCAGTGCCAGGAGATAACCGAGCCAGGCCGTGGCCAGGTCCGGGCAATGGCCAGGGTGGAAACAAGCGCAGCCAACGGCCGAGGCCGCGAAGGCACGCCGCCCCCGCCCCAGCGGGGGCCCGGAGGGGCCAGTGCCGGGGGAACTGAGCCAGGCCGTAACGTGGACAGGTCCGGGCAATGGCCAGGGTGAAAACAACTGCAGCCAACGGCCGACTAGGGTGAAACAAGGGCGGGCGCGCCCGCAGTGCTAGAGCTGACGACCTTCCACTGCGCATTGCCCTTCCTGGGAGCGCTGCTGCCGGCCACTGGCGCGCGGCGGGCCTCGCTTCCCAGGGTGGGGTGGTCAGCGGCTGGTCCTTGGCGCGGCGGCTGCTGCTGCTGCTTCTGCTTCTGCTGCGGCTGCTGCTGCTGCGTCCGTCGCCTGTCGTCTGCCGTCCGCCAGACCCGCCAGCGCGGTCGGCGTCGCCAGGGGCCAGGTTTCGACCCGGGGGCGGCGGGGGGACTGGAGGGTCGCCAGTCAGTCGCAGAGGCCAGTTAGGGCGTCCACCCGCTGCCAGGCAGACGCGCTGGAGGAACGTTTCGGCCGCGCTGCCGTCGTTCCTCGGCGCTCGAGCTTGCGCCATTGCCAGGGGGGGAGGGGCCAGGGTGGGGGGTGCCAGCCAGGGGAGTGTAGCGGTGGGTGGTTGCCTCTTCCTGCTCATGCCCATGCTCCAATTCCTGCGCGGGCGCCACTTCCGCGCCCTCCCCGTGAACGGCGGGCAACTCCTGCTCATCGGGCTCTTCTGGCTCCTGCTCCGCATGCTGCTCGCTATTCTGCGACGGCCCCGACTGGCTGGGCCCGCCGCCAGAGACGCCCATGGCTTCGCGCGGCACGGCGGCAACTGGGGCAGGGGCGCCTGGCGGGGCCATGCGGGTCGGCGCGGGCCGCGCGGTTGGCCGCCAGGCAGGGGCCGGGTCGCCTTCGGCAGCTGGGGCAGAGAGGAACGCTGCACTGTGGCATGCGGGGACAAGCCCCTCTCGCTGGCGTTCGCCTTCGGACCTGCGCCCGCCCTCGTTCGCGGGCGCGCCCCCATCAGTCGCCGCGAGACTATCGCAAGATGTGGGAGTGCTGTGGGTCGTGCCGGGCGCAGGCGCGTTCTCAGACACTGCGTCTTTCGCCGGGACGTAAGTCGCCTTCCCCGGCGAGGCCCGGGCCTCGAGAAAGAGTGGCTGCGGTTCGCTGTCCGCTCGGGCGGATTCGCTGACAGGGGAGGGAGGGCAAATGGGCGCGAACGGAATTCTCTCGACATGCTGGCGGATGGCCTCGATGTCCTGCCTCTGCAGGGCTGGTCCGTTGTTCCCCAGCGAGGGGTCTTCGAAGGCGCCAGGGGCGGCGGCTGGCGGAGTCGAAGCGGGGGGTCGCTGGGTCTCGCCCTCGATTAGGTGCAACGACAGCCCCGAGCTCTCCAGGTAGAGGGCTCCGCATCGGCCGTCGGCCACGGGGATGGCCTCGGAGGCGTCGGCCGGAGCGTTTGCGCCGATCGCGAAGACGCGCCCGTCTGCGGCCCGCGCGCACATGCAGGAGTCAGGCGAGCCCTCCAGTCGCGAACGCCCCGGGCCACTGTCAGTCACACCTTCGTTCACACCCACGACGCGAAAACTGTAGCAACTGGCGGGCGCTCCTGGATCTACGACCTCCTGACCCTCTGTTATGCGTGGCGGGTCTCCGTTTTCGGGCGCGCCGTTGGCAGGAGTGGGCGCCATGTCGGGCGCATATTCGTCCTGCGCCAAGACTCTGCCCCCGGGGCGTTGATAAGAGTGAGGAGCAGTAGGAAAGCCTGCATGCCTATCTCCAGGACGAAAAAAAGGACTGGCGCGCTGTGTCAGACGACCACCTGTAGACTTTCCAGAGGACTGTCGCAGCTGAAGGCTGCACGTTCCGACGCGAAATCCCGGCGATCTATTTTGCGAGGAAGGTATCCGAGTGCGCGCGCGCGCCCTCTGGGGCACCCCCAACTGTCGCCGCGATGCAGTTGTCGAATTCCTCGAGCGCCTTCCGCAGGGGCGCCGGCGGCCCGCGCTCCAGGAAGTCTCGCGCGGGCGGCCGCAGGATCAGCATGTTCCGCATGCGCGTGGCGCGGGAGAACATGACGTAGAGGTGCAGCCACCACTGCTCGTCCGACATGCCCGTGCGACCCGCGTCCTCATCCCTGGCGCAGTCGATGGCAACGCCCTTGCGCAGCGTCTGACCCTGCGACAGCGCGGAGGTCAGGTAGGACGCGCGCGTCAGGGTGAACCCCGAGCGGCGCACAACGTGCGGCCCCGAGCTCTGCCACGTGAGCTCCTGCTCGCTGGGCCTGAACATGAGCAAGCTCCTCGCCCGCGCCTCGGCCGCGCCGTCGTAGTCAGCGCCCTTGGCGCTCTGCAACAACACCTCGGCGACCTCCTCGTAAATCGGGGACTCCTTGAAGCCGTGGACCTGCATCCAGATTCCCTGCGGTAGGTCGCGGGGGCGAAAGAGCTGGCCCGGCGCGCGTTCCTCGTAGTCTCGCTCGTCGTCTGCGTGAAACTCGCCGGCTCCCGGACACAAGGGGCTACCCCTGCGCCCGGCCGCTGCCTCGTCGTCGTCGTCGTCGTCGTCGTCGTCGTCGTCGTCGTCGTCGTCGTCGTCGTCGTCGTCGTCTTCGTCAGCTCCTCAATCACCCTTTCGGGCACGCAAGCCCATGACAACAGAAATTTGCGGACGACCAGCTCAGACGAGGCTACCCGCAGTTCGCTCACAGACAACGCCCCCGCCGAATACTTTCCCGCATTCAAACCGCAGGAGCTGAGGAGCCCAAAAAGCTCGCTCGGATGACCCGCCTCGGATTCGAACATGAAGTGCGGGTCCCATAGGGAGGGGGTCCTGCCTGAGACTTCCTCGCGATTCACTCACAGACGAGGCTCCCGACCCAGACTTCCTCCGAATTCAAGCCAGAGTAGCCCAAAAAGAGACGATAGTTACACGGTGCCGATGACCCGCCTCGGATTCGAACATGATGCGCGGGACCCATAGGGAGAAACTCCCGTCTGAGACTTCCTCGCCAGTCACCCACAGACGAGGCTCGCGCTTGACAGTTCCTCCCAATGCAAAACTGAAGACCGCCAAAAATAACGACAATTACAGGTTGCCCATAACCCGCTGGGGTTACCAACGTGAAATGCGGGCCCCATCGGGAAGAGGTCCCGCCTGAGACTTCCTCGGAATTCACTCAAAGACGAGGTTCCCGCCTGAGACTTCCTCCGAGTTCAAACCTGAGGAGCCCAAAAGTGACGACAGTTACAGGTTGCCCATGATCCGCTCGGATTACCAACATGATACGCGGGCGCCATAAGAAAAAGGCCCCCGCCTGAGACTTCCTCGCAAGTCGCTCACAGACGAGGCTCCCGCCTGAGACTTCCTCGATACTCAAACAAGAATAGCCCAAAAGTGACGACATATACAAGTTTCCGATGATCTACTCGGATTACCAACGTGAAGTGCGGGCTCCATAAGAAAAGGGTTCCCGCCTGAGACTTCCTCGGGATTCATTCACTCACAAACGAGGCTCCCGCCTGAGACTTCCTCCATACTCAAGCCTGAAGAGCCCAAAAGTGAAGACAATTACAAGTTGCCGATGACCCGCTGAGATTACCAACGTGAAATGCGGGCCCCATAGGGATGGGGGCCCCCGCCTGAGATTTCCTCGCAATTCGCTCACAGACGAGGCTCGCGCGCGAGAGTTCGCCCATACTCATGCCAGAGGAGCCCAAAAGTGACGACAGGTACAAGTTTCCGATGACCCGCCCGGATTACAAACATGAAGTGCGGGCCCCATGAGGAAAGGACGCCCGCCTGGACTTCCCCGCAATTCACTCGCAGACGAGGCCCCCGCCTGCGACTTCCTCCATACGCAAGCCTGAGGAGCCCAGAAATGACGACACTTACAAGTTTCCGATGACCCGTTCGGATTAGCAACACGATACACGGGCCCCATAGGGAAAGGGCTCCCGCCTGAGACTGTCTCGCGATTCACTCACAGACGACGCTCCCGCCTGAAACTTCCTTTATACTCGAGCCAGAGGAAGTCCAAAGTGACGACAGCTACAATTTCTGTATGACCCGCACGGGTTAGCAACATGATCTACGGGGCCCATAGGGAGAGGGCTTCCGCCTGAGACTTCCTCAATATTCAATCACAGACGAGGCTCCCGCGTGAGACACTTTCCGTCGTCAAGATGGGGAGTGAGTGGTGACGAAGTGCTGAGTGATTGATGATGCTGATGAGTCAATGAGTGGTGATTATGAATAGGGATTGATTGCGTGAGCGTGGCGATGATGGTGATCATGAAAGCGTCTGAGTGTGTGGTTGATGAAGATAACGATGATGATGATGATGGTGCTGATGATGAGTGAAGGAGTGAGCGGGAATGAGTGATGCGGAGGAAGAGAGGGGGCGTGGGTGAGGACTGCGCGGGGAGTCCAGAGAAAACCAGAACCCCACTTAGGACGCGGGAAAAAAAAACAGACACTGGACGAACGGCCGAACGAGTCATGGCGCCGACGCAAACGACCCCCCCCCCCCCTCAAGCAGAGGGGGGGCGGCACTACACTCAGAGGCGTGAAGAAGAGCATCTGCACGTGCGCGAACATCTGGAGCCGACGCCTCGGCAGCAGGGCAGGCTCCTGCTGCCTGGGAGCCTCGGCTTCGCCTACGGCCCCTGCACCACTCGCAGGCCAGTCGGCAGCATCGCCAACGCCAGCGCCTCCACCAGCCTCAGCGACTCCCTCATCTCGTTTACGCCTCTTGCCAGCAATGCGGTTTGCCCTGGTCGACCGCCTGCTGAAACAGCTGCTTCGCCATGTCTGAGATGCCCTTGGAAAAGGACCGCCGTGCGCTTCTATATCTCCTCACGGTCCGACTCCGACAGCTCCAGGTCCTCATCCTTGGCGAAGTCCTCCTGAATGTCGCAGTTGATGATGGAGCCGATATCGACAGATCCTGACAGTATATCCTCAAGCTTCCGCTTGGCCATCGCAAGGCTGGGCGCAACCAAGGAGTCCTCCACCAACTTCTGGACCGCATCCTTGCAAATACGATCAGCATCTTGGAGTTAAGCTCTAACTCGCTTGACCTTCTCCGCTTGCTCTTGAGCCTCAGACTGCAAACGGAGCACTCTTGCCAACTCAGTCTCCAGCTGCTTCTCCAGACGGCGAAGCTGACCATGCTGTTGTTGTGCAGTCTGGTGAGCCGAAGGAGTGATCTTGGCGCGCGCCTCACCCGCCCCAAGGTGCGTGGCGATATCGGAGTAGCGGGCAGCGCCAGCCTTGTCACCCGCCTTGTCACACAATCTAGCGCGCTCTGTGGCCTCGTCCTTGGACAGGTTGGGCACTGCACCGACGGGCATGGGCGGGGCATGCCCTGGATACGTCTGAGACGCTCCAGGGCAGGGCCAGCAACTGCACCTCCGAAGCCCTTGCCCTTGGCGCCCTTGGACCCTTTGGCGCCAGAGGAGAAGACGTCCGCGACGCAGGCCTTGCCTCCCATGCGCGACAATGGATGCCAGAAGGCGCCTGGAGGCAACGATTGACGTGACCAAGCTCCTTGAGCCGCGGGAAAATGACCGGCACACAGGCGAGGAAGAGGAGCATGACAATGAAAGCACCATGAGTCGCCAGGAGCTTTTTTCGTGCAGCCACAGTACGAGCATGCCATGCCTTTGCTTTTGCCCTTCTGCTTCCCCTTCCCCTTGGCACCTCCATCTGTGGCAGTCCACTCCTCTGAACGCACCCATGGCGCATACGAGAAAAAAAGAACTGGCACCATCGCTGGAAGTAACAGGGAAAAGGAAGGTCCCGTAGACTGAACGTGTTGGAGAGTATGACAGGCGGGCGAACGCCTGAGAAAGCAATCGAGGGCCGCAAGATCCCTCCCGCCAGAACTCAATGTCCTCGAGCACAACCGCTACGGACTTGAGCCAAAATGGCTAAGGAGCCTCCTCCTCCTCCTCCTCCTCCTCCTCTCTCTCCTCTCCTCCTCCTCTCCTCCTCCTCCTCCTCCTCCTCCTCCTCCTCCTCCTCCTCCTCCTCCTCCTACCTCCTCCTCCCTCCTCCTCCATCCTCCTCCTCCTCCCCCTCCTCCTCCTCCTCCTCCTCCCTCCTCCTCCTCCTCCTCCTCCTCCTCCTCTCCTCCTCCTCCTCCTCCTCCTCCTCATCCTCCCTCCTCCTCCTCCTCCTCCTCCTCCTCCTGCTCCTCCTCCTCCTCATTCTCCTCATCCTCCTCCTCCTCCTCCTCCTCCACCTCCTCCTCCTCCTCCTCCTCGGGGCGGGAGGAGAGAGATGCGACCCTGTGGACTGCCACTCGGGGCCCAGGGGGAGAGCGAGAGGGGCACCACTCCAGAGCTCAGCTGCTCCGACACGCTACGCGCGAGCTCCCCAGACCTCCTCGCGTCGAGAGAAAATCACGACGGAGCTTTTTCGCTATTTTCGGCCCCTGGGGGCCATCACCGGCCCTCGGGACCGTCAAAAAAGGGCTCGGGATGAAAAACTGGTGCCGGGGAATGGGCCCGGACCTCTGGGGGTCGCGTCATGACAAAATCATGACGTCGGGGGTCTGGGTCCGCACGCAAGCTAAAAAAACAGGTCTGGCGCGCTGTGCTCGCCGGAGCGTGGGCCAACACGATGAGCCAACACGCAACGTGCTACCACGTACTGGGGGAATCAAAAGGTACCGATACCGCTACTCCCCAGGCCTCTCCCATGTTCTGACCAGACTTTCTAGGCGAATCCAACGGTGGCGACGAGATCCTGCCAGGAGGCTGGCAAATGGGAAAACGGGCGAAGGGTAGCGGGATGGGTGCCCCTTCCTCCTCTGAACCACGGACGCTTTGAACACGGCACGTGCTTGCAACGGCCCCCCGGCGCATCGGGGCAGCGGAGCTCCGGAGCGCACGAGGGCCGAGGGCCCGCCCGCGCGCGCGCGCCCGAGCTTGGCGCCGCCGGCGCCGCCGAGCGCGAGAGTTCGCGAGCGCGAGAGCGCCGCTGAGCCTCTCTGGCGCTGCAGGCCCCGCCTCAGCGGCCCGGGCCGCTCCTCGGGGAGCGGGGCGCCGGGGACGCGGCCGACGGCGGCCCCCCTGGGGCGGGCCGCGCGGGCGGGCCGTCGCCGTGGGCTCCCTCGGGGCCGGACGCCGTGCGCGGCGCCCCGGCGGCCCAGGCGCGCCGCGCCCCGTGCGCCTCGGGGGCGGCCGAAGGGGGGGGGGCGTCCCAGGAGCGCGGCGTCGCTGAAGCGCCGTCGGCCGTCACGGGCGGGAGCCCGCTGGCCGGCAGGCCCTCGGGGCGCCGCAGGGTTGTGCGCGGGAGGGCCGCGGGCGGCCGCCTCGCCCTGCCCGCCGCGGGAAGCTCGGCGAGCAGGAGGTCCTCGTCGAAGGGCGTGGCGAGCAGGAGGTCCTCGTCGCGCATGGGCCTAGAGAACAGGATGTGCGTCCGCGGCGGTGCGTCGTCCGCGTCGGCCGCCATCACGCGCGGAGTCTCGAGCACTGGGGGCAGCTGACCGTCTCCTCCAGCAACGCGTGCGGGCGGATGAAAGGTGCCGCACGCCATGCCTGGAGCAAGAGTCGAGAGACCGTGGAAAAAGCAAACAAAAAAAACACCCACAGTAATGCTTGAGCCAGAAATGGCTGCGGAAGAAGGGAAACATGTCCTGGAAGAAACGAGTCCTGGACCCTCGGAAGCGTGCCTCGGGGGAAATGCACACTCGAAGAGATGCACATGGAGGGAAGCGGGCACCCGCCGGAGCAGCTGCTCACATCGGGCTGCTCTCTGCCAGCTCTGGGGAAGGCACGGGGAGGCCGGAGACAGCAACATGCCGCAGGCTGGGGGAGGCCGACACGCCGAAATCAGCGAAAGGCGTCAAGACCCAGACCCCCGACATCATGATTTTTTCATGACGCGACCCCCAGAGGTCCGGGCCCATTCCCCTGCACCGGTTTTTCATCCCGAGCCCTTTTTTGATGGTCCCGAGGGCCGGTGAGGGCCCCCAGGAGGCCGAAAATATTAGAACCCCAAAACGTTCTAAGAACAAGTACAAAATTCCTAGAACATAAACCCGATGTGCCAAAACAAAGCAAGATCAACCTGAAATGTTCTAAGAACATTTCGTGGAAACCACAAGAGGTTCTTAGAACAGTGTTTGGTAGGGCCATAGGCGAGCCAGGACGCTTCGCCACTGCTTGAACCCAACGACGTCACGGGTTCCCTCCGCGGGCCACGGGCTGGTCGCGACCACCTCTCCCTTGGGCCAGGCCCCCGCCCCAGGCCCACGCGGGATGGCGCCAACGGGGCCCGCGCACGGCCCCGAGAGGCAGAAGCCCATGGGAACGACGCGCCGGCAAGGTGCTCTTGGGTCGGGCCTGTCCCCCCTACACGGGGGACGTTGGGCGAAAAATCAAAAAGATCCTCCAAGCATGCCCCCCAAATGTTCAAAAAGTACTCCAAAAATCGTCCCCAGACTATTTGTTTACCATTGTTGAGTGTTCCTCCTGTAGAGGGACAGGCCCGACTTAAAGGTACTCCAGAGGCCTGGGAAGGCCGAGGAGTAGAAGAAGAGAAAGAAGAAGAAGAAGAAGAAGGCGGAAACAAAAAATCGCCATGGACACTAACTGTTGGCGCTCCGCGCGGATTTCTTGGATCTGCGCTGGACCGGAGCGCGCCAGGGGCGGCGCCGCTGGAGGCGCCGCGGACGGGGGGGGGGCAGCGCAGGTCCAAGAAGCCCGCGAGGAACACCAGAACAGTTTATGTGTATGGCGTTTTTTCTTCATCGATGGAAAAGAGGAAGGAACCAGACCTTGCCAGGCTGGGATGGGGAGGGGCAATGGATCCATATGCACAGCCTACAGGGGTCCCCGAACCCGAAGATCCATCCCCTGGCGATGTGTACTGGTTGTGGACAAGCGCCCCCCAGTGCCAAGCCACGGAGGTGTCCAGAGCGCGCAGCGCCGGGCCGACCTTCGAAGCGCCCCCGAACCAGGTGGGCCCGGGGCGCGAGGCCGGGGACAGACGTCCAGCGAAGAGGCAGGCGCGCCACCGGCGTCCGGCCCAGCACGCGCACGCCGGGCTGGCGGCTGCGCGCAAAACAAGCGTGGCCTCTGGTGCGCGGCCTGCCGGCCGCTGCGCGCGGTGCGACGGCAGCGGCCCGCGTGCCCGCGCTTGGCGCTTGGCGCCGCGCGCCCCCGGCGGAGGGCCACTCTTGCAGGTAGCCGAGACTGTGCAGACGAGCCAGCGCCACCACCGCCGGCGGGGGCGGGGGCGGGGGCGGAGAGGTCGTCGTCGTCGAAGTCCGCTTCGCCGACCGCCGCGCCGCCCGACCGCTTGGTCGGATTGGCTCGTCGAGGGAAGTGCGGGGGCAGCGAGCCGCTCGGTGCATGCGGCGGCCTCGGGCGGAGGTGGGCAGCGCCAGGGGGGAACTGCGTACGGCAGGGTACGACACGTAGCCACGTGGCCTCCTCTTACGTAGGCGATGAGATGCCTCGTGGATCCCCCACACACACATAACACATCGTTAGTCTCGAAGATTTTGTTGAAAGGCAGAGGGTGGTCGTTGGACGCGTGGTGCAGTCATCACGACGTTCAGCGTACGCCCCGCGTGGGAAAAAAGAGGCACGTTGTGTTATGCGATGCGCAAATATAAACACATACCTATATATATATATACACAAATAGATATATGCATATATCAAAATGTGAATGTGTATATAAAAAAATGTGCATGTGAATTATATATATCTATATATACATATATGTGTGTGTGTGTGTGTGTCTGTGCGTGCAGCCCTGGGAAATTCAAAATTATAGGGTGCCCAAAAATCTCAAGGGCCAGGGCCACTGGTTCCAAAAAGGCATCCGGGGATTTCCGGGGATCCCCCAGGATATCGAAAAATTTCCCAGGGATTTCCAGGGACTCCCCGAGATTCACCGGGCGTGTCGACGTCCTCTGGCGCTGCAGCCGGCCAAACAAGAAGCGCCCAAAAGATACCTCCGAGAAGGCCCAAGAGTACCCCAATACGCCCAAGATGGCCTGCCTCAACAGGCCCCAAGAGGCCCCGATGACTTCCCAAGAGTGCCCCAAGAGGCGTCCCAAGGGGGCCCCAAGATGCACAAATCATTCTTGGTTTTTGACGATTTCTGGCCTTCTCGCCTTTTCGGTTTCCCGACGCTCCAGGACGGCCCACGAGGCCCCCAAGATCGCCCCAAGACAGCCCCAAAGACCCCGAAGAGGGCCCCAAAACGGCCCAAGAGGGCCCCAGCACGGCCCAACAGGCGCCCAGGACGGCTCAAGAGGGCCCAAAGACGGACCCAAAAAGGGACCCAGACAGGGAACCCGAACGGGTATGTCGAACCCTCGGCCCGGAGGCCCCGGCCCCCTAGAGGCCCCCGAGAGACCCCAAGAGGCTCCCAAAACGCCCCAAGAAGCTTCCAAGAGGTCCCCCCAAGAGGCCCCAAGACTGCTCCCAAAAGGGCCCCCGAGAGCGCCGCGAAGAGACTCGAAGAAGCATCCCTGAGAATTCTGTCCCACAACCCAGGCACGGTGGTGGGATGGGCCGAAGACCACTATATCCGCCGCCCCCTGCTTGCAGGGGTGCACGGCGTGCTGGATGATTCAGGTTTTGGTTTTGGTTCTTTTTCTAAAAGAACTCCCCAATGGGCTTCGGCCCGTCCCGCCGGCCACCCGCAAATTTCCCCAAATCCATCTGTCAATGCCCAAAAACGGCCGTTTCGCTCGGGACATCCTCAAAAAATCGCGAAGATGGCCCAAGATGGCCTCCAAGTCCGCCCGAGATGGTCCAAGACGGCCTCCAAAACGGCCCAAGAGAGTCCAAGACGGCCCAAGACGGCCCAAGAGGCCCCCCAGAGGCCTCCCAGACGGCCCAAGAGGCCTCCAAGAGGTCCTCCAGGAGAGTCCGAAGAGGCCAAAATCATTGATTTTCCTTGGTTTTTGAAGGATTTTGGCATTTGCGCCTTTTCGGCTCTCCGACGGCTCAAGACGGCCCAAGAAGCCCCCAAGATCGCCCAAGAGGCCCCCAAGAGAGCCCCATGATGGCCCAAGTGGCCTCCAAGATGGCCCCTAGAGGGCCCCAAGAGGGCCCAAGAGGCCTCCAACACGCCCAAGATGGCCTCCCAGACGCCCAAGATGGCCTCCAAGACGGCCCTGGAGCATTCCAAGCGGGCCCCAAGTCGGCCCATAGAGGCCCCCCAAACGGCTTCCGACGGCTTCAGACGTGCCAGGAACCCACCAAGATGGCCGAAGTTGGCTCGAAGCTGGCCCGAGACGGCCCAAAAAGCCCCAAAGATCGCCCAAAGCTTGCCCAAGAGGCCTCCAAGACGGCCAAGATGACCTTCAAGATGCCCACGTGTTCCCCGAAGGCTTTCCAAACCGATTCGGGGAACACGTGGTCCGATAGCTTGGCAGGTCTGGCCTCAACGTTCGGCCACATAGGCGCTTCCAAAAAGGCAGGGGGCGGCGGTGATTCGCCGTAGGCGTCTTCGATATATATATATATATATATATATATATACTAGAACCACGCGCGCGCTACGCGCGCTTAGGTTCTAGTCACGGCATCATGGCGCCAAAGGATGCCACGGCAAGCAGTGCCGTCGACAGCGGATCTCGTTCCAGAAGGTCCTGACGGCCGACCCTCCTGGAGCTTTGGAAATATCGTACTGTGCTGCCTCCTTCCTGGCGTAACTCCGTCGCAGTGTTTCATTGCAGGAAGGTTCCAGAACTGCCTGGACTGGACCAGGCTGAATCGAACGGCCGCGAACCAACGTCCCCTCCAAGACGAATCGAACCGAACCGGAATAGTCGCGGTAAAGACCCGAAGAGAACCGAACCAAGATCGCTCGTGGACCGAATGGGGCCAAATCAGACCGATACAGACCGAACCGGAGCGGTAAATCCACCCCAGGGAATGGGGAACGAAACCCGAAGCCCAACAGAGAACTGCCCAGACTCCCCCCCTGCTCGTCATCGTTGTCCGCCTCCTCCTCGCCCTTTGTCTTCGTGCTCGCCCTCGTCCTCGTTCGCCTTCGTCTCCTCCCCGGTTTCTTCCTCCTCCTCCTCCTCCTCGTCCTCCTCCTCCTCCTTTTCGCCGGCCCTTGATGGATTCTGGACCCTGGGCTTTGGACCCCTGACTCTCGGGACCCGCGTTGACGCCTGTAGACCCATCTTCGGCCCCTGGAATCCTCCACGATCCCTGGACCCCCCCTCGGCCCCGCGAGTGCGGCCCCAGAACTCCACATCCAGGAGGAGGAAGAGCAGGAGGGGGAGGAGCAGGAGGGGGAGGAGGAGGGGGAGGGGGAGGAGGAGGAGGACGAGGAGGAGGAGGAGGAGGAGGAGGAGGAGGAGCAAGACAGGAGGGGGAGAAGGGGAGGGGCGGGGTGATGGGGAGGGCAGGGGGGTAGAAGAGGGAGCAGGAGATTGAGTAGCAGGAGGAAGAGCACGAGGAGAAGCAGCAGCAGCAGTGCAGGAGGATCAGGGGAAGAGGGGGAGGAGCAGGATGAGGATGAGGAATATTAGGAGGAGGAGGAGGAGGGGAGAGGAGGAGGAGGAGGAGGAGGGAGGGAGGAGGAGGGGGAGGGGGGCGGATGAGGAGCGATGAGGAGGAGGAGGAGGAGAGAGGAGATGAGGACGAGACGCAGAGAAGGAGGCCCCCCCCCTCCCCCCACCACCCACCCCACCCCATCCACCTCGCCCTGTTCCTCCTGCTCCTCCTCTCTCCGCCTTCCCTTCGCCCTTCATGCTGGTCTCTCGTCCTCCTCATCCTCCTCCTCCTAGGCTCGTCTCTCCCTCCTCCTCCTCCTCCTCCTCCTCTCGTCCTCCTCGTCCTCGTCGCCTCCCGTCCTCCTCGTCCTCTCGCTCCTCGTCCTCGTCCTCGTCCTCGTCTCATTCTCCGCCTGCCTCTTCCTCCTCATCCCTCCTCCTCCTCCTCCGCCTCTTTCATCTCCTCCTCCCTCCTCATCCTCATCCTCCCTCCTCCTCCTCCTCTCCTCCTCCTCTCCTCCTCTCTCCTCCTCCTCCTCCTCCTTCCCTCCTCTCTCCTCCCCTCCTCCTCCTCCTCCTCCTCCTCCTCCTCCTCCTCCTCCTCCTCCTCCTCCTCCCCCCCTCATCGTCCTCATCGTTCCCCTCCTCGTTGTCCTCGTCCTCCTTCTCCTCCCCGTCCTTTGAGCTCTGTGGCACGTCTTTGTCTCGGTCAGAAGTGTCGAGACCGCCCCAGGCGACCGCAAAGGCCCCCAAGCCCCTCTTGTGGCCCTAATCATCCGCGTTGGGGTGTTCGGGGCCCCTCTTTGGCGCCGCTTCAGCCGTCAGAGTGCCATCTGGTGCCGTCATGGGGCACGGTTGCGAGCCTCTGGAGCCGCAGCGTGGCAGTCTTGGGGACCCCTAGGACGAGCTTGCACCGTCGAGAAACAGGACAGGCTGGGTGGCCAGAAGCCACGGAGAAACCATTAAACAAACTAGGATTTGAGCCTCTGGGGGCCCTTGCGGGAAGCCTCTAGGAAACTTTTTTTTGCTGGCGAGGTGGCCTGGGGAGCTGTCATGGGGCGATCGTCGGCGTCGCGCAGGACTGGGAGCGACTCTGGCGGCTCGTGGGGCCTAACTACTTGGGGGCGCGGGCCCTCCCATGCGGAGCCGTCTTGGATCGCGGTTGGGAGCCCCAGGGGCCCGAACCACATCGGTCTGGGCGCCCTCTTGGGCTGCCGCACAGCATGGGGGTGCAGAACATGCTGAATTATATTAAATATAGATATAGAACGAGAGAGAGAGAGAGAGACAAAAAACAAAAGAGTAAGGCCTCGGAGAGCCCTCCAGGGAGGCCTCTTGGAAGCACGTCGTGTCGACGTAGTCCCTTGGGGGGCTGTCTGCGATCGTCGGCGTCGCGCAGGCCTGGGGGCGACTCTGGCGGCTCGTGGAGCCTACTTGGGGGCGTCGGCCCTCCCACGCGGAGCCGTCTTGGATCGCGGTTGGGAGCCCCAGGGGCCTGAAACACATCGGTCTGGACGACCTCTGGGGCTGCCGTGCAGCGTGGGGATGCAGAACAAGCTGGATGAGTGAAAACGGAGAAAAACCGTTGGACAAACAAAGAGCGAGGCCTCAGAGAGCTCTCCGGGGAGGCCTCTTGGAAGCATGACGTGTCGACGAAGTCGCTCGGGGGGCTGTCTTGGGGTCATCGTCGGCTGCGCAGGGATCTTGGAGCGCCCCTGGCCGCTCTGTGACCCTACTGGGGCGCGCCGGTCCTCCCATGCGGAGCCATCTGGGGACAAAGTTGGGAGCGTCTGGGGCCGAACCGGGACGGTTTGGGCATCCTCTGGAGCTGCCGCGCAGCGTGAGGATACAGGCTGCATGGAGAGAAACGTGGAAAAAAAACGATGGGAAAACCAAGTGTGTGAACGTTGGGGAGCTCTCCTGGAGGCCTCTGGGAAGCCTGTGGGAGCCCTCGGGCACCAGGCGGGAGCAGCCCCTGGAGCTCCCTGCGATCTCTTGGGGCTCGGGTGGCTCCGGGGGGGCGAAACCTTTGAATTATCCCGGCACAGCAACCTAACAGCGATGTGTAGGAGCATATCTGGAAGCATTCCCCTTAAGATTCAGATGAGAATCCAGTTGTAGAATTCTGGTGTTCTCGCAGTCGTAGTCGCATTCGCGATGACAGTCGCAGTGGCAACGGCAGTCGCAGTCACAGCCTCAGCCTCAGCCTGCCTCAGCCTCAGCCTCAGCCTGCCTCAGCCTCAGCCTGCCTCAGCCTCAGCCTCAGCCTGCTTCAGCCTCAGCCTCAGTCTGCCTTCAGCCTCGGCCTCAGCCTCAGCCTGCCTCAGCCTCAGCCTGCATCAGCCTCAGCCTCAGCCTGCCTCAGCCTCAGCCTCAGCCTCAGCCTCAGCCTCAGCCTGCCTCAGCCTCAGCCTCAGCCTGCTTCAGCCTCAGCCTCAGTCTGCCTTCAGCCTCGGCCTCAGCCTCAGCCTGCCTCAGCCTCAGCCTGCATCAGCCTCAGCCTCAGCCTCAGCCTGCCTCAGCATCAGCCTGCCTCAGCCTCAGCCTCAGCCTGCTCAGCCTCAGCCTCAGCCTGCTTCAGCCTCAGCCTCAGTCTGCCTTCAGCCTCGGCCTCAGCCTCAGGCTGCCTCAGCCTCAGCCTGCATCAGCCTCAGCCTCAGCCTCAGCCTGCCTCAGCATCAGCCTGCCTCAGCCTCAGCCTAAGCCTGCCTCAGCCTCAGCCTCAGCCTGCTTCAGCCTCAGCCTCAGTCTGCCTTCAGCCTCGGCCTCAGCCTCAGGCTGCCTCAGACTCAGCCTGCATCAGCCTCAGCCTCAGCCTCAGCCTGCCTCAGCATCAGCCTGCATCAGCCTCAGCCTCAGCCTGCCTCAGCCTCAGCCTCAGCCTGCCTCAGCCTCAGCCTCAGCCTGCTTCAGCCTCAGCCTCAGTCTGCCTTCAGCCTCGGCCTCAGCCTCAGCCTGCCTCAGCATCAGCCTGCCTCAGCCGCAGCCTCAGCCTGCCTCTGCCTCAGCCTCAGCCTCAATCTGCCTTCAGCCTCGGCTTCAGTCTCCGCCTGCCTCTGCCTCAGCCTGCATCAGCCTCAGCCTCAGCCTGCCTCAGCCTCAGCCTGCCTCAGCCTCAGCCTCAGCCTGCCTCAGTCTCAGCCTCAGCCTGCTTCAGCCTCAGCCTCAGTCTGCCTTCAGCCTCGGCCTCAGCCTCAGCCTGCCTCAGCCTCAGCCTGCATCAGCCTCAGCCTCAGCCTCAGCCTGCCTCAGCATCAGCCTGCCTCAGCCTCAGCCTCAGCCTGCTCCAGCCTCAGCCTCAGCCTGCTTCAGCCTCAGCCTCAGTCTGCCTTCGGCCTCGGCCTCAGCCTCAGGCTGCCTCAGCCTCAGCCTGCATCAGCCTCAGCCTCAGCCTCAGCCTGCCTCAGCATCAGCCTGCCTCAGCCTCAGCAGCAGCCGGCCTCAGCCTCAGGCCTCAGCCCGGCCGGCTTCAAGCCTAACCTCAGTCTGCCTTCCCCCTCGCTCAGCCAGCCTGCCTCAGCTCAGCCGCCTCAGCCTCAGCCTCAGCCTCGCCCTGCCTCAGCATCAGCCTGCCTCAGCCTCAGCTCAGCCTGCCTCAGCCTCAGCCTCAGCCTGCTTCAGCCTCAGCCTCAGTCTGCCTTCAGCCTCGGCCTCAGCCTCAGCCTGCCTCAGCACAGCCTGCCTCAGCCTCAGCATCAGCCTGCCTCAGCATTCAAAATGTGGCCCGGGAATGGAGTTCTGGGAACTCGAAGACCACGAAGTGGCCTACAGCTGGCTCCGGGCAGTCAAAATCATGCCCAGGAATGGAGTTCTGGGAACTCGAAGACCACGAAGTGGCCTACAGCTGGCTCCGGGCAGTCAAAATCATGCCCAGGAATGGAGTTCTGGGAACTCGAAGACAACGAAGTGGCCTACAGTTGGCTCCGGGCAGTCAAAATCATGCCCAGGAATGGAGTTCTGGGAACTCGAAGACCACGAAATGTGTTACTGTTGGCTGGAAAAAGAATTCCCAGTTTCCCGGGGGTTTCCCGGGGCACCCTGTCCGGATCCCGCCCAGACCCCCCTCGGGAGTCATGATGCTCTCTTCTGACCCTACTAGAAACATATCAGTCTACGCTGCTAGGTAAAAACAAAAAATCCTGGCAAAGCAACCTAACAGCGATGTGTAGAAGCATATCTGGAAGCATTCCCCTTAAGATTTAAGTGAGAATCCAGTTGCAGAATTCTGCTGTTCTCGCACTCGCAGCCTCAGCCTGCCTCGGCTTGCCTCGGCCTCAGCCTCAGCCTGCCTCGGCCTCAGCCTCAGCCTCAGCCTGCCTCAGCCTCAGCCTCAGCCTGCCTCAGCCTCAGCCTGCATCACCTAGCTCAGCTGCCTCCAGCGCGCTTGCCTCAGCCTCAGCAAAGCCTCAGGGGACTCAGCCTGCCTCAGCTTCCAGCCCTCAGCCTCAGCATGCCTGGCTGCTCTCGGCCTCAGCCTCAGCCGCCTCGGCCTCCAATGCAGCCTCAGCTGCTCGCAGCCATAGCCTTCTGCCTAGCTCTCAGCCTCAGCCTCGCATCAGCCTCAGCCGCCCAGCTCAGCATGCCTCAGCCGCAGCTTGCCTCAGCCACAGCCTCAGCCTCAGCCTCAGCCTCAGCCTCAGCCTCAGCCTGCCTCAGCTTCAGCCTCAGCCTCAGCCTGCCTCGGCTTGCCTCAGCCTCAGCCTCAGCCTGCCTCGGCCTCAGCCTCAGCCTCAGCCTGCCTCAGCCTGAGCGTCAGCCTCTCAGCCTCAGCCTGCATCAGCCTCAGACTCAGCCGCCCCAAGCCAAGCCTCGACCTCAGCGTCAAATGCCTCAGCCTCAGCCACAGCCTCAAGCCTCAGCCTCAAGCCTGCCCTCAGCTTCAGCTAGACTCAGCCTGCAGTGGGCTTGCCTCGGCCTAGCCCTCAGCTTGCCTCCGGCCTCACCTCAGCCTCAAGCCTGACTCAGCCTCAGGGCGTCAGATGCCTCAGCCTCAGCCTGCATCAGCCTCAGCCTCAGCCCTGCCTCAGCCGCAGCTTGCCTCAGCCTGCCTCAGCTTCAGCCTCAGCCTCAGCCTCAGCCTCAGCCTGCCTCGGCTTGCCTCAGCCTCAGCCTCAGCCTGCCTCGGCCTCAGCCTCAGCCTCAGCCTGCCTCAGCCTCAGCCTCAGCCTCTCAGCCTCAGCCTGCATCAGCCTCAGCCTCAGTCTCAGCCTGCCTCAGGCTCAGTCTCAGCCTGCCTCAGCCTCAGCCTCTCTGAGCCTCAGCCTCACAGTTGGCTCCGGGCAATCAAAATGTAGCCTGGGAATGGTGTACTGGGAATACGAAGAACACGAAGCGGCCTACAGCTGGCTCCGGGCATTCAAGATGTTGCCCGGGAATGGATTTCTGGGAACACGAAGAACACGAAGTGGCCTACAGCTGGCTCCGGGCATTCAAGATGTGGCCCGGGAATGGATTTCTTGGAACACGAAGAACACGAAGTGGCCTACAGCTGGCTCCGGGCATTCAAGATGTGGCCCGGGAATGGATTTCTGGGAACACGAAGAACACGAAGTGGCCTACAGTTGGCTCCGGCCATTTAAAGTCATGCCCAGGAATGGAGTTCTGGGAACTCGAAGACCACGAAGTGCGATACTGTCTGCTCAAAACGAATTCCCCCGGCATCCTCCCCCGGATCGCGCCCTCTTGACCCTACTAAAACCTATGAGTCTTCGCTGTTGGGTAGTAAGGCCCCCGGCCCCCCGGGCCCTGCCGGAGTCTCTGGGCGGGCCCCCTCCCGGCCACGCCCCCCGGGGGCCCTGGCAGCCCAGAGTGGCCGAAACCCTGTAAAAACACTGAGAAAGTAAAACCCTATAAAAAAATGCCCCGCCGAGGTCCTTGGGCGGGACCCCCCCTGCACACGTCCCCCAGGGCTCTGGTGGCTCCAGGGGGCCGAAACCCTCCAATCATCCCGGCAAAGCAACCTAACAGCGATGTGTAGGAGCATATCTGGAAGCATTCCCCTTGAGATTCAGATGAGAATCCTGTTGAAGAATTCTGCTGTTCTCGCAGTCGTAGTCGCATTCGCGATGGCAGTCGCAGTGGCAACGGCAGTCGCAGTCACAGCCTCAGCCTCAGCCTGCCTCAGCCTCAGCCTCAGCCTGCCTCAGCATCAGCCTGCCTCGGCCTCAGCCTCAGCCTGCTTCAGCCTCAACATCAGTCTGTCTTCAGCCTCGGCCTCATCCTCAGCGTGCCTGAGCCTCAGCCTGCATCAGCCTCAGCCTCAGCCTCAGCCTGCCTCAGCGTCAGCCTGCCTCAGCCTCAGCCTCAGCCTCAGCCTCAGCCTCAGCCTTCTTCAGCCTCAGCCTCAGCCTCAGCCTCAGCCTCAGCCTGCTTCAGCCTCAGCCTCAGTCTGCCGTCGGCCTCGGCCTCAGCCTCAGCCTGCCTCAGCCTTAGCCTGCATCAGCCTCAGCCTCAGCCTCAGCCTGCCTCAGCATCAGCCTGCCTCAGCCTCAGCCTCAGCCTCAGCCTGCCTCAGCCTCAGCCTCAGCCTGCTTCAGCCTCAGCATCAGTCTGCCTTCAGCCTCGGCCTCGGCCTCGGCCTCAGTCTCAGCCTCAGCCTCAGCCTGCTTCAGCCTCAGCCTCAGCCTCAGCCTGGCTCAGCATCAGCCTGCCTCAGCCTCAGCCTCAGCCTGCCTCAGCCGCAGCCTCAGCCTGCTTCAGCCTCAGCCTCAGTCTGCCTTCAGCCTCGGCCTCAGCCTCAGCCTGCCTCAGCCTCAGCCTGCATCAGCCTCAGCCTCAGCCTCAGCCTGCCTCAGCATCAGCCTGCCTCAGCCTCAGCCTCAGCCTGCCTCAGCCTCAGCCTCAGCCTGCTTCAGCCTCAGCCTCAGTCTGCGTTCAGCCTCGGCCTCAGCCTCAGCCTGCCGCAGCCTCAGCCTGCATCAGCCTCAGCCTCAGCCTCAGCCTGCCTCAGCCTCAGCCTGCCTCAGCCTCAGCCTCAGCCTGCCTCAGCCTCACCCTCAGCCTGCTTCAGCCTCAGCCTCAGTCTGCCTTCAGCCTCGGCCTCAGCCTCAGCCTGCCTCAGCCTCAGCATCAGCCTGCCTCAGCATTCAAAATGTAGCCCGGGAATGGAGTTCTGGGAACTCGAAGACCACGAAGTGGCCTACAGTTTGCTCCGGGCTTTCAAAATCATGCCAGGAATGGAGTTCTGGGAACTCGAAGACCACGAAGTGGCCTACAGTTGGCTCCGGGCATTCAAAATCATGCCCAGGAATGGAGTTCTGGGAACTCGAAGACCACGAAGTGGCCTACAGTTGGCTCCGGGCATCCAAAATGTGGCCCTGGAATGGAGTTCTGGGAACTCGAAGACCACGAAGTGGCCTACAGTTGGCTCCGGGCATTCAGAATGTGGCCCAGGAATGGAGTTCTGGGACCTCGAAGACCACGAAGTGTGTAACTGTTGGCAAAAAAAATCCCCAGCACCCTCCCCTGGATCGCGCCCAGACCCCCCTGGGGCGTCATGATGCTCTCTTTTGACCCTACTAGAAACCTATCAGTCTTCGCTGTAGGTAAAAAACTGGGAAAGTAAGGCCCCGGGCCCCCCATGCCGTGCCGAGGTCCCTGGGCGGGACCCCCCGGCCACGTCCCCCAGTACATATACATACATGCAGATGTGGATATATATATATACATATATATATGCATATCTATATAGATATAGGTGTGTATGTCTGTGTATACGTATGTGTGCATATATATATATATATATACATATGCGCATAAAGATGTGTGAATACATATATATACACATATATATATATATATATATTGTATAAATGTGTGCGTCTGTATGTACATATAAAACATATATACACAAGACTGCATTGGCGCTTCGCGCCATGCACCTTGGTCCATGAAGTTTGGTATGCAGGCGGACTGGCAAGAAGGTCAAACAGACACTCTTGCGATAATTCCTTGCTGCCTTTTCCAGCATCGCCATTCTAATAATGTTATCCGTTTTCCTTCCTCCATGATTATTTTTCCTCATTCTCGACCTACCCTGCAAATTCTTCCCCATCCCATCCTCCTCAGCTATTTTTGCGGAGGCTCCTCCGTGAAGTGCCTCTAAGGGCCTCACGGAAGTTGTTCAGGCTTTCTTGCGGCCTTCTGGAGGCCTCCTGGGCGTCTTTTGGGGCCTCTGGGAGGCTCCTAGGGCCACCCTGCCTCCAACCGCGGTCTCCCTGAACGACCGGGTCACGATTTGGAATGCTTCGGAGGGTGTCTTGGGGCCATCTTGGGCCGTCATGGGGCTCTCTTGGGCAATTTGTTTGGGGCTTGGCCCAACTACAGCTCAGGCTTTGCTCCAGACGAGATGACCACGAGGTTGCCTCAATCATGCACCCATGCGATAATACAAGTCGCGACAAAGCAGGATCAAATGCTGTACGTTCGATCTATCCTCCACTACAAAAAAATGCAAATCGCTGGCGAAACTCAGCGCCAAACTCAACACCGAACTTCTAGATTCGTATTCCAAACGGCCCACCATCCCTGCCAGCGCCAAATTCATGTGAACCCGGAGTGGTAAAAGTGAGGAGATCCAGTGTAGTAATGATCCGCCCCATCATGTGCCCACGATGCTTAAAAAATCATGGCGGCCAGGACAGTAAAACAGATCAAGAGGTTTGACAAGCCGAGGCTCGAGATGAAACGTTACAAAGTTGGGTGACAGTGCGCACCTGGATTTCATTGGGCCCCCCTGGAGCCTCCTGGGCTTTCTGAGGGAACCCTCTTTGGACATGTAGGTGGACTGGGTGAAACTGAAGCCATTTTACAATATTAACGTGCTACATTGGTCTACTGCTAGAAAGCACCACAGGCCACAGGCCAGAGCATCACGAACATGAGCACATGGGCGTGGACGGCCTCATTCTGGCAACAGTCTCTTAAAAAACGTCACACTCGCCCGACCGAGCGGACAAGCGGCTTCAAGCCGCTCGCCCAAATGCGGAGCCCTGGCAGAGGCCGCCAGTCCCAGGGATGTGGCAAGTGTGCCATGTGGCACATCGGGCTGGAGCGCCGCACTAACCACCTGCCGCGCTGCTGCGTAGCAGGTCGGGGTGGAAAGGCTCCACGACGATGCGCTTCCCAGCCACCACGTGCTCACTTCCCGCCTCCAAGATGCGCGCAACGACGCTGGCATCCACCATCACAACGAATCCGATGCTCCCTGGACGCACCCGCGTAGCCTCGCCGCGGGACATCCTCACGCGCGAGACGGTGATCATCACCCTCTGGACCTGCCCGAACGCCGAGAAGTGCGACGCCAACAGCCCGTCCGCCTCGAAGCCCAGGGTGCTCAGCCGCCGGGCGACGAACACGCACTGATGGTTCCGCTCCCCCTGCAGCAGGCCCAGCTGGCCCCCGATCGTCCGCGACTCCCGCGGCGGCCCGTCGGCCTCGCCGCAGAGGCCGCCCTTCACGAAGGCGTGGCCGCGCCCACGGCAGCAGCCCTGGCAGCGCCAGGGGCAACGATAGAGCGTGGCCGCGCGCGGCGCCGCGCAGAGGCGGCGCCCCGCCCGCGGACTCCGCCTGGCTGCCGCTCACGGCCCTCCTGGGCCGGCAGCTGCGCGCAACCTGGCCGCGCGCGCGCGCTCCGGGCTGGCGTCGGGGTCACTGCTGTCGACCGCGACGAAGGTGCTCCTCACCCGCCACGGGCGCGCCTGGAGGCTCGTGGACATCTGCTCGGGCTGAACGGCCGCTCGACACGAGTGGGGCGTTCCTTGGGGCAGATGGCTTGGGCCAAACTGGCCTGAGCCAGGATGGCTGCGGAGGCTCTCTCAAGCCATCTTGGAACCCTGTTGTGCCGTCTTGGGGCTCACTTGGATTGCCTGGAAGCCCTTTCGGATGGTGTTGGGTCGATGTTCGAGCCTCCCGGGCGGTCTCGGGCGCACAGAAGACCGACGAACAGGGCCTTCCCAAAATCATACAAAAACCTGGGAAACAAACAACGTTTTTCTATGTTTGGGAAGCCCTTTGGGGGTCTTTTTGGGGTCGTCGTCGGGCGTCTGGTGGGTGTCTGGGACCTCTTGAGGCCCTCGGGGGGCGTCTGACCGACTTGGGCCCGTTGTCTAGGCCCAGCAAGGGCTTCCAGGAGCTCTGAAACGCCTGGGGGGGTCCTGCAAGGGCGTCCAAGGGGCCCATGGGGCCGCGGATCTGGGGGGGTCCACAGGGTCCCGGGGGCCCGGGATTGGGTGGGTCTGGCTTCGATAGAAAAAGATTCTGCAAAAAAAAAAAGGAAAGAGAAAAAAAAAAAAAAAATAAAAAAAAAAAAAACGTAAATAAAAAAAACAGAAACCAAAAAAACCTAAAAACAAATTCGAAAAAAAAAAACAAATCGTCAAAACTCGAATAAAAACACATACCAAAAAAACACAAATCGTGAAAAGAAACAAAAACAAAAAGACACAAATAAAAAAATCAAAAAAAAAAACTACTGAAAACCAACCACACAATAAAAAAAAGGGGGGCTGGGTAATACAATATATAAACGGAATGGGTATATACATCTGTGTATAGATTTATTTGTTTATATATATACATACATATATATATATGTGAGCACGTATGAAGGTATGTGTGCATGCATGCATGCATGTATGGATGGATGGATGGATGGATGGATGGATGGATGCATGTGTATGGATGTGTGTGCGCATGTACGTGTGTATGCATAAATGCATGTATGTGTGAATGTAATAGATGTCTATGTAAGTACGCAAGTATGTGCAAATATGTATATACGTTTGTGTGTATGTATGTATGTATGTATGTATGTATGTATGTATGTATGTATGTATGTATGTATGTATGTATACATGCACGCATGCATGCATGCATATATGTATGTATGTATGTGCGTACGTATGTATGTATGTAAGTATGTATGTATATATGTATATGCATGTATGTGTGTTTGTATGTATGTATGTATGTATGTAAGTATGTATGTATGTATGTATGTATGTATGTATGTATGTGTGTGCATGTATGTGTGTGTATGTATGTATGCATGTATGTGTGTATGCATGCATGTGTGTATGTATGTTTGTATGTATGTGTGTATGTATGTATGTATGTATGTATGGATGGATGCATGTATGTATGTATGTATGTATGTATGTTTGTATGTGTGTATGTGTGTATGTGTGTATGTGTGTATGTGTATGTCTGCATGTGGATATGCATGCATGCATGCATGTGTATATATGTGTATATATACACACAATAATACGTGTATGTAAACACACTCGAACCACGCGCGCTACGCGCACGTTTAGGTTCTAGCCGGCTGAGCAGTCGTTGTCAATAGACGTTGCGCTGATCCACGAAACCCACAAATACCCAGGTAGAGGTTCCCAGGCAAGGGCCGCCCTTGCGCGCCACCCTTGCGTGAAAGTGCTGGGCCTTCTGGGGGGGCTTAGGGTTCGGTGGGCGGTCGCTGAGCCGTGCGATGATCGAAGTGCGACGCGTCGTAAGATTCCGGCTGTTTCCCAGACTGCGCGAGTCCCGTGACCGCCGCGGTGGCCGAAGAGGGTCCCATAAGCTATGGGCCGCCAGGCCGTCGCCGCCGCCGCCGCCCCCGCGGGCGCCGCCGCCGCAGCCGCCGCCGCCGCCGCCGTCGCGATGATCGTCGTGATGGTCGTCGTAGTGGTCTGGCGGTGGTGGTGGTGGTGGTGGTGGTGGTGGTGGTGGTGATGGTGGTGGTCGTCGTCTGTGGACGTGAACGGACGATTGCACGTTCTGGGGCGTGTTTTGCTTTTTCTGGGGCCTCTGGACTCTGGAGATTTTTGGAGCCTCCAGGGCCTCCAGAAACCTCCTGGGGCTCTCCTGAAACTCCCACAGGCCCCCACGAGGAGCTTTTGAGGATAGCCTGGGGGGGCTCAAAGGGGCGCCAAGGGAGCTCCCAGGGAGGCCCCATAACCCCAACAAACAATTTAACACACATTTGACACGCCGCCGTCCTTGACGAGGAAGCGGTTTGTGTTAAATTCGTATTAAATTTAGGGCCCTCTTGGGGTCGTCGCGGAGCTCTCTTGGGGCGTTTTGGGCGCCTCTAGGGCCGTCTCTCTTGGGGCCCTGGGTCCTCTTGGGCCGTTTCGGGGCGGTCTTGGAGGCCTGTTGAGCGCCGTGAGCTCGAAAAGTCGAGACCTTCGAAAACACAGAGAAACCTCTGGAATATAATTGGTTTTGCCTCCAAAATTGAGCGAAAAGATGGGGGCACCTTGGGCCTGAGGCCTCTTGAGCCATCCCCGACCCAGACATGCTCGCGCCGTGGCAAAATCAGGGCGGGAGATGTGTGGCCGTTTTCGGCCCCTGGGGGCCCTCGCCGTGTCCCCTGGATCGTCGAAGAGCGGCCCAGGATGAAACGCTGACCCTGGGGAAAGGGCCGGGAAATCCAGGGAACCCGTATTGAAAAATCAGGACGTAGCATGTCTGGGCGTTGTCGCCCAGTTTCGGGGGTCGGGACCCTGGCAGATCGATCCGGCTCGAGCACGGCGCAGAAAGACGGGGTCAGGGGTTTCGGTTGCAATTTTTCGCAGTGTGTTGATGGGGTCGGAGGATGGCGCCGCATCGCCACTGCATCTCAGATGCATCGGCGATGCATCGGCGCCGTCGGCGTGGAGAACATCGGGATCCGCGTCGAACCGCATCGGCGATATTTCGGCAGCGCGATCCTTCGATCCTATCTATTCTTATTCGGCCTTATTCGGCACAGGACCCATATCTCGGACGACCCTGCGATCTGGGCGTCGCATGTTTTTCACTCTGCGCGTTATCGCCCAGCCTTGGGGCTCGGGATCATCACGGATCGATCCGGCTCAAGAGATGATGCAGAAAGATTGGGTCTGAGGCTCCAGTCGTGTTTTTTCTTTTGTGAAGTTGCAGTTTCGATGCAGCGTCGGATCTCAGGGTTCTTGTTTGCCCGTTGTTTCTTTCCTGGGTAACGGTCGTTACCTGGCGGGGGGGCGTCGGGCGGGAGGGGAAAAGTAACGGCGGCCGCGGCTTACACCCGTCAGGGTGCGTCCGGGCCACTGGCGCATCAATCGCCTGTGCACCCCCAGCATGTGGGGGGTGAGTTCGAGGCCACCTCCCCTTAGTGGCGGGGCCCCCACACAAAACCTAAACCCTTGCGGCGGCGGCCATGGACTATGACCAAGGTCGGCATCGACAAATACCGCGACATCTTAGCCATGGCTTCCGTGTGTCTTGCCTCGCCTTTGCGCCCTACTTGGGAGGCTCGGAAATTGCGAGTTCGGACCGAGGCGCTGCCCTCAGCAAGGTCACTCTGTGGCCTCGCAGGGGGCCCGGGAACATGAGCGCCGCCTCCATCGACAAGAGAAGGAGTAGGACGCGCAGGAAGAGGGGAGGCGGGCTGAGGCAGGACAGAGAATAACGACATCGAGGGGGTCATGGGGGGAAGGAGGAGGCGGGGGACGAGAAATGATAACGTAGCCCTACTCAGCTGCTGCTCCTCCCTCCCGTCTTTCCTTCGTTCACCCTTTCTGTTCCTCCTGACTATCCGCTATCGTCATTCCCTGACTCCTGCCTTCGGCTTTTCGTGGTCCATTGGTTTCGTCTCCCCTTCTCCGTCCCCCGCGGATCTGGGCCATCCCGGGCCATCCCTGGCACCGATGTCCTGGGCCTGCAAGAAAATCCCAGGAGGGCTTCAAAGCGGCTCAGGACGCGCCCCTCTTGGGGCGCCCTCTTGGGCCGTCTTGGAACCCTCTTGGCCCGTCTTGGAACCCTCTTGGCCCGACTTGGGGCCGTCTTGGGGCGGTCTTGGAGGACTTCTGGGACGTCGTGGAGCGTCGGAAGCTCGAAAGTCGAGAATCCCAAAAACACGTTTGACAAAAAATTGCAAGTCAATGGTTTTTGCCTCTTGGGACCCACTGGGGAGCGAAAGTCGAATCCTCTTGGGCCGTCTTGAAGCTATCTGGGGCTGCCCGGAAGCCCCACGGGACATCTCGCAGCCTTCTGGTGTCACAGTGACGCCACTTAAGGCCGTCTGGGCGGCTCTTCTTGGGCCATCTTCGGCCCCTCTGGGGGCCGTCTTAGGACCCTCTTGGCCCGTCTTGGGCCGATCTTGGGGGTCTCTGGAGCCGTCTTGGGGCGATCTTGGAGACCTCTTGGGACGTCGTGGAGCGTCGGAAGCTCGAAAGTTGAGAATATCAAAAACAATGAACAACCATAGTAAATCAATGGTTTTTGCCTCTTGCCTTCCGGGGTGCGAAAGTCGAATCCTCTTGGGCCGTCTTGAAGCTATCTGGGGCTGCCCGCAAGACTCGCGGCACATATCGCAGCCTTCTGGTGTCACAATGACGCCACTTACGGCCGTCTGGGCGGCTCTTCTTGGGCCGTCGTGGGCCCCTCTTGGGGCCGTCTTGGGACTCTCTTGGCCCGTCTTGGGGCGGTCTTGGGTCTTGGGGGTCTCTAGAGCCGTCTTGGGGCGGTCTTGGAGGCCTCTGAGAACGTCGTGGAGTGTCGGAAGCTCGAAAGTCGAGAATCCCAAAAACAAAAAAAAAAAAAACAAAAAAAACATGGTAAATCAATGGTTGTTTGCCTCTTGGGGCCCTCTGGGAAGCGAAAGTCGACTCCTCTTGGGCCGTCTTGAAGCTATCTGGGGCTGCCCGGAAGCCCCACGGGACATCTCGCAGCCTTCTGGTGTCACTGTGACGCCACTCACTTAAGGCCGCCTAGGCGGCTCTCGGGCCGCTGGAGAGGGTACCCGGGGAGCCCGGAGCCCCCATGGCGAGTCGGGGCAGCTGGGAGAAGGCCCCCAGCCATGTACCAATATATATATATATACATACATATATACATACATACATACATACATACATACATACATACATACATACATACATACATACATACATACATACATACATACATACATACATACATACATACATACATACATATATATATATATATATATGTATATATGTGTGTCTATAAATACACATACATACATACATACATACATACATACATACATACATACATACAGGCAGGCAGGCAGGCAGGCAGGCAGGCAGGCAGGCAGGCAGGCAGACAGACAGACAGACAGACAGACATACAGGTACAAGTGTGCATGTGCATGCGCATTCGGTATGTACGAGCGTTTGTAAGTATGTCACAAATTACCCAGGTCGGGCGAATCAGCGGAACTTGCCAACTCCCACCCTCGTTTCCATAACAGAAGAGGCAATGGTGGACAAACTTGATATTGGGGCCGGCGTGCGTTCACGCCTGGCGAACGGTGTCAGGCGAAATCTGCGCGGCCCCAAGGCGAGAGCGAGGTTTCGCCCGCTCGCGCGCGATCCCGATGTCGACAGATTGGCGAGAAGAATGTGCGCCGCGCCCAAGCGGGAGCTCAACTGTTAGGATAAATAAGAACGGCACCGATGCGAAAGCGACGATTCGCCCTTTTCGCGCGCGATGGGCGCTGCATCCCACTCCCGCCATGCATGTTGCAACGTCGACGACACAGCGTCCATGCTGAAAACGAAAGTGACGACTTTGCGTGTTTTTCTTTTGCTGTAGGATGGAACGTCCCAGACGCGGGGGCTCTCGGATGGCTAGGTGGCAGAGTGGGAGGAAATATGCCGAAGGAGGAACAGGGATATGTGTAGGTGTGCTACTGTGTCTTGTGCGGTGTGTTGTGTACGTGACTCAGTTTGGTGTGTTTATGTGTTGTGAGTCGTCCATGTCATGAGTGTTGTGTGTGCGTGTGTTGTGTGTGTTGTGTGTGTGTGCGTGTGCGTGTGTGTGTGTGTGTGTGTGTTGTGTGAATTGTGCTGTGCTGTGTAGTGTTGCCGTGTGTTTGGCGTGCTGTGCTCTTGCGCGTGTTTGTGCGCGCGTGCGTGTGCGCGCGTGCGTGTGCGTGCGCGTGCGTGCGGCAATCCATGCTTGCTTACTCGCCCTCCCCGCCTTCCAGTCCCGGTTGGCTATGTCACCTTCCACTCTCACCGTAATTTCGTCTACACACCGCCTCTCCCCGCCGTCCATGCCCGGATGGTTCTGGCTGCCACCGGCTGCGAGACCCTGAGCGGTCTCTGAGTGCTCGGCCAGGCGTAGACGCGCGCGCTTCACTGCCTGC
>CAUYUJ010016257.1:0-15000 GCA_963575745.1 Prorocentrum cordatum
GTGGAAGGGCTGAGCCTGCCAAAGGATGAACCACTCGTGCAGGAATGTGCCATATCTGGCCCCACCCGCAGGCGGTGGTGGAAGCGGGTAGGCGCGCGTGCGCGCGCCACGCCGCGGCCACGGGCGAGCGCACTCCGTCACAGGAGCTGGGGGACAACCTTCACAGCAGTGGGCCGGGCCCGCCGCGGGAAGGAGGAGCCTGCCAAAAAAGTGCCACTTGTGCAAGACTGCCGCGTCATCAGTGGCTGTACTCCCGTATGGGCCAGAGTAAGGGCCGGCGAAAGGCTGCGTTGTCCTGCGTCTGGAAGGCTGTCCCGTGGTCTCCCTGCTGCGAGAGGGGCACAGTCAGAGGACGGCAGACGGACGGATGGTCCAGAAGGGGTGCTCCGCGGCTTCCGCAGCCCCCGTCGTTCCCGCCGGCTTCCCGCACCTTTCCTCTGGCCTGTTGTCACAATTGGAGGGGGGAGACGTTACTGTGACTGGTCGGAAAGGGGTCGTCTGTCGTTGCCGCCAAGGTCGACATCCCGAGCCTCCGCCGCCTCCGCCGCGACTCCCCCTCCAATCCACAGCCTTGCTGGGACAGAGGACAGCTGACGGGCAGTATGACCAGAGGGGGTGCTCCGCGGTTTCCGCAGCCTCCGCCGTCTCCGCCGTGACTTCCCGTTCCTTTCCTCT
Source organism: Prorocentrum cordatum (assembly GCA_963575745.1). Classification (NCBI taxonomy): domain Eukaryota; class Dinophyceae; order Prorocentrales; family Prorocentraceae; genus Prorocentrum; species Prorocentrum cordatum. Next base: position 676 of record CAUYUJ010016257.1, read on the forward strand.
GGCCTGCTGGCACAGCTGAGGGGGGGGAACGTACGTGTGAGCTGTACACAGGTCACTGCAGGCTACCTCCTCTCGATTCCCCACTGGGACGCCATCGTCTGACCACGATGTGGGGGGTGGAATCGTGGCCTCTGCCTCAACCGCACCTCGATTTCCCTCTGGGACGTTGTCTTCTGTCGACGAAACGGGTGGAGGTAAGCTGCCGCTGCTGCTGCTGCAGCAGCGGCCGCGGCAGCTGTGGTGCTGCAGCGGGTCGGCGTCGTCGTTGTCGGCGTCAACGTCATGGCGTCGGCGACGTCGGCTTCGGAGTCGGCGTCGGCGTCGTCGTCGGAAGCGTTCGTTTTCACGTGTCCTTAAGCGTCCGTTTTCCTCCCGGTCTCCACTTAGATATTTCAGTGTCCGTGATGCTCAGGGAGTGGGGCTGGCAGCGGGGCTGGTCGTGACGCCGCCGGCCGCCGCCGCCGCCGCAGCCGGCGGGGGGCCGGCAGCGGCGGCGGCAGCGGCAGGAGCGGCGCGAACCTGTCCAGGGCCGACACAGACTGCCGAGGACCCAACAGAGCGTTGCCCGGGGCGTGTCCGGGGGGAAGGTCGTCGGATGTACTCCGTCGCAGGAGCTGGGGGAACAACCTCCACAGCAGTGGGCCGGGCCCGCCGTGGGAAGGAGGAGCCTGCCAAAGGATGTACCACTTGTGCAGGACAGCAGCGTCACCAGTGGTTGTTACCCCTTATGGGCCTGAGTGAGGACCGGCGAAAGGCTGCGTTGTCCTGTGTCTGGGTGGCTGTCCCGTGTCTCCCAGCTGTGAGTGTGGCTCACCTTGCCACGTGAGCCGGGCGCCACCGACCCAGGTGCAGCTGCCACTGCCGGGTCCAGTCGGCGTGTTTCCTCCGCCGTACACGGGAAGTGCGTATCTCCCGCTCCGGGGGGGCCAGTTGACTCGTCACCCTCACAGCGTGGTTCCTCCGATGGAGAAGCACGGTACGTCCGACAACAGCCCGTCAGAACCAAGAGGGGGGAAGTATGAGACACCCAATCGCGCTGCAGAGTACGGTGTACAACTCGTAGTCAACAGAGAAGGTGGGTCTCAGAGAAGAAATCCAAACTGTCCACGGTATAGCCACACGCGCAGCACGCAGACAGAGGAGAAATGAACTGAGGTCGACGCTATAGCCACACACGCAGCACGTAGCGTTTAGAATTTACAGGAGCTTCACGGATTGAGGGCGGATTGATTTCAAAATGTGGATCTCGTCTTAGAGCCGCACACCTTCGCGTTCAAAATCTGCAAGAGCTTCATGGATTGAGGGCGGGTCGTTTTCAAAATGTGGCTCTCGCCTAAGCGCCGCGCACATTCGTATTAAACGTTGCTAGAGCTTCACATGTTGAGGGAGGTTCGTTTTCAAAATGTGGCACTCGCCGTAGCGTCGCGCCTTCAAAAATCTGCAAGGAGTTCCACGGAAGGAGGGCAGGTCGGGTTCACAATGTGGCTGTCGCCTCAGCGCCGCGCACATTCGTTCTGTAAGCCAGCACGAGCTTCACGGCTTGAGGGCGGATCCTTTTCAAAATGAGGTTTTCGCCTTCGAGGCGCACAAATTCGCTTTAAAGATTTGCCAAAGTTTCACGGGTCATCAGGGCTAACGTATCAGAATCTGGATGGATTCAGGATTGTCAGGGCGCAACTGTTACGTTGATTCGCGATGTTGAAGTCCCAGGAAGGGTGATCTGGCACGATTCAGGATCGCCAAGACGTAACAATCAGGTTAACTCGTGGCGTTGAAGTCCTGAGACTGGTGTTTTCGCACGCTCCAAGATTTTCGCACGGTTGTCCCCCAGAGGGGAGATCCCCTCAGTGGTAATGATTCCTTGCAGGGGCCTATGAGGAAAGGAGCTTGGAGGGAGGGTGTATCCCAACATCGGTGATGAGTCTTGGACTTACTCTGGTCCCCCTTCTCCTCTAGAGGCCTCTTAGATGGGGTCAGAGTAGATGGGGTCGGAGGATCGCGCCGCATCGCCGATACATCGGCGATGCATCGGCGATGTATTGGCGATGCACCGGCGATGCATCGTCGACGTGGGCGATCCATCGGCGACGTCGGCGTGAAGCACAACGGGCTCCACATCGAGCCGCATCGCCGATGCATCGGCGATGCGGAATGATCCTTCGACCCATCTACTCCGACCCCATCTAATTAGGAGGCCTAGATCCTCCTTCTCGCCCTCCTCCTCCTCCTCCTCCTCCTCCTCCTCCTCCTGCTCCTCCTCCTTCTCCTCCTCCTTCTCCTCCTCCTCCTCCTCCTCCTCCTCCTCCTCCTCCTCCTTCTCCCCCCCCTCCTCCTCCTCCTCCTCGCGCGCCTGCCCTTCCTGCTCCCGGTCCCCGCGTCCTGCGACCCGCCCGGCGCGTGGGCGAGGCACGGGCTCCTCGGGGGTCGACGCCTCCACCCCCGAGCCCCATTCCCCTCCCTCGCCTCGCCCGACGTGCGGGAGCGGCCAAGAGGGCGAGGCCTCGGATGGCGAGGCCTCGGAGGCGAGGCCTCGCAGGCGAGGCCCTCAGAGGCGGAGGCGAAGGCGGAGGCGAGGCCCAAGGGCCAGGGCGGCGGAGGGTCGTGGCAGCTCCAGCGGCGCGCCCGCGGGGGGAGCGAGGAGGGGCCGGGCCTTCTCGGGAGCGGCCACGAGGGGGGTGTCCAAGAGGGGGGGGTGCAAATCATGACCGGCGGCACGTGCGCGGCCCCGCGGGGGGGCCAGGGACGTAACGAAAGAAGAATCGGCGCCATGAAGTCTGGGGAAATGTGATGGCCCCCGCCATGACATCCGCCCCCCCTAGTCATCACCCCCCTCTTTTCCGCCCCCGACGACGTGCGGGGGAGGGAGAGATGGAGGATTCCTCCGGGGAGCGTCGCCCGAGCGAGGGGCTCGCACCACCGCGGCCACCGCAGGCCACGATCCGGGGCGGCGGCGGCGGCGCGGGCCTGTGATTCTTCACGTTCTTGATGCCGCCGGCGAGCATGGGCAGCCGCTCGCTGGGGTCGTTCTTCAGGAGAGCCTGCTCGGGCCAGCGCCGAACAGGGGAAGGCGGCCAGGAGAAGTCGGACGACCGAGCGGGCCACGGGGGGATTGCCCAAGGATTACGCCAAGCCGATTTTATCGGGGCAGCACTGCTTTTAGGTCAGCTTCACTTGAGTGGCCGCCTCTCCGTGCTACAATCGATGGCTCACACGCCCGTCTGTTCGCGGGGGGCTCCCATCGCTCACACTTGCACTCCTCCGCCGAGTCCCTTGCGTGCCCTCTCTCCTGGGCGGCCCGACAACCGCAGCGTGTGGGGCAGAAGGCGAGAGGCGGAAGACGGAGAACGCGGTCGCTGATTAACTGCCGCTGCCGCTTTTGCTGCTGCCTCCTCCTGATCACCCTCCTCCTCCGCCTCTTCTCCTCCTCCTCCTCCTCCTCCTCCTCCTCCTCCTTCTCCTCCTCCTCCTCATAGGAGGAATACACATGCAAGACCACGCACCGCACCACTGTTGCTTGCCAGTCGGTGCTGACTGCATTTCGTCGCTGCCCTCGCAGCCCGAGGCGCCGACGTCGGAGGTCTCGCTGCCGTCGCCCCGCTGGCAAGTTGGCCCTCTAGCATGGCACTGGGGTCGGGTGCTGGTGCTGGATATGATCCTACTGCCGGGGCGTTGACCTAAGGAACCCTCAATAAGGAACGAGGCCCCTTCTTCCCATACGTTAAACTTCGATTTTCCATGGAATACCCAAGGCAAACTGTAAAACAATCAAGGAACACCGAGCCCCTCGCCAACGAGAAGGGTTCCTTCTTCAGCGCCCCGACTGTAGTGCTGCTGCTTGTGCTGGCGTTGGAGATAGAGCTGGTGCTGGTGCTGGCGGCAATGGTAGTGCAGATTGTGGGGTCGCTGCGTCCCTTAATGATCCTCCTCCCGCTCGTTCTCATCCCCCTCCACTCCTGCCTACCCTCATCTTTCTCCTCCTCCTCCTCCTCTGCCTCAGTTTCCTCTTCATCCTCCTCCTCCTCCTCCTGCCTTTGGCTCCTGGCTCCTAGAGCCACGACACGCAGCACACCAAAGGAAAAACCTGCACTGCACCACGCTGGGACGATTACATCCTGGCATTCTTCCACAACCAGCTACTCGACTTAGGATCACACGCTGCCCCCCGCAAAAGGCCCTCACCAGCACAACGAGCCCCACGACACTGGCTGGCTTACCGCTGACCTCCTTCGCACTCCTCGCGCCGGAGCTCGTGAAGGCCATTGCAACAAAACCACGGGCGACGTCAACGACGTCAGCTGGCTCGACGCACGCGTGGCCACGGCCTGCGTTTGTGCTCATATGTTTTTGAAGGGGAACTGGGACACACAAATGAATAGACACAAATAACCAGACTCCCCATGTTTTCCCATATGTTCTGGGTTTCTGTCTTCCCCCCACTTCCCATATTCCCCATGTTTCTGTGGAGTCGACGATTAATTGTGTCTGTGTGTGTCTTTCCCCTCCTGAGCTTCGAAGGGCTGCTGCGCGCCGTGTCACCCCCCGGCAGGCGCGGTCCTCTGCCTGCTGCAGGGTCGGACGGGCGCTCGCTCGATCCTTCCCCCGTCCGTCCATTGGCTTCCTCCCTTTCAGCACATCCGACGGGATGCACGGAAGTGAAGGGGAACTGGGACACACAAATAGAAAGATCCACATAACTTCTCATATTTTCTGGATTTCTGTCTTCCCCCCCCCATTTCCAATAGTCGAAGATTGATTGTGTTTGTGTGTTGTTTCCCCTCCAGACCATTGGCTTCCTCCCTTTTAGTGCATCCGACGGGATGTACGGAAGGTGCTTCATCCCCCAGGCAACCAGGCCAGCAGGAGAAGAGCGAGTGGCGGTGGAGGAGAGGATCGGCGAGGAAGCAGGAGGCATGGAGCATAGTGTGAGGGAGAATATGTAGAGAATAGAAAGCGAGAATGAAGTGGAGAGGAACGATTGGCAATGCGGCGGCGGCACCATAGGAGCAAAGAAGGACAATTGGGACCAGCCCATGGAAGGCCTTAATGAGTTCCGCCACGGATCCCTGGCACTTCTGCGGCATGGGAACCTTGTTGATACCCTTAATAACCTCGCAAGGAGGAGCGAAAGGGAGGGAGAGAATAATAGAGCGAGAAAGAGAGAGAGAGAGAGGAAGAAGAGCTGCAGGGTGGAGAGGGGAAAGGTGGGGATGACGCGGAGAGGGGGCGAGCAGGACGGAGAAGAACAGCCTCGAGGCGCGCGGGCCAGCTGCCGCCGCTGTGCCACGGCTGCTGCGGCAGTCTTCGGGAGGGGGACCCATCCGCCTTTTCGCGATCCGCCTTCAGACCTCAGGATTTTGCTCCTCGCGACAGGCCATCTCATATCGAATAACTGCCAGACGAAGACATCGTCCAATTGGCCTTTCTCGTCGCGACAGCGTCCAATACGGCCCAGGGGGCCCCGAAGATCGTCGCAAAACGGCTCATGAGGTGAGGCCTCCACGAGGGCTCGAAGACGATCCTGGTGGCCCCTGCGACGGCCCACAAATGCCCCCAAAAAAGGCCCAGAAGCGGCAACACGAAGTGGCATCTCCAGCTTCTCCTCCCGCGTGAACCCGGATGCCTCCCAGAGACCCTCGAGGCGCCCCCAAGAGGTCCCCAAGAGGCCTCCGAGAGCCCCCCAAGAGGCCCCCGGAAAGGCTCCCAAGAAGCGCCAAAAAGCCAACCAAATGCCTCCCAAAGCCATCTAAGAGACCCCTGGGAGTTGAACCCTCGCGAGCGTGAACAGAAACACCCTGCCACTCCAGCTCCAACATAGCCTACCTAACGCCCTGGACATCTCTACTCCGCTGGGGGTCGGCGGAATGGAATAAGCCACTTGGATAACCGCATTGAGACCTTCTCTGCCCACCCTGGCCCCGCCATCTGTACAACATCCAAGGCTGTCCGACACAATATGATGCCAGCCGTGTCCATCCGAAACTCTGCAAGTTCAACTAAAGCTATCTGAACGCCGAATCATTCAACAAGTGTCTAGACACAAAGGTGGACCCCCACATGCTCCACGTAAAGTCAACCAATGGAGTAATGATGCAAGACCCTTGGACCTAAGATACCCTTAAGAAATGGCGGGCAAAGCTGACTAAGGATAAACCGGACAGGCCAGGATGACGAATCAGCCACATCATCAGTCTGGCCACCAGTGGCCCAGGGAGGCATTCAAACATCAAAGTGCCTTAAAAAACTTCGAACCTCGGGCGAACAAAAGAGGAGGGATACCAAAGGGGGGAACAACTGCATGCAGGTGGTTCACAGCGCCTCCTGGTGTCAGGGGCCGAAGGTGCTCATAAGGGGTCACAAGGGTCACAGGGGTCCATGAGGGTCGCCAGGAGGCGGCCATGCATAGACGAGCGCGCCTGTCGGAAGAGCCGAAACCAGCTGCATGTAGCAGCTTTCGTAGCCCCCCACTGCTACCAGCCCCACCTTTCGTCTGGTCAGATCCACCTCACCCCCCCCCCGCCTTCTGGCTGACTGCAGGCCATCCGTTCCCCAACGATACTCCGCTCGCAACTGCCGCGGAATGCGTGCGCAACGATCTCCACTTCGTGCTCCTCGTCCACCTTTTCCTCCTCCCCCTGTTCCTCCTCCTGTCGTTTTCCCACTTATGCTACTCCACCTCTCCCTCCTCCTGAAGCTGGCCCTTCTATTTCCCTCCCTGTGCTGGCTGCCTTCGAGTAGATCTGCATGGGGTAGGCAGACTCAAAGGGCGGATGGCCAGACATCATCTCGAAAATCAATATTCCCAGGGTCCACCAGTCCTGGGAGCGCCGGCCGCCGACACCGCCCTCGATTTGCTACTCTATTGATCCACCTTTTCCTTCTCCTCCTATTCCTCCGGCTCTCCCTTTTCTTCCTCAACCTCCCCCTCCCCCTCCTGTTTCTCCTCCTCCTCGTCATCATCATCCGCATTATCATCAGCATCATGATCATTATCCTCGTGCTTTTCTTCCCCATCATGACACAAACAACATCACCATCATCACCATCATCATCATCATCATCATCATCATCATCATCATCATCATCGTCATCATCATCATCATCATCATCATCATCATCATCATCATCATCATCATCATCATCATCATCATCATCATCATCATCATCATCATCTTCATTGTCATCATCATCATCATCATCATCATCATCATCATCATCATCATCATCATCGTCATCGTCATCGTCATCATCATGACCATCATCAGTCCCATGCTCAGTCTCTTCCTCGTCCTCCCCAGCACCCTCCCCATCATAATCATCAGCATCATCATCTCAATCACCATCATCACCAAAATCATATTCATCGTCTTCATAAACATTACCATGACCCCCACCACCGCCACCACCACCGTCATCATCACCTGTGTCATCAAAATCGTCATAGTCGTCGCCGAAGCCGCCATCAACAACAACAACAACAACATCATCATCATCATCATCATCATCATCATCATCATCATCATCATCATCATTATCATCATTCGCAGCATCACCAACAGCAGTGCCAACTCCATCGCCCCCATCATCAACAACAGCAGCATCGTCCGCATTACCACCACCACTGAACACGTTTCGACCAGCGGCCATGGCCAAGAGAATCATCAGCATCACCATCACGACCATCATCCTCATCATCACCATACTCATCATTAGCACGATCATCATCGGCATCAACAAAATCATCCTCATCAGCATGCCAACCACCATCCTCAACATCATTATCAGGAAAAGCGTGGCACACGTCGTGTTCGTTCCTCCTCGGGCCCTTAATGCCTGGGACAGGTCGCTCCTGTCTCACTCGCAGGTGCTGCGGCACGCGGCGGGGTGCAGCAACCCTCGTCGCAGTGCACTGCGAGGTCCAAGCTGGTGCTGCACGCCAGCGTGGTCGGCCCGCCTGCCGGTGTCCACGTAGACTGTGTTTGTCGTTCGACAGGCGCGCGCCCATTCATCATCACCATCATCACCATCGCCACCTTCATCATCACCACCACCACCATCATCACTAGCATCAGCATCATCTTCATCTTCAACATCACCATCACCATCATCATCATCACCACCATCATCCTGCACATGATCCAGTTCTATGGCAACAGCGGTGCAGGGGCCACCGACCTCCTATTCCTCGTGCGCTCCAAGCGGCATCGGCGCCAGACAGTCTATGGGCTCGACCTGCGTATGTCGTGTCACTCCATTGTCTCCCCCGTGCATCGAGATCAACCTGGGTGCTGCCAATTGGGTTGAGGAATCACCTTTGCGGCGTCACAGCGCCGCATACTTAAAATGTGCACAGCGTCAGGCTCCAACTCGTTCCGTCGAGGGCGCGGCTGTGGAAGTAGGAATATAAATTCATATAATAATGGTGTGGAAGATCGACAATGGATTCATTTTATGGTGTGGGTTATTTGTGGTTTCACGGTATTAGCGTTTGTTGGTGCTTCTTGGTCACCCCCGCTGGAGGCACAAACGTTGTGGTCATCGCGCGCGTGGAGACAGACCTATGGTCTTCTCGCTCCCGGGCGGCGCCACCACGGTCTTTACGATTGTGGGCGGCAGCTTCGTAATTGTCATGCTCGTGGGCTGCAGCTTCGTTGTGTTCATGATCGTGGGCGGCAGCTCCGTTGTGATCATGTTGGTCCAAGTCTGGGCAACTCCTGTACCACTCACGCTCGTGAACATCAGCTTCATGGTGTCTCGTTCAAGCACGATGGCCAAAGCTTCGTGGTCATTACGCCCAGGGGCGACAGCTCCGCGGTGTCCACGGTTATGGACAGCAGTTTCGTGGCGTTCACACTCGTAGGCGCAATTTCGTGGCGTTCACGCTCGTGGGCGGCAGCTTCGTGTTTCGTGGTGTCAAGCTCGTGGGCGGCAGCCTCGAGGTGATCACTCTGGGCGGCAGCCTCGTGGTGATCACTCTCGTGGGCGGCGGCTTCATGGTGTCCCGCGCTCGTGGCGACAGGTTCGTGGTGTTCACGCTTGTGGGCAGCAGCTCCGTCGCGTTCACACTGGTCGGCGGCACTTTCATGGTTTTCAAACTCGTGGGCGGCAGCATCGTGGTTTTCAAGCTCATGGGCAGCAGTTTCGTCATGGTCACCCTCGTGGGCGGCAGCTCTGTATCGCAAGCGTTCGTGAGCGATGGCTTCGTGGTGTTCACGCTCGTGGGTATTAACTTCGTGGTTTCCACGCCGGTGAGCGGCAGCTGCGTTGTGTTCCCGCTCGCGACCGGCAGCTTCGGGGTGTTCGGGCTCGCGGGCAGCAGCTTCGGAGTGTTCACGCTCGTTGACTGTTCCTTCGCGGCGCTCGCGCTCGTCAGCGACAGCTTCGTGGCGTTCACGCTCGTGGGCAGCAGTTTCGTGGTATTCACGCTCGTTGGCGGCAGCTTCGTTGCGTTCGCGCTCGTGGGCGGAAGCTTCGCGGCCTTCACGCTTGCGGGCTGCAGCTTCGTAGCGTTCACGGTTGTTCCCGCGCTTGTAGGCCGAAGCTCCGTGGCGTCCACGCTCTCAGGCGGTAACTCCGTGGCGTTCACGCTCGTCGGCGGCAGTTTCGTGGTGATCAAGCTTGTGGGTGCGAGCTTCGTGGTTCTCACGCGTGTGGTCCATCCTTTTTACTGGGAAATGACGTTCTCTGTGTACCATTATCAGGATACGTGTCACCGACATGTCGTGATCGTTCCTCCTCGGGCCCTTAATGCCTGGGACAGGTCGCTCAAGTCTCAATCGGAGGTATTGCGGCACGCGGCGGGGTGCAGCAACACTCGTCGCACTGCACTTCGAGGTCCAAGCTGGCGCTGCACGCCAGCGCGGTCGTTTCCCCACCTGTGCCCACGCAGATGTTGATTGTCTTTCGACAGCTTGCGACGAGAAATCATCAGGACGGCGAGCATGAAACAGCGGGACGGGGCGAACGGGGGCACTTTGACGCCAGGGCATATATTTTGATAATGGCTCGAAAAAAAGGGTCGGCAGCCTCAAAGGCAGTCCCTGTGGGGCGACGGCAGGCCTGACTGTTCGTCCCGCTGCCGTCTGCGCATCCCCAATTGTCGACATGCGTGGGGGTCACCGAGGCGCAATCAGCTCAACGCGTCAACTCTTGAAGACGGCGCCCTCGATTTGGACGCCGCCTTGGCGCCCGAACTCGAGGCGGAGCTTCCGGCGAAACCGTCTCGGCTTCGTTTCATGACAGGTATTAAATTGGCACCCATCATCATGATGCTGCAGTCGTGACACTCATTGTGGCGCGTTCCCAGCGCGTTTCGCGACAGTCATAAGCATGAGTATGATCGTATGACGCTAGACGACTGGATGCACATGAGGATGGTCAGCGGTCTACATCGCTCTGCCACACTGGGCCGCAAACGTCGCCAGCGTCCGTTGATACGTCGTTACCTTGGCCAGGCCAAGCGGGTCGCGCACGCGTGCGCGCAGAAACCTCCTCCCCCTTTTCCTCTTCCTCCTCCTCTTCCTCCTCCTCCTCCTCCACATGAGTTTGCTACTGATGAGATCATAGTGCATCCCGAGCGCCTTGCGGCCAGTCATCACTTGTAACTCTTGACCCTTTGGGCCATATGCAGTCAGCCTCCTCCTCCTCCTCCTTCGCGTCCTCCTCCTCCTCTTCTTCGCTCATCCCTCCGTCCCCCTTACCATCTCGCCGGACGCAGGCAGAGCCCGCGCGAGGGGGTAGGTGGTCCAGGGCGTTGGTGTGACCGCTGGAGGCGATGAGTTCAGGGGCGAAGTAATCCGGCGTACCTGGCCCCGGCGGAGCGAGGGGGGCGTGCGAGGTCGTTTTTGCAGACACGCGCACGCTTTTCCAAACCACGCCCTTGCGTCCGCCCAGGCTGAGGGCGCAAAACGACGCACCACTGATCCTGGCCGAGCCCGTGCTGGACCCAGAGTGAGCGCACGCGCTCGACCTGGGCCCGGGAGAGGTGCAGCTGTGCAGCTGGCACCTCCTTGCCGTCGCTCGGACGTCCACTTCCCGTGCATCCTTCGGCCTCGTGCGTGCTTTTTGTTGCTCGAGGATGCTCCGCGATGGTCCTCGCCGAGAAAAAAAGCACACGTCCGAGCGACGCCAGGCCTACTGGCGAGGTGACCGCGGGCAGCAGAGGCGACGAACCAACAACACACACCCATATCCATAGGGGGGTCGGAGAGGGCTGTGGGTGCGTGTGTTCGGATGGGGGTTCCCGCTCGAACGGGAGTGTTCCCCAGGGTCCGACAACCTGCACCCGTACCCATAGCGAGTCCTCCTCCCAACGACCCCCCTATGGGTATGGGTGTGCGTTGTTCGTTCGTCAAGAGGAGGGAGGAGGCACCGAGGGCGAAGCGCGAGGGAGAGGGGGGAGGGGCGAAGTGCGAGAGAGGGGCGGGGAGAACTCAAGGGGCCCTGGGACACCACGTTTTCTGGGTTTTCGTCTTCCCCCCCACTTCCCATATTTTCCAATATTTTCCTGGGAGTCGACGATTAATTGTGTCTGTGTGTGTCTTCCCTCCTGAAAGACGCCAGACAGGAGGGCGGCAGCGCACGGGCGAGAGGGCCGCGAGGCCCAGGGCGCACAGAGACGCAGAGGCTGCGGAGAAGGGCGGAGGCCACGGAGCCAAAACGGCGGCGCGAACGGCAGCGCCTTGGGAGCCAGGGCGGGAGGAGGCGAGGCGAGGCGAGGCGAGGCGAGGCGAGGCGCCGGCACGCGGCCCAAAGGGGGGCCGAGACCCGAGTGCGGCGAGGCGTGCGGGCCGCGATCCCCCGGTCGGCAGAGCGAAGAGGTCGGCGGCAGGCGTTGCAGCCGCTGGTCACAGGCTGCGTCGGGCCAAGGAGTGTGGGCGGCACTGGAAGACAGGCTCTGGCTCTGCAGTGGAAAAATGGATAGGGTGAAGGCACACACACCCCAGACAGACAGACAGACGCCATGCACAACATAGGTGCGTTGGCAGAAATTGTGAGACATACTAGACAATTGGGTGAAAACGGCAACCGTGCTAAGCATAGGAGGAGGAGGAGGAGGAGGAGGAGGAGGCACATACCCTGCTTCCGAAAAGAGGGAGGGAAGAGCTTTGGACGACAGACTTTTTCGCTGGGCTCTGCAGCCTCGGAGGGCAGGGAGGACAAGATGGGCAAGGAGGGGCAGGGCGAGGGAGGGAGGGGCGCAGGAATGGGAAGGAGGAGGGGTGGGGAAGACGGGAAGGGGGGGAGCACAGAGAGGATGCGGCCGCGAGCACCCTCCCACAGCGCAAAGGGGCACCGCAGGTCGTGTACGTCTTGCCGATGGCAAACTTCGCAAGGCCTCCGCTGCTGCACCGTGGCACATCCGTCCTACCGGATCCGTCATTCCTCCCCCTCCACCGTCCCTCCTACCTGCTGCCAGCTGTGCGCACGCACCGGTTCTCCCTCCCACGCCTCCTCACTCAACGCACCTCCGCCGTCCTTCTCCTCGTCCTCCTCATCCTCCGTACCCCTTCGACGCTCATGCTCCTCCTCATCAGTCCCTCCCTCTATCCTTTTCCGCTGCCTGTCTACCCCTCTCCCTTCTCCTGATGAATTGTAGCACTCCTGGAGGCAGACCTGCGTTGTCAATGTCGACAAGCAGGCTTCCACGTGACAGGTGTCAGAGCGGCGGTGAAGAGAGGCAACAGCAGGAACTGCCAAAAACCTAAGAATCTACACGAGGCCAGAATCACGTGTTAACAGGCCCGACGGATCAGCTTCACAGTCAAATATGAAACTGAGTGCGGATACGCTTGCACGACGCCCTCACATGCACATGGCGGATCTCTTGTTCCATCGGAGAGCGACTGGTGAATAAGAACATCATGCTTGTGAGATGGCTGGCCCGTGGAATGATATCGGCGGATACTGATTTGCGCAACCCGCCCCCAGTGAGGCTGTCTACCTGACTCCTGACGCGATCTTTAGTCCAACTCAAACCCTCCCTCCAACCCGACCTCCTCCTCCTCCTCCTCCTCCTGATACGGTATTGTATACTCCTCGAGGGCGCTCACCCTCGGGAGGTCCGTTCGCCATGTGTTTCGGTCCGACAGGGCAGCAGCTCAAAGCGGTGATACTAACACAGTTTGAGACCGTAGACAGCGGCTCCGTGCATGATTGCAGAAACCCCCCGCGCAGCAAAGGTATGCGCAACGTGGCAGCGGCACTCAGGTAAGTGCAAGCGGCCATGCGGCAATACGCCGGACCTTGGTTGCTCCTCTCCGTGTCCCTCGCGCCCGCTCTGCTTCGCTGTGCGTGTGCGTGTGCGTTTGCGCGCGTGCGCGAATGCCCGTTCTCCTCCCAGTTTTGTCCCTGGCCCGCCTCCCGCCTCCCCATCCATGGATGGAGAGGCGGGAGGGGGGTCATGGATATCCATGTCGTCCATGTCATGTCATGGATGTCCATGTCATGACATGGATATCCACGTCATGACACGGATATCCGTGCCATCCACCCAGGCGGACTGCTCGCTCAACTGGGCCTGGGCGCCCGGCGGCGGCGCCAGCAGAGCCCGAGGGGGCAGACCCCGCCCGCGGGGGGGGCCGCGCCGCGCCGCCCGGCGTGAGGCGGCGCGCCAGCACGCGGCCGCGCAGCCAAAGAGGCAGGCCAGCACCAGCCTCGGTGACCACCGGCTCCGGTGCCTCCTTTCGAGCCTTTCGAGCGCGGCCCAATGTTACCAGCCTCAAACGTATCCGTATCCCTAAGATTGACACGCCAAAAGGCGATGACAATCTTAGGGATTCGCCCTCAAAAAACAAGGGAATCCCTAAGATTGGCATCGTGATGAGGAGGTGCCCAGCATAGGGATATGGATATGTTCCAGGCTGGTAAGGTGCCTCCTTGCGAGCCTCTCGAGCGCGGCCCAGTGGTCTCCGCGAGGCCGTGGCCGAGGCGGACATTGCCGCGCCGCGCGGCGCGCGGCGGGCCCGCCGCGGCCGCACGCATTATTTCCCCCAGGAGGGCCTCCAGGGGCCGAGGCGAAACTGGTGCCTCCATGCCTTCCCCCGGGGAGGGTGCGCACACGCGGCCGCGCCGGCACCCCACCGGCCACGATGGCACCGAACGCCCCCGTCAGGCCGCACCACGCACGCCACCCTCTCTCACCTCCGGCCCGCCCGCCCGCCACTCGGAGGAGGGCCAGTTCAGACAGCGGCAGCCCTCCCAAACGAGTGGGACGAGGGCTAGGATCGGTCGATCGCCCCTTCCGGCCGACCTTGGGGCTGCTTCGCGTCGACGAGAGCAGCATGGCACTGCAGACTTAATATTGGCCTGGCTGTGCTCAATGTGGGA